>JAFEMH010004410.1:0-210956 GCA_022495995.1 Adenophora triphylla var. japonica | reverse complement strand
AAAGACTTATCTCTTATAAGTTAGCACCAAATCCTAACAAGAGTTATTTTCGGATATTGATTTTACAATCACAAAGAGAACAAAATGTTTGTTTGCTCTACACGACTGTTTGTTTCTTGAGAAATAGTTTCTCAATAAAGAATCTAGTGGGAGTAAAATTAATCTTGAAAGAAGTTCAAGAACCCGAAAATAATAGTGTTGGGAACCAAGAGTAGAGACGGAGCCAAGTTCACTGAAAGGAGTTGTGAAACCGGTTCAAGATGCACAAGTCCATCGTAGATTGGATGGGTCACGATCCGAACTCAAGGAATAATGATTTCTCGTTGCGGAAAGTGATAAAGTGGAAGTCATTAAGAATGACGATCCTACTTGCTATCAAGAAGCGATGCTCCTCTCCTAAGTTTTGGAGTAGATGGTTACATGAACCATGGAATCCAAATTACAATCCATGTTTGACAATCAGAGTTTGGAACTTGATTTGGGCTACTGAAGAGTGTAAAAACTAATGGGATGCAAGAAGGTCTTCAAAGACCGACATGGATGTGGAAGGTGTGTACTTTCATGACTAAGAATTGTAACAAAAGGAATTTAGGCAAATTCATAGTATTTGACTATGTTGAAACCTTGTTCGCCGATTACAATGTCGAAGTCTGTTAGATTTTCAATTGCCATTATCACATATTGTGACTATGTGATATGACAAATGGATGTCAAACGACTTTCTTTAAATGGAAAGATTATTAAGGATGTGTAAGTACACAACCCGAATAGTTTGTCGATCAAAGAAACTCTAATAAAGTATGCATGTTGCAAAGATCCATGAGATGGATTGAAGCAAGCTTCAAGGAATTGGAATCTTCGTTTTAATTAATTGGTCAAAGAGTTTGACTTCATCAAAGAACAAAGATGAATCTTGTGTATGCATGAAATTCAGTGGGAGCGTAATATTATTTCTATTGTTTTATTACAATGATATCTTACTCATTGGAAAAACAAGTTCCGACACTTAAGTTGTTAAGTCTTGGTCAAGGAAAGGTTTCTCAATGAAAGATATGGGTAAGCCGCTTACATCCTTGGCATCAAGATCTATAGAGATAGATCTAGAAGGATAAATTGGTTTGAGTCAAAATGTTCACATTGACAAGGTTCTTGGAAGAGTCTAAGAAGAGTAGCTTGTCAATGGATCATGGTACTTCTCTTAGCAATACTCATTGTCTTATGACAACTGATGAGCAAAAGGAAAATGAATGAAGTTCCATATGCTTCGGCATTTGGATGCATCATGTATGCCATGATTTGTACTAGACCCCGACGTCTCATATGCTCTAAGCATGATGAGTCGATACCAATCGATCTTTGTGATGAGAACCATTGGATGGCGATCAAGATGATCCTTAAGTACTTAAGAAGAACTAAGGATACGTTAGCTGGATTTGAAAGATTGGAAGTTTAATCTTGTTGTAAGGGTTACATAGTACTAGCTTCCAAGGCGGCCGACAAAGTTATTTTAGAATCGCAATTAGGATTTGTGTTTATGCTTATAAGAGGTGCGGTTTGATTGGAAAGGTTCCAAGCGAAATTGTAGCCAATTCTACTACTAAGGCCAATTGTTAGCAACATATGATGTAGCTAAAAGTAGGCGGTTTTGGATCAAAAGTTCGCTTAGTGTTTTGGAAATGTTCCAAGTATCACTAATCGATGAAACTTTTGTTATGACTATAGTGGTGCCACTTGTGCAAACAATGGAACCAAGGTCTACAACAATGATCCAAACACTCACTTAGACGTTCTTCAAGGAATTCATAAAGAATGAGAAGACGTTAAAATATACAAAGTATCAACCGATGATGACATAAGGGATTCACTTACAAAGACCCTCGCACGGGGAAGCATGATGGTCATGTTGGATCCATGAGTATTCGATACATAAATGGAGCCTAGTGCAAGTGGGAGACTTGTTGGTGTAATGCCACTAGGCTTTAGTTATGTTTAATTGAAAACCGTTATGTATCATCTTTATCGTTTATGTTTATTATTTGATTATTATATAGTTTGCATATTTATTGTAATAATCTACCGTCCCCGATTATTAAGAGAATAATTAGTATAATTGTCAATGGATAATCATATGATGATTATATGCATAGAGATGCACATTGAAATTATGGGTACTTGTCGAGAACAAGTAACTCGGACTTGACCCGTATGAGATTTATGTCATGGTCAAATGTCATAATTAAATCTCATATGGTCACTTCATTTAGTCCCTAGACCTGAGATTATCATGACTTTACACATGATGAAAGTTATGTTTGATTTTAGTCAAACGGTATCTTAACACGATATCTATAAAGGCTATCTTTGGCATGATCGGATTCATGATGGGAAGGATGATAAGTCAAGATGGAATTTGTCCCTCGAAAGAGAGATGTTTTGCTTGGGCCCCTCAATGAGTGATAATGATGAAAGCGTGTGGCCACACCCCAATATGATTGGACTATCATTATACTCAAGATCGAGAAAGCATTGAACAAATACAAGTTGACGTGGACCATGACTTGTGTTCAATATAACATCGTGAGACAAAGGGATAAATGAAAGTGTACCATTGGAAACGTGAACTCTTACGTTGTGTTATTTGGGTAGACATAATGGCTTGCTAGAGTCCGCTTATGTCTTATGAGGGTCGATATGATCGGACTCATTGCCAACATAATACAATCCTATTGAGTCACACACAAATAGAATGAATTGGTTAAACCGGAGGAAGAATGGTTGAGAGTTTCTGTATCTGGCTATATATACAGCGCGACATATTAAGCCAATGGCTTAATATACCGCGCGACATATCAAGCCCTACGCGGTTTGGATGTACTGTTCTCCTAATACGATTAGGAGACATATTCATACTATTGTAGTATAAATATGTGAGGTGCAATGAGACCTAATTCCCTAGCCGAATTTTTCAATAGAAATTCACAATCAAAAGTCCTCTCAATATTCTTCCAAAAGTTTTAGGAATCTAGCAATTCCCAACCCGAGAATTGTTCTCGACATTCATATTTGTGTGGATTACCAAAAGAGGGTCTTAGTTTTGTTCAAACAAATCAAAGACCTAGAGTTCAAATCTGAAGATCCAAAGGAGTTGAAGATTCGAAGATTTGAAGATCAAAAGTTTGTGATTACGAATCACATAATTATCCGTTCGATAGCTCAAGACCGGAAAGCAATTTAGGTTGGTAAATTCTATCTCATAGCAATTCAATTTAATCGTATAGAACGGATCTTAGGGCTTCTTGGGTTTTATGTTTTAATGCTTAATTCCGCTGCGCATGGACCCGTAAAACCCAACAACCTCCATCCCAGTTTCATGAGAATCACCGGGACAGTACCCCGGGTTATACACCATCGCCTTCAGCCGGCCATGCAATTTAACGATCCGTGGGGACAGACCCGCACCTTTAAGCCTACTTATGGGCCCCACTCTGGAAATCAAGCTGTCAGGCTACATCGGGGTGCCTCCGCCCTACTTTGTCGGTTGAAAATCAACGCAGGCCGCAAGGTTCTATCCCTCGCCCAGGCTCCTACTCATGCTCCCAGGCAATTTGGGCGAGCAGGTTTTCACCTACGTCCCCGGATCGGCCGTTCCCTCCACCCGGTCTGCCGCGGTGGTAGCTCCTCTCTCTAGCTCAGCCACTAGTTTGAACACAATGACTCCGCCACAAGACCCTCATCTGGCTTGGTTCATGGAACAGCATAAGGAAATGAAAGCGCAGATTGCTGAATTGACTGCTAAGAAGTCTGCCTTCCGGCCTACGGGCCGGACTCCATTGTTCCTCTGCCCCACAAATTCGTGATGCCTAACTTGGATCTCTTTGATGGGACTGCATGCCCAAAAACTCATCTGGACACGTATACCTTGGCAATGAAGGCCAAAGGATGCACCAATCGACGAGCTTGGGCCGACTATTTGATCTATCTTTGAAATCCAGTGCCTTAAAATGGTTCTTTCGTTTGAAACACGAAGCCGTAACCACGTGGGACTAGATTACTAATGCCTTCACGAAAAAGTACAAGGCCAACTTGGAATGGGAAACAAATAGAGTTGACCTACAAACAACAGCAGTGCGGCGTCAGACGAGAATGTTGGGGACTTCTACAAGCGGTGGAATGCGAAACTTCGGTGAAATGGCCATCCCTCCTTACTGAAGAGGAACAAGCTGGATATCTTTCGGTCATGCCTGAAACCACATCGAGATCCTCCCTCAATCACTTCCCGTACTCAGACTTACGGGCCATGGTTAACTCCGCAGCTAAGTTTGAAAAGGCTTACAATCAGCAACCGGCTGCTGCACCTGCTTACAGATATCGGGCTCCTCCTTCAAACACTGCCCCTGCTCCTGCTAAAGGCAAAGAGGTGATTAACTACGCGGGACAGGAATGTAATAACACAACTCCTTTTGCTCCCAGAAAACCAGTCGAGCCCAGACCACGGGTCATGAACCTCGAAAACTTTGGAATGCCTCTGAACGACATCTTTAGGGGACTGGTGAAAGAAGGCTTGCTGCGGCCTTTGGAGAATTTCCAACCCAGGAATCCGAATGCTCCCGTGGATACCTCAAAATATTGTGCTTTTCATCAAGCTCACGGACATCTGACTGACAATTGCTTCACTCTGAAAAAGGCAATCCAGGGATTGATAGAGCAAGGAAAGTTGGAAGGCCCCGAAGGGCCTAATACAGTCAAAAATCCTCTGCCAAGGAACCATAATCAGGTAAACATGATTGAATGCGGAGAACCTTTTCATGCCCAGGAAGATGCTGATGAAGGTCCCCAAATACCCATGGCCAACCTTGTCGAGGATCCTGAATTCGGATTCCCCCTCAGCCTTGAGGATATTGAACGAATCAACCCACCTTGGTCTCATGTCAGAGATTTCCTGCAAGAATACGAGGCCCGCTATTTCTCGGATGAGGGGAAAGCTGATACTGAAGAACTGGGGCTGTTCCGGTCAAAACATGAGAAAACCATTTACACAAGATGGTTAGAACAATCGAGAAGAATCGAACAAGAAAGCTTCCGGCGAGCGCCTGTACTGGGGCTTATCAGCAAAGAGGCCGAGGAGCATCTGGAGCTAGTACACTTCTGCAAGTTGGCTTTGGGAGAGGCCGAATATGATCCCGAGAACAGCGAAGAATCGGAAGAGGAGGACTCCTTCTATATCCTGCCGGGAGTCAAATACGTGCCACCCCCTCTCACTCTTCCCCCGCAGTTTTTGGGAGGAGAAGCGGAGTCACAACTACCACTTCCGGGAATGGGAGCATATGACAATTTCTGCGGTTGCACGCACCCATATTCCCCTAACGGGTTTGATCGGCGTTCCCTCTCAGACGAAATCCCGGTAGTATGGGAAGAGGATTCCGATTACAGCGATGACGATGATGATGACGAGAGCGAAGAGTCAACTGAGGCCCCAGAACCGGAATCAATCTGGAACAATCATACCGGAAATGAGCCCATGGGAGCCAGGCACAATGGTTGGTTGTCAGCAAGCGACGACGAAGACACTTCGGAAGACGAATATGAAACCGAGGATATGAAGGCCATGAAGTTTCCTGGGTCTGAGCACGTGGATGTCTTAGAATTCAACACTGCCTACCATGCTTTGGGGAAAGGGTTTTCAGGCATCCGATCCAGGCTGATAGTCGAAGATCTGATAGAGAGAGGGAAACTAACTCCCATCCGCCCAAATGAGAAAATAACCATGGTCAGATCAAATCCACCCCGGAACAAAGTAACACTCCTTGTCAGGGTTACCCAAGAAGAGGTCACCTTCCCCGAATGTATGTCAGCTCTCAGAGAAGTCCTGGAAACCGGCATGATACCGGATGCGCCTCCCACACAGAGTGCTATAATCATCTCCAGCTCTGAGTATTACAGAAAGGAACCAGAATGGTTGCACTATACCGGGGATGAGATCGAAAAGCCGCCGAGCCCCGACAATAGCGACTCTTGTTGTATGATAACTATGAGCAAGGCAGACTATGGGAGCGAATCGGAGGACGCCCTAGCTCTGTGGGCCATCCAGGGGGCAACAACACAACCCCAGACTCAAAAGCCTGTGACTTGGGAAGCAGTTATAAGGGCCGCCCAGGAAGGAGCCAGTACAGCTCAGCCCCTCACCGTTGCTAGACTCCGTCAGAACCAGTGGCCGATAGCCAAAAAGGCTCCCCCGTTGACCTTAGCAGCGTTGAAGAAATCTAGTCAAGAAGCAACTGATGAGGAAGTTAACCTGTTGACCCGATCCGGGCAAATCTTCCAAGGGAATCCCAAGGCAGATAAGAAGGCCACAGATCAAGCACCTGAGGAGAACCGCCGCCCCTATGCTAAGACAGCCGAAACTCCTGACCCCGGAAAGGAGGATCCCGTGCTCACCCAGTTGAAGCAAACACAGGCCAACATCTCTCTATGGTCCCTGCTCACCTCATCCTATCCCCACAAGCTAAAGCTGGAAGAAAGCCTAGCCCGCACCTTGGTCCCTATTGATGCTACTCCCGATGACGTGGTACAGCTGATTGGAAACATCCACTACGGGAACATAATCACTTTCACAGATCTCGACCTCCCTCAATTTGGGGCTGATCATAACGAGCCTCTCTTCATCACAGTCCAATTGGATGAACGACGCCTCCCTCGGGTCCTGGTTGATAATGGGTCCGGAATGAACATTCTTCCGGCAAAGATCATGAGCCTGCTTGACATCAAGTCCACGGACTTAAAACCTTCCTCCCTCACAGTCAAAGCTTACGACTCGACATCTCGAGCAGTCCTTGGAGTTGCTACTTTGGACCTCTGGTTTGGCCAGAAATTGATACCTGTGGAATTCCAGGTTATTGACATCCCGATCACTTTTAATGCCTTATTGGGAAGACCTTGGCTGCATCAGGTCAAGGGGGTCGCCTCAAGCCTCCACCAGTGTGTGAAATTCGTCTCGAATGGGGACCTGACAACCATTTATGGGGATTTAGTCACCTTGGAGGGCACGGATACAGGTGGAATACCTATTCTGGAAATCAAACATGACGAGGAAGGTCTCATGCTAACAGGCTTCACAGTCGAGCCTCCAAAGGCCCAAGTTTGCAACATAGATCTGACAATCACCCGGGATAAAATCCCTCCGGTCTTGAAAATGATGAGAAAGATGAGCTATCTACCTGGCCTCGGTCTAGGGAAACACCAACAAGGAACTCACAAACTCATCGAGGTGAAAGGACAGAAAACTCGCCACGGCCTGGGATATGAGGCCTCCTCAGTGGACACTGCAAAAGGAAAAGGATTTGAAGCTATCACAGGAAGGGTCCCGGTCGACGACCCTAAATCTCTCCCTTTCAGTCCTAATTTGGCTGACTACTTTGTAAAGGGTCCCACACAACCGGGTAACATCACAGAGCCCACTCTTACAGAAGGGTGGCTGAAGCTACAGGATAGCCTTAACAAGTTCAGGGGAGCCAAAGCTAACCCGGTCCGTAGAATGTTTCTGGACCTACCCAAGATACCCGGGGCTACCACTACCATGAAGAGTGAGTACACTTTCAAAGGCGTGCCAAGCCTAGTGGAACAGTTCGAGAAGCTCACAACCACAATTCCTACTGCCCAGGAAGGTCCGAAACCTGAGTTTGAATTGACCGTGCCGAAAGCCAAAGCCACAGAAGTCTTTTCAGATGATTGGGATGGTCCGATTATGCAGCAGTTATTCGGGGAAGAGATCCAGGTGCCAGACCTGATTGATTTCAGCTCAGTCAAAGAAATGGTAGCGATGATCGAGGAAGGAGAACAGAAACGAGACAGCCCCCGAGTCATGAGGCCTCTGACAGCGATGCCATTAAAGAATCGGGAAACTCTCTCAGGCCCGTCTGTGATGTACCCGATTTTTGAAATCAAACGGAGTCGCCACGCCATTTTTGTTTTAAGGGCCAAAACTTTGAAAAATGCCCGAGGTTAGAGATTTGGGTTCGTAGGTCACGTTACACGCCGGGAAGTACGTTAGTGTGCACCTGGAATGCCTCGTAAAACGAGTCTTCCAAGCTAAAAAACCATTTGTTTGTGTGTGTGTGTGTGTGTGTTACTTTGGCCAAAATAAGTTGAAACTGAGGAAAGTAAAAATTGGGAATTCTTTATTAGACTTTGGACAGATCCCATGATTTTTGGTGTGATTTTTGGGTTGAGATTTGGTACTCAAAAGATTTTTGGAAGTTGAAAACCATTTCTGCCAGAATGAAAAAGGCAGTGGACACTTGATTTTGAAATGGACTTTAGGGCTTGAAAACTCAAAAATCTGGGAAAAGTCCGAGAATGAAAAATGTTCAAAACACCTTAACTAAGGTTTCTGTAAAAGAACTTTTCATTTTGGAGATGATTTGAGAACCCAAAACCTTCTGGAAATCTCAGATGTGAAATCTGGACCTCCAGAGACTGATGAACTGACCTTTAAAGGAAAATTTGAAAAAGGGAGTTTTACTCACGCAAAAAATAAAGTAAAAATATATATGGAAATCTATGGATGTTGGTTACAAAAAGTGTTTTGTAGTCAACACCAAATTCCAAGTTTATCTGTGTCCAAAAAATTAGACCATGGACTGGGGTCTTAGAAAATTGCTACTGGACAGCAACTTCTCAAGAAGGAAAACATGATTTTAAAGGGGGTTTGGCATCCATGCTTGTCCCCATTTCCCTAGGTTTTGATTAGTGATCACTATACATTTTAGTGGTGAATCAACTATATCAAACCATCCTTGGGGTACATTAGGACTAAGCATTTCATTTGCTTGGGAAGGGGAATTTTATCCTTTGAAAATGAGATTTGGTGTATGAAAATGATTTTTAGGGTTTTGAAAATGTGTTTTCTTTGTAAGAAAGTAAGAATAATTTGAAAATAATGTTGATCCTTGTAGAAGATCATCCATGGACATGAACTTCCATGGTGATCTTCTTGGATCTAAGAAAAGAAGATGAACAAACTACATTTTGGAGTTTGAAAATGCATGCATGGATGAATTTTAGGGTAAGGAGAGGGAGGTTATACCTATCTTCCTTGTGTTTTGTGTTTGAATGGATTCAAAGGCTTGAATGTGTTTAGGGCTTGAAAGTGTTTAGGGTTGATGATTTGAATTGGTTAAAGAAAAAACAAGTAGATAACAATGAAGTCCTCTATGTTTTCTCTCTAATCCTCCTCCTAAGGGGTGATTTGAGCTTGGATTGGTGTATGTATGAGAGTATGTATGAGAGTGTTTTGAAGTGTTTGTGAGTGAGTGAGATTTGGGAAAGATTGGAGAGAAAATGGTGGCAATTCAAGTGAATTCCCACTGTTTTCTCTCTATTTTTCGCCAGTGTGCTGTTGCTGTGAGTGATTTGTGTTGTGTAGACTGAGAGAGGAGGGTTCAATTTATAGGCCTCTGGAAATGTCAAACATGTCCGCGCGGATAGGATTGTAAACGTGCACTGTTCATTAAATGCAGCTCCAGGCTTTGGACAGGAAGAATAAAATTCAAAAATTCCAGCAGTTTATGTTTTTCAACTTGCCCAATTCGGATTTTTCCAATTTCTTTTGCTTTTTGAGATTCTTTTCTTGGTTTATCTTTAAATGGCAAACCCTAATCTACCCTTGGTTGGTTAGAAATGTTAGAAATGTTAGGAATGTTAAAACTTCCGTTAATTTTCTAACGAAAATGCTAACAGCTCAAATTGGAGTACTTACAGTAGCCCCTCGGCGACGGCGCTTTCGAAGGAAGCGGGGTCGTCGATAAGAGTAAGGCTCCAAATTTGACAGGATGATCAAGTGATCGAGTGGCTGAACCTAGCGATAGGCTACCTACGTATCCCGATTGGGGAATCAAGCCGGTCGTAGTTCGGGTCTTCCGACTATCTTCAGGCGTCGATCCTAGAGTGACTGTTTTAGGATGTCAACCTGGTGAGCGAGTTCTGCAATCGATTGCTTGGAAGAAAACTCTGCAGGGGATAGGAGATGACCATTTTTGGTCTGGTGGCTAGAGTCGTACATTGGCTCTACTGGGGATAGGAATGACCATTTTCGGTCTGATGGCTAGAGTCGTACATTGGCTCTGCTGGGGATAGGAATGACCACTTTCGGTCTGATGGCTGAACCTAATGATAGGCTACCTACGTATCCTTAAGAGGAATCAAGCCAGTCGTAGTTCGGTTTTTGACCCTAAGATTTGACTATTTTTGAGAAGTCGCCCTGAGATCTGACTATTTTTTGGAAGTCGCCCTATGATCTGACTATTTTTGGGAAGTCATCCTAAGATCAGACTATTTTTGGGAAGTCACCCTAAGATTTGACTATTTTGGGGAAGTCGCCCTGAGATCTGACTATTTTTGGGAAGTCGCCCTATGATTTGACTATTTTGGGGAAGTCGCCCTATGGTCTGACTATTTTTGGGAAGTCACCCTAAGATTTGACTATTTTTGGGAAGTCGCCCTGAGATCTGACTATTTTTGGGAAGTCACCCTAAGATCAGACTATTTTTGGGAAGTCACCCTAAGATTTGACTATTTTGGGGAAGTCGCCCTGAGATCTGACTATTTTTGGGAAGTCGCCCTATGATTTGACTATTTTGGGGAAGTCGCCCTATGGTCTGACTATTTTTGGGAAGTCACCCTAAGATTTGACTATTTTGGGGAAGTCGCCCTGAGACCTGACTATTTTTGGGAAGTCGCCCTAGTAATGACTTCGGTTTGTCGAATTAGGGGATGATTGCGATTTATCGCTTTCCTCGTGTTGTGTGTGATAGCGTTTTAGGTGCCTCAAACCTTAATGATGGCGTCTTGGGTGCCTCGAACCTTCATGATGGCGTCTTAGGTGCCTCGAACCTTGGAGATGGCGTCTTAGGTGCCTCGAACCTTGATTTGAAATGATTTCCCTTTGATGGTTTGGGATAGATGGTCTATTGGTGGACTTCATTTGAAGGGATCGGTCTTATGTTTGCTGCCGAGGAAATGGATGATAATGGGAAAAGAAACGGGATTTCGTTAACTTCACTGGGGATTTTGTTAGCCTTTGTTGGAGTTTAGTTCAGGAGTATGAACCTAAATGGGGACTTAGTTCAGGAGTATGATTCTAAGTCGAGGTTTTGTTCAGGAGTATGAACCTAAATGGGGGCTTAGTTCAGGGGTATGATTCTAAGTCGAGGTTTAGTTCAGGAGTATGAACCTAAATGGGGACCTAGTTCAGGAGTATGATCCTAAGTCGGGGTTTCAGTTCAGGAGTATGAACCTAAATGGGGACCTAGTTCAGGAGTATGATCCTAAGTCAGGGTTTTGTACCTGAGGGAGACTGTTTGAGGGCGTTCTCGCTGGGGAAGATTTGAGCTTACGAGGATTATCGAGGAAAAGGGTGACCGTGTTGGTCAAGTGGCTGGACCTAAGGTAGGCTACCTACGTATCCCGAGTGGGAATCAAGCCTGGACGTAGTTCGAAACCGCCGGGATGATCTTTGATGGTTTGACGGTATTTGGGAGTCACCCGAGGTTTGACTGTTTTTTGGGAAGTCGCCCTAAGATTTGACTATTTTTGGGAAGTCGCCCTAAGACTTGACTATTTTTGGGAAGTCACCCTAAGATTTGATGATAATGTTCTTTTAGAAAAGTAGTTGACTAAGATATGCTTTCATACTGTGCTTTGTGCTTACTGTAGCCGCCGGAAGGACCGAGGCTACGGGCGATGTTGATGAAGAGTTGTTGGGTTGCGGTTTCTGGCGACGATTTCTTTGTCTTTGGAGGCATTTTGACATGAAGGGGGGAGTTTGGTTGAGTCTGCATCTTGCTGGTGATCGTCAACCTTGTAGAAGTTGTTGAGCTTGTCTTCACATTGGGACTTCTTGCTTTTGAGAACTTGGCGTCTCTGTCCGGATTGTATTTGAGAACTTGGCATCCCTGACCGAACTGTACTTGAGAACTTGGTGTCCCTGACCGATTTGTATTTTGAGAACTTGGCGTCCCTGACCGAATTGTATTTGAGAAATTGGCATCTCTGACCGAATTGTATTTGAGAACTTGGCATCTCTGACCGTATTATATTTGGGAACTTGGCATCCCTGACCGAATTGTATTTGAGAACTTGGCGTCTCTGACCGATTTGCATTTGAGAACTTGGCGTCTCTGACCGTACTGTATTTGAGAACTTGGCGTCTCTGACCGTACTGTATTTGAGAACTTGGCGTCTCTGACCGTACTGTATTTGAGAACTGGGCGTCTCTGACCGATTTGTAGACACTGGAGGTGATCTGCACATGTTTTGCCCGGAATCATCTCTTGTCAAAAAAGGGCATTTGATTTCTTGCGATTTTGTTGAAACCATTGATTTTGGACTTTGGTAAATATCTTCCTTGTTGAGGGTAAGTCTCAATAGCGAAGGAAAATGGTCTTTCACGTTCGAATCCCTGCATTGGTTAGTAGAGAGGAAGATGTATATATGACATTCATGATGACAGATGCATGCATAGAATCAGAATGATTATGACAATATCACTGCATGTGTTCGCGAGATGATGCATTTACTTGCTTTCGAAGATGCACTTAGCCTAAGATTTTGGCAGGGAAATTATGATTTATGATCTTCAATCACTTAGGATTTTTCCTATTGATTCAAGTTTTGTGCATGCTACATGAGCCCTTGGGATATTTTTGTGGGGATGCATGGTGATGAGAGGGGATGCATTGGGATGTATGTGTCTGGAGACTGTTTGGAACAGATTTTAAGCAAGTGGGGGAGGTGAGAGCCCTCGATTACGATTTAAACAGTGGTTGTTGATGAGGTTTTGTTAACAGTATCACATGGACCTCAATCTTGATGAGATTGGATTCGGATCCCGGGTCTTGTTTGGAATTTTCCCTCTCAATTTTGATCATTTGAAGCTGATGCTGACAGGCTCTAGGGCACGTTGATATGAGTGAAACTTCTTTCATTTGGGTGAGCCTTGACTTGGCCGAAACCTTGTTCGGAGAATGACTTGATGGAATTGCTAATGCCGGGTGAAACCCAGATCTTAGACTCTGACGCTACAGGAAGCTGCTATGTACCAAGTTCCGAAGCTGAAAATCTAGTTGTTGATGTGACTAGACCTTTCTTGTGACTTGATAAAATTTAGGTCCAGAGGACCAGCTTGGCAAAGTCCAGATTTCGAAGAAGTGACTTGGCGAAGCCCCAATCTTATAACCTCGTTGTGATTTCGACACAATTAGCGAGCCCCAATCGATTGGTAATACAAAGCAATCCTGAAAATAATACGATGAAGATCGAATCTATCTTGTAGTGAAGAACCCAATGTGTACCCAAAGACGACTATATAAGCCCCGGCTTGAAGAGCCGATACAGAGAACCTCGGGAGGAGAACCGCTTAGCAAATCCCCAATGTGAAGAAATTCGAGTAGTCTAACAGAGGAGGCACCCATGTTTTCGAGACCTTAGTCAACCGATTCTTGGACAAGACTCGAAATATTTACGTGCGAGGGCATATCTTTTGAAAGGTGGGAATTTCTCCCGAATTTGTGTATGACACTCTCGCTTTTGGTTTGACTCTTTTGAGAGAGTATAAGCATCACAAGGTGTGGAAAAGTGTATGGAAGCCCCTGGCGACGTAAAGACGGTGTTTGGCTCTATTTCCCTATGATGGAGAGAGAAGACTTGTCGAGACACTTGAAAACTTGTTTTATTCGTGATGATCACAAGGCTACTTAAAACCCTTTGTTAATGTTCGGGTTATTCAACCCCTAAATCTGATATGAACAAATACTTTGATTAATCACCAGGAGAAAATCAGCGATATCGAGAATCAAGCTCGGAAGGGCGGAAAGTGTATAGGGACAATCCTTGATGAGAACAGATTTTTTTTTTTTTGGAATTTGTTTGTGATTTCGGCCAGGACCATTTACGGTTGCCTACGTTCCCTTCATTATGAAGAGCTCAGGTCGCCGTAGTTCGGGCTTATCTCGAATGAAGAGAGAATGAGTGTGAAAATTCAAGACTTTGAAGTTCTTTTGGGAATTTGAGGATTGGAGATTCGAATAACATATCCCCTTAGAGTGTCCATAAAAGACACGGATGCGAAGCCCGAGTGGGACATCCACGACGGAAGTGTTTGTGGAGGAGAAATGAAATATGCTCACATGAAATGTCGAATGAATCGAGACTTGAATTTGCACAATCTTTGATCATTTGAGCCGAGATGGATTTGGCTCCAATTTAAGCAAGCAACGAAGCATTAATTTGATTTAGCTCTGAAAATCTTGGAATGAAATTACTATCCGTAAGGACCGTAGTTGGGTTTCCGGGCTTCGATCGGCCATCGGGTGATTTGGAAAGTTGTGACCTCTTAAGATGAGAGGTAAATTTGGGCCTTTCTTGGCGAACCTCTAAAGATAAGAGGTTGGCTTTTAGGGATGTGTTTGGGAAATCTACGGCGGGGAAGATTGATTGCCTCTAAGAATGAGAGGTCAGATTTTGACTTTGGCCAAAGGCGAGGGTAATGGCAATGGGAATATCCTCTAAAAGCGAGAGGATGGCTTAGGGTTGATTTAAGGTAATGGTGAGAGGAAGTCCAAGCCGTCGAGAACTTTTGCGAACTTGCGAGGATTCGGGCTCCTTTTTGATCATTGGAGAGCTTCTTGAGAAGTTGGGGACTTTTGCTGAATTGTGAGGATCGACGGTCCCCCCTTTTTTTTTGAAGTTCTTGCTTGAGCTTTTCTATTTTCCTTCTTCTTTTTTTTTTTGAAGAGCCTCCTGAGACGTTGAGGATTTTTGCTGAATTGTGAGGATTTAAAATCCTTCTTTTGATAATTTGGAAGGCCTCTTTGAGGAATTGGTATCTTTCCTTGCATCGTCGACTCTCGAAGCTAACTTCTTTGGCGTTGCTTGGACTTCTCTTGGCAAGGAGCAAAGGTGATGGCTGAATGGGGTTTCAAAACACGCCGATCTTGAAATGAAAGGGTATTGTTTAGCGGGGTGAGATAATATTTTTCCTATGGGTGAAAGGCTTCAACCGCAATCCCTACCGGATGACCTAAACGAGATTAAGTCTTCATTGCTTGCTTAAGCTTTAAATGAGAAAAGATCCATGCAAATTCATTGAGCAACGAGATGATGATGATGAAAGGGATGTGAGCATATGAGATGCAAGATGAGGAGTTGGTAAGTCCCAATTTGAAAAGGATATCAATTGATTTTCTCACTTCGATTAATTTAAATATTAATCATTTCAAAGAATTAGTGGTTGAGCAGCACAAGTGATCATTTTGGATAAAACCGTTTCAATTAAGTATAACGTGGGTGCGCAAGTGATGTCTCGAGTCTAGCAAAAAAAGAAAGAAGACATATATATAAAAGTTAGACATTTAACTATTATGTCCAAAATGGACTACAACGACAAATGTCCAGGAAGGACTTAGGTGAAAGAGAGGTACTAGAACCTACGAAGGTTGACTAAAAGACTATTTTAGAGATAGGTAGCCCCTAGTCTAGCCGCTCTTTGCTGTTGGACCAGGTATTTACTCTTCGACGCTGGAGATGGGAACTATCGCAGATCTTTCCACCAGGATTTCTTTGGCAATCCCTTGCCCAATCCAGCCATTTTCATCATCTGCGATGGCCGGTCCACCGACCTCACAAAGAGGTGCGTCAAATTCCATTATGCCCACAAGTCTTGAATCACCAAACTCGACCATGTTGACATTCGGGTTGTTGTTTCTAGGGAATGGGTTACTGATAGTATTGGGCCCTTCAGGCACCTCTAACCTCCCTTGTTCAATCAAACTTTGGATTGCCTTTTTCAGGGGGACGCAATCATCTGTCAGGTGCCCGTGAGTGCGATGAAAGGCACAATGCTTGGAGGTATCCAAAGGTGCATTGGGGTTTCTAGGCTGATAATTTTCCAAAGGCCGGAGCAAACCTTCTCTCACCAAACCTCTGAAGATATTACTCAAAGGCATCCCAAAATTTCTCAAGTCTTGGAGCCGGGATCTGGATGCATCAGGTTTCTTGAGAACAAAGGAAGTGGCATTGTTACAGTCCTGTCCCGCATAGCTAATCACTTCTTTACCTTTTGGTTGGGCGGGAGGCTGTGTTGGAGGTGGAAGAAACCCGGTATTTGTAAGCGAGTGCGACGGTCGAGCTGCTGATTGTAAGCCTTTTCGAACTTAGCCCCGGAATTAACCATTGCACGCAAGTCGGCGTAGGGAAGTGAGCGAGGGAAGCTCTCAAATGCGGCTTCAAGCATGACCGAAAGATGTCTAACCGCTCCTCGTCGAGGGAGGAATGGCCATTTCACTAAGCTTCAGGTTCCACCTTTTATAGAAATCCCCAATATTCTCATTAGAGTGCGCCTGCACCGTTGTCTGCAGTCAACTACGTTTGTTTCCCATTCCAAGTTGGCTTTATACTTATCCGTGAAAGTACTGGTAATCTGTTCCCAAGTAGCCCTAGCTTGTTTGCAATCGGAAAAACCATTTCAAAGCCCACGACTTCAAAGAGAGGCGAAGTAGTCGGCCATTCTTTGGTTTGTGAATCCCTTAGCTTTCATTGCCAAAGTGTAGGTGTCCAAGTGAGTTTTAGGGCACGCACTTCCATCAAACGAGTTCGAGATTGGGCATCACGAACTTGTGAGCGAGGGTACAATTGAGTCGGGATACGTAGGCCGAAGAGCGGTGTTCCTTTTGACGGTCAATTCGACGATCTGTGCTTTCATTTCCTTGTGTTGCTCCATAAACCAAGCCAATTGGGGATCCAAAGGTGGAGAGGGAATGCCTGAGCCGATATTTGAGCCGGGGAAGAGGACTAGGTTTGTTGGTGGTGCATTGGTGGAAGGAATACCATATCCCAGAGCATAGGTGAAAACCGGTCCTTGGCCCAAATTACCCTGGGGAGTGTAGGTAGGAGCTTGGGCAAAGGGATAGAACCCAGCGACTTGCTGTTGGCTTCCAATCGGCAGAGAAGATGGAGGCAGATCTGAGGTAGCTGGATAGCTCGGATTTCCGGGGTGAGGCCCGTAAGTAGGCTTGAGTGCGGGCTGCTGTCCCTGGTTGTTGAATTGCATGGCTGCCTGTGGCGAGGGTGTGTAACCAGGGGGTACTGTGGTCCTGGTGATTCTGATGAAACCGGGATGGAGGTTTGGTAACCCATCGAACCCTGAGTGATACATGGATTTGTGAAAGCTGTGTGAGGAGCAGCTGAGCTAGCATCATTCTGAGGAGGGGCTCTGACGGCGTGGCCCGAGAACCAGCTGTGGCGGCATTCCAAAGCTGTTCTTTGTGAAGGTCCGGATTGATTGGTTCCGAACTGAGGTGGGATCCCCATTTGCTGTGGCATTCCGAGGTAACCCCAACCATGAGTAGACATTCCGTACTGACTTTGTCCCCACTGAGGTACTGCGAACTGACTCGTCCCGTCAGGCTGCATGGATCCAGCGGTCTGCAGTTGGGGAGCCGGCTGACCCAGAGGTCGAGGAGCATGGGCTCTGGTGGTAGTACCGTGGGAAGCCGGTGGTGGCATCCTGGAGTAGTCGGGTTGACCAAGAGAGGGATTGGGGTCTTCCTCTTCTTCCACAGTGAAGGTGCCATCTGGGTTGAGACTGGCCGCCAATCCATGGCTTTTGAAAGAATTTAATGATTTTTTGAAAAAAAAAATGCATATGAATGCACACATTGTTGCGAGTATGGTTTTTGATACCTGTGTTGTGTTTACCTGCAGACTTTGCGAACCAAGGGGTCCCCTGAGGCTATTGCGACCATATGGGGTCTTCTTTCGGGCTCTTCTGATTTGCCGGACAGTCCTAAGGGACTGGTCTTTGCTGTTGGTCTTGGACCATTTTTCACAGCTGTCGGAGCTTTCGGGGATACGCCGAGGAGTGTGGAGCTTGTGCGAGCCTTTAGGCAGTTCTGGTGGGATTCTACCCACACATTCCATCTGTCCTGGGGTGAGTTTACCATCACTCCATATGACTTTAATGCCATCACCGGTCTACAGTTTAGTGAGAGGCCGATCTTTTCTGAGGATCCTGGCGTGCTGAGCCCAGATGCTATCAGAGCTTTGACTGGATTGACCCTTCGCCTGAGGGGCAATGGGGTTCCGCTGGAGGACTTGCATTCTGCTTTGACGCACTAGTGTCGTCTTTTTGCCGAGGATGCCGCTACCGCTTACCGCGAGAGTTGGCTAGGAGCCTTGCCTGCAGGCCGGGTTGTCGACACCGTTACGTAATGCTTCCACGACGGCATTGACCCTTTTGCTGGAGCCTCTTCGTGATTGGAGCCAGGTGTCCACTTTCTCTTGGGGAGAGGCTGGTTTGGCCCAAGTGTATAGGGGCCTTGATGAGGTGAGCAGAGGCAGTGTGACTTCTCTGGATTTTTATCAGACTGTGCTGGAGGTATGTCCTTTGCTTTTCGCGACTTGACCTCCGTATTTGACTTTTCTGTCATCATTTTTACTGTTGCTGCACACTGAGAGTCTTTTGTCTCTGATTTCAGGTGTGGGCCTACGAGGTGTTCGGCTGTTATGCCTGGACTGTGCCTGAGAGGATTGCAGCAGATCTGTTCCCTGCTATGCGCCGTTGGACTTTTGGAGCGAGGGAGACCCGGAAGGTGGATGGGGTGAAGCCCCGTAAGACGTCCTGTTACCATGACATTATGATTGCTCTGAGGGGTACCCCTGTTGGGTTGAGACATTTTCCCTGGCACGGTCGGTATGGCGAGGATCTGATTGGTGCTGCTGCCCTGGTGACCAGGATGAGGAGGCTGTTGGTTGGCCTGGAGGGAGATGCCCTGTATTTGGGGGAGAGAGTTAGCAGGCAGCATGGTCCTGGTGCGGCTGCTCGTGTCCCTCATGATCCTCCTGAGGGGATATGGCATATCCGGGCCTTGCCTGACTTGGAGCGATTGCGGACCGGCATTGATATTGCTGAGCTTTCTGATGCTGGGGACTATGCCCAGTTCGTCTTCACCCGGTTGGTGACTCCTCAGGTTATGGCCACTAGGAGGGCAGCGGGGATGCAGCTACTGGAACCTCCCCGCTTTTTTGAGTATGAGGCTGGGGGCAGTATTCGCCGCTCCTCTTTTGACATGTCTGAGACTCACCCGCATTTGTGGCTGCCCCACGGGACCACCTCTGTGAGTGATTTTTTCTTTTTCTGATTCATTCCATCTTTTAACTGCTTTATTGACTGCTTTTGACTGCTTTTCCTGCTTTCATTGAACGAGGTTCCGGCCAAGGTGTTTAGGACGGTGGCGAAGGCGCTCACCGGTGCTTTGTGAAGATCTTTGCGCCGATTTCGAAGGAGCGCGGAGCATTGGAAGGAAGTGCGGTTCCCGGCACTGCGATGTAGTACCTCCGAAGAAGAGGCCCAGAGACCGACCTTTGCTCCTTCCGGTTCACAGGCGAGCGGATCTAGTCGCGCAGCCGGCTCGATGATGATGACGATGGCGAGGACGATCCCTACCAGCCCCTCTATTCCACCGTGCACGAGTGGCGGGGTATTATCTTGAGCCCCGGCCTTGGGCGCATTATGAGGCGATGATTACGACGGCGAGATCTATGAGGTGCCGGAGGGTGGCGGTGATGGCCGGGAGCGAGAGCGGCTCCGAGGAGGAGGTGGGGCGGCGTCGAGGATGACGACGGCTCCGAGGAGGGTGAGGAGGACGATTCCGGCGAGGGAGTGACCAGTTGCGATCCCCTTTTGCCATGCTTCGACTCTTTTTAGGGAGAGAGGAGAAATGCATGTGCTATTTTTGTTCTTTTGGATTGTAAAACAAATATTTTATTGCTTTTGCACTTTGACAAGTACAATATTTGTTTACTTATGTATTTTTGAGCTTATATGCACGAGTTCATCCCAAGAAAGGCACAAAATGGTGGCTTTTGGGTGTGATTGGGTGTTTTTGCGGTTTTTGTACGCATTGGGTGACATTTATGTGTCTGTGGGTGTGTTGGATGTGCCGCATCCTCTCCCGCGGGCTTTATGAGCGAGGGGGAGTATTTAGGTATGATTTTGTGGTGTTTTGAACAGGTTTGGGTGGCTTTTTGAGCAAGCGTTGGGTCGCTTGGGACTGCTGCAGTTGCTGCTGTCGGTGTTCCTGATGGAACTCTCCATGTCGTCCGACACAGGACTTCATGGGGCACTTATGTCGCATGACAAAGAGATTCCTGGGGACAGTTTTCTTGATCAGCAAGCCCCAGCACTTTACAAAAGGCAGACTAGTAAACCACTCATTTCAGCAGTCACATCAGGTGTCAAACTTGCCTTCCACCTCAAAATTAGCCCCAAGATTTGATCTTTGGCCCAAAATGGAACATTATGACGACAGATCTAAGACCAAAGAGCGTCAATTTCATTCCGATCTCATAAATCTGACCCGCCATCATCGCGACAACAACAGGAGGATCATTGACCAACGATATGGGTTGAGATGCATCTGGGCATTGAAGGAGTGGGCGGTTGACTGGAATCTTCTCCGAGCCGCATCTAGATACTGGGATTTCGAGAGGCATGTCTTTACCCTCTCGTATAATGATCTCACACCCACCATTGAGGAGTTCCGTGCACTGATTGGGGGAGGTGAGCTTAGGGATGTGGTCTTTCCCCGAGATCCACGACCTTTGACTGAGCAGTTGGCCGATCTCTTGGGATTTCATCCCGAGTGGCGGATTCGATTCTTGACTTGTCTTTTGTTGACCTGGCCCAGATAGCCCGATTGGCTGTATCGCATCCGGAGCTGTTTGACCCGTCGACATCCATGGACATTTTTATGCTGATCATGATTTCCCTGTACTGCTTCTGTGAGTACGATGGGGTGTGCTCTGGTTTACTGCTGGGAGTTGTCAGACAGATGCGGGGTTCTCGAGGCACCACATTGGCTGATGTTCGACCCGGGCATGGAGAGAGAGATTTAGTTCCCCTACTGCTGGCGGAGACTTATCATGGGATGGACCGACTGGCTAGAGGGTCGGTGCATATGGGACGTGGCAGCCCCAGTCTCTTATCGTTGTGGCTCTTTGAGCGATTGAGACTCATCTCCCCATTACCTGTTGGGCAGACTGACGACCTTGGAGTTACGCGGCGAGGCGAGTGGCTCTTGAGGCTTCACGGGAAGGTTGGCGAGAGCGGCCGGCCGGGTATACTACCACCGATATCCGCAGATCTTGGGTTCCGGATGGAGGCTCGAGGCCATGAGCGGCAGGCAGGATGATTCTGCTATAGTGAGGTTGCCGGGATTGCGTTTCTCGTCATTTAGCATCCCCTTGCTTGTTCAGAGGCAGTATGGATACCCACAGCAGGCTGTTGATGGGTTCAGAGTGCAGATGGCCCGGGATACTGTTCCTCTTGACATGACTGATATCCAGACTCTCAGGTTCTTTGCCAGGGCTTTTTCAGGAGCAGCTTTTCCCACTCACACACTGATACGGAAGACCCGGGGGATCACTTATTTGTCCACCAGGTACCTCATCTGGTACAGGGAGCAGATGGGACCAGTCCAGCACACCATTGAGGCATATTGCAGAGGGATCTGGGGAGGAGACCAATCTAGCCTGGAGCTACGTGATGCTGAGGTACAGGCTGACCTTGACAACGTGACCGATGATCCGGCAGCGGATTTTGAGAGACTCGTGGAGAGGAGAGCCAAAATGAGGGATGACCCTGAAATTATGGCTCGGAGGACAGCTCTGAGAGAGGGGAGAGCTGCCCAGGCGGCGTTGAGAGCTGCCGGATTGGTTGACTCACCGACTCGTATTATTCCAGAGCCGGGGCGACGGGAGACAGAAATTTTTGGGATAGCTAAGCCAAAGACCTCTCGAGGACCGAGGAAGAGGAAGAAGAAGGGTGCTAGTTCAGGAGTGGGAACGAGCGACTAGGATTAGGTGACCCATCCTTGTATCCCTTGTTTGCCGACACAGACAATTTAGATGTACCTTTTAAAAGATATTATTTTTGCTAGTGTTAATGAGCCGAGAGTAAACCGTGCTTGAACTCATCAATGAATGTATTAATGTGATGAAAGTTGAAATTACTTCAAAACTTAATCAAGACACATTTTGGTAATCACAAATGCCACTGTTTGAAAGGATTTGGTGATTTTTTATGTTTTTTAGACCGAACCGCGAACGGCTGCCTACGTTCCCCTTTTACAGATTGGACTAAGGGGCTCAGGTCTCCGTAGTTTGACCCAATTAACTTTTGTGTTTAAGAAAGGGATAGATAGAAGGGGGACAAATGGTGCAACCCTGTTTTTTACCTAGACCGCCCGTTTTTAGGGTTTTCAGTCTAGTTGGGTATATTCTTTTAGCACCGAGCGTGCCCTTTGTTTTGCACGGACTGCCTTTTGAGAGGTTTTCAGTCTCGTCTGGGTACATTATTTTCGCGCTTCTTTTCGTGTTTTTTATTATTATGTTTGTTATAGAGGGGAAGACTCGATTCAAACGTAAGAGCGGCGTAATTTGTCGCCGGTCACCGGGTGCATGAAGGGATTACCATCCAAATGCATCAACTTCATTGCTCCGCCGAGAAGATCTCTTTTACAGGATACGGGCCTACCTGCGGATTGGAGCCCACTTTCCCAAAGGACTAGACTGATTCGGCGGTTTTTCTATTAGGACCAAATCACCCACTTTTATGTCGCGGGGATGTACCTTCTTGTCAAAGGCCCTAGCCATGCGCTTCTGATAAGCCCGGATGTGCTCCATTGCTTTAAGCCTTCGCTCATCTAAAAGAGCTAGCTCGTCGTGTCGACTCTGAAGCCAGTCTATCTCGTTGACTTCATTTTCAAGCAGGACCCGTAGAGAGGGTATCTCTAGCTCAATGGGTAGAACGGCATCCATCCCATATGTCAAAGCGAACGGGGTTTCACCGGTGGCAGTTCTTACTGACGTACGGTATCCCCAAAGCGCTAAGTGAAGCTTCTCAGGCCAATCCCGGTTCCTTTCAGCCATTTTCCGGATGATCATTTCTAGATTCTTGTTTGCGGCCTCGTCAGCACCATTGGTTTGAGGGCGATAAGGGGAGGACTTGTGTCGCTTGATTCTGAATTCTGCGAGCAGTTTGTCGGTATGTCCCTTGAAGTGTGACCCATTATCTGAGATAATCTCATTTGGAACCCCATATCGGCACAGGATATTTTCCTTTATGAAACGGGCCACCTTTATGGAGTTGAGGACTTTGTAGGACGCTGCTTCAACCCACTTGGTGAAGTAATCCACAGCGACCAAAACGAACTTCGTGCCGTTCTAGCAGAATTATCTTCCCAATAACGTCGATTTCCCAAGTTGCGAATGCGCAGGGAGTGCTCATGCAGTAGAGATCATGAGGAGGTATATGGTTGAGATTGGAGAACCGCTGACACTTATCGCAGGTTCGCACAAAGGCGAATACGATCGGTTTCCATGGAGATCCAATAACCCATCCTGAGTATCTTTTGAACATCAAGGCTCGGGCGTTCATATGTGGTCCACATGCGCCGTGGACTTCTTCCATGACCTTTCGGCTTTAGACTTGGTGATGCGAGTAGAAGTGGGCCTCGGTGCCTTTTCTTCCATAGGTCATCTCCCCGAGAATAGCATCTTTGTGAGACAACCTTTTCAAGCTTGTAAACTTTTGGCGCGGAGACCTTCTTTTAGTCTACCATCCTTTAGTTGGGAACGAAGCTTCGCCATGTTTAAGGTGCTTGAAAGATGCGGCGCTACCACAGAGTCATCGTGACCTTTTCTAGCTCGATACGGCAACGGTGATGGCGGGATTCTCGCGCCTCCCAACTCACGAATGGTTTGCGATTTTCCCTCGGGATTTCCACCGGAGGAGGCGAGAGTGGCCGGGACGGGCATCGCGAACTGTTCTTGTCCGGGTAGGTAGTGGGAACGTGACCTCCTTGAATTGGTCGATCGGATCCTCCATGTAGGCATGATACATTTGCAATACCGGTCCGGTTCTTCGCTTATTGAATACGATTGATGATTAGGCGAGAGTCTCAGGTACACCGACTTTTCGACATTTCGTTCTAGAGGCTGCCCTCGAGGCCGGTTATACAAGCTTCGTATTCCGCGGCGTTGTTAGTAAGCGAAATTCAACTTGATAGCGATGGGGGTGTGCACATGTTTCCTTTGGATCGGACACTGCGATACCGTGCCCCTTTTGTTGGTGGCACTTGAAGAAGAACAAGCGCCAGCGGTTTGTACCTCTATCACGAATTCCATCGTCTGGCCAGGGTTCGAACTCGGGTGCTTCGAGCTTGGGAAATGCGGATGATCCGCGAGCTTGGCCTTTGATTGCCTTGCGGAGTTACGAACTTGATATCAAATTCGCCCTAGGAAGAATGACCATTTCGCAGCCTTGATGACAGAGAAGACTTTCCCGAGCAGGCACTTGATGGGATCCATCTTTGACACTAGGTGTCTTGTATGCGCCGGGAGGTAGTGTCTCGGTTCTTGACCACCCGTACGAAGGCTGCCGAGTTTTCTCTAAAGCGGAGTAGTTTAACTTTTACTGAATCTTAGTGACGAAGTATATGGCATTTTCCACCTTTGAAATCGGCTTTTCTTTGCGAGCATGGCTCCAACATCCGTTATATGTGACATTTCCGATTAAGTATAGCAACAAGGGCTTGTCCTTGTGCGGAGGACCTAAGATTGGGGATGGACCGAGTAGGCCTTGATCGTCTCGAGGCGGTTTGACATTCGTTCCTCTGACCTCAAGATTCTTTACGATCATCTTGAAGATCGGCTCACGAGATAGAGGTTAGGCGATGGATGAATCGGCTAATGTATTGGAGACCGGCCCATGAAAGCCTTCACCTCCGTGAGCGGTCGTCGGGGGCTTCATCTCCATGATGGCTTTGATATTTCTTGGATCGAAACGATCCTCGCTCACGCTGACCATGTATCCCAGAACCTTTCCTCGGACTATGCCAAGGTGCATTTCTTTGGGTTCAACCTCATTTCATAAAGAGCTCCGTAGCCGGTTGAAGAACTTACTTAGGTCGTCCAAGTCTTTGTCCATCGATCCCTTGGAATGAATAATCATGTCATCAAGCCGCAAGACTTCGATCTCCTTGTGGATCATGTCATGGAGAAAGTGCGTGTGGCCCTTTCATTGGTAAGTGTAAACGTTCATTCTTTAGGCGAAGGGCATAGCAGTATAGCGAGAAGGTTCCCCAGGGCAGTGAAGGAGAAGTCTTTTCGATCTTCTTTGGCAACTTTAATCGGATTGTAACCAGTGAATCCATCCACAGAATGATTTGAATTTATAGGCGGTAGTGTCTACCGACGGATCGATATTGGGCAAGGGAAAGTCGTCCTTCGGGCTAGCTTTGTTTAGGTCTCACGAAGTCCATGCACACCACGACCTTGCCATTCGACTTGGTAGCTGTTACTATGTTGGCCAACAATCCCAGGGTATTCGACCTCACGATGAAACCCGCTCGAAAGCTTCTCTATCTCCTCTTTGACTTGGAGGGACCATTCGCGATCCGGCGAATTTCATTACGCTTGCGGCTTAACGGGTCAGGGGATTCGGTGCTCAACGGTTGAGGTATCCAACCCGGGGGCATGTCCTTGTAGGACCGAGGCAAAACGTCTACATATTCCTTGAAGCGGTCCAAGTGAGGGCTTCCCGTTCTTTCAGTGAAGCGCAATACTTTGTGTCTCTTTGGGCTCTTGAGTAGTTCCCGAGTCAGCTGTAGTTAATACCTCATCGGCGGCTTAGGCCCGATTATTCTCGGTCGAAAAATCATTCCTTTATATTATCATTTAAAAGTTTTCATCTAAAAGGTACGTGTCTCTTCACACTACGCGCAATCATTATTAACCACTTTTACGCACGTCATTAAGATTTGTTTTAGTTAACTTATCATTTGTTAAGGTGGCAATTAAGGGATACGCGAAAGGTCATTCCAATTTCATTTCATTGGCAAGGGAAGACGAGTTAACGACCTTTGTGATTATTATCAGTCCATGTGAGAGTATCGGACCTATCTAGAGACTCAAGCCTAACAAAGAAGACTCGAGGGCCAGGATCCAGAAAATCCTTTAACGACTCTTGACCCTACTCTACTTATTTGACTCAATTTGGAATTTGCTTTCTTCTGGCTTTGTTTCTCGGAGGATTGGAGACTTCAAGGCGGCCGAAGCTTGTCGGAAAAATCGATGGTAAAGCCGATATTTTGAAAAGATGGTGCGGGAGTTAGAGCACGTCATCCTACGCTGGCTCGTTCATGACGGACGGACTCATTGGTTGAGGTCGCTCACCTGTCCATTATCTTCTGCGGATAAGTCGGCTCTTCTTTCATGATCACAACCTTATACGTGCGGTTAAAAGGAGGTTGATGCTGGATGGTGTTGACGAGGTTCTCCCAGGAGATGCTTTGGTTACGCCTTGGTTAATTCCACATTCCATTGGAACCTCATGTTACGCCTTCAAATCGTCGGCTTTTGTCGGGCTTTGCGGTGGTGATGGGCTCGAGAACCTTTTATCTTGAGAGATTGATGTGATGAGAGGGTTGTGGAGTTCATTAAGTTGACACGTTTCCTTGGTGGGCCTTTTGGGGTAGCGCGTAATAGTCAAATTTGCACGAGGGTTCGCCTAAAATTCCCACGCTCTCGTCTCCGGCTTCGTATCCCTCCTTCCAATTTTTGTTTCATGGACTTCCTCTTCTTCTTCTTTCTTGAAGGAGCGTCTTCATTGATCCGATCACTGATCTCATATTCCGAAACAATCTTCCAATCGCGCACATCGTACGGATGTGAGGTATGGGTTGGTAGGGAGTCCCTCTGGCCTGCAGTTACTCCGTGTGGTTGACTACCATATTGGCCATTCTCGGCACTTGAATGGTTGAAGTGCGATTTTACGGTTTATGCGGGTGCTGAAATGAACCCACACGGCGGAGAAGCGATTAACCGCCGGAATTGCGACCCCGACACTTGCTCATTGAAGAGGGGAAAACGGTTTAGGTAGGGGAGAGGATAAATTTGAGGACGGACTCATGCATATGCTCTTTTTTTTATATTTTTTTATGTTTTATTTATATATATATTTTTTTTAAAATTATTTTTATTAATCTAGGAATGGTTGGAAAAGTCGAACCTTCTTTTCGCGTTCTAGTGCTATTCTGGAAATCGATGGGTTCCATCACTACGTCTATAGACCCTTCCTATTCCACACGATGTGCACCTCAAGGACCACTCCTCCTCAGCCCGAGAGGTCTATAGGGCACGTGGAACCCACCAAGCTAGAAAGGGAGAACGAACCTATGGGCATACGAACCAAAACAAGTCAAACTCGGGGTTTTCAAAACCAAGTCAAGTCAAGCGTCTAACCCACTCGGGAGGAGAGAGGTCAGGAATGTACATTTGAACGTACGAGACCACAATTAATGGAGGTAAAACCCTCGAGAATTGGGCATAACCTCTCCTCTTTTCGAGTTGGAAATCGCAGAGAGCCTCTCGTCACTTGGTGGCGAATATTTCGGCATAACTCTCGTTAGTATGCGTTAAGAAAGTTTCGACATGGTCCCGTGTTGACACATGTCGAGAACGCGTCATGACTTCTCCACGAAGCCAAGCCACCAGAAATCGATATGTACCTACGTCGAGACATGTAGAGGTCTTAACGTGTACTTACGTTTGAATTATGTCGTGATTCGACACGAAGAGGAAAGTATGCCAAGATTTTGGAGACGGTGTATGACTCGGACTTTGTGAGAAAATTTTGAAAACCGAGTTTAAAATGTTTTGAAAAGTATTGGCCAAAAACCAACCGGTCACGGTAGAAAGTGTGTCACCTGAGACAAGTGTTGGGCGACTCATGGCTAGGAGGACTTTAGGCGCTCAAACGTCGGAAACATGTCACTTTCCGCGTCGCGTCCGTACGCTCCCAGTTGCTAACTCTATGTGCGGGTAGAGTGCGAGTAGTGTGAAGGTATTTTCTAGGAAAATATTTTTGCTTTTTGTAAAAGATTTTTTTATGCAATATGAAAAGGAAAAAACAGAGAATGAGTCAAGCATGACAAAGGGAGGTGAAATGTCGGGGTACCGCGAAATTTGTAGTTAGGGATGGCAACAGGGTTCGGGATGGGTTTTTCATTTCCCAAACCCGCCCCTATAGTAAATCTACCCTTTCCCAGAACCCGCCCCGCCCAGAATGGTGGACTACAGAACCCGCCCCGAAAGTTGCATCAGCCAACAAACACAGAAACAAAACAGTTTGAACAAATTTAGAAAATGAAAGGTCATCACTCATCAGTCAGCACTTGGAATTTCAGAGCACTTGGAATCACATAAGAAACAATTATTGAAGCTGAATACAGGAAAAAATACATACACATAATAAATTTTACAAATTAAACAGAAATTAGGGGATAGGAACTTAGGAAGGAATCAAATGATCTATAAAGGTTTAGCATAAACGGGAATTAGGGGATAGGAAGGAAGTGAAGTACTGCGTGAGTGCGGTACGAGCTGCGATGGCGATAAATTCTGAGAGGCTTAGAGGCGATAGGGATGGAGATGGCTCACGGTCACGGCTGCGCGGGGAAGGACGGCTGAATTTTGTAAGTACCCCAAATCGCTCATGCCTTAGGTTAAATTTCTGGCAATTTCGGTAAGTTTCCCACACCTTCTAGTGTTTGGAAATGTTAAGGCAGTCCCCAAGGGAGCCTTCTAATTAAGAAACACTGACCTTCCTAGTGTTTCCGGAACGGCTTCATTGTTCCTGCTCGAACCCAGCGCAATTCCCAAATGCTCAAGAAGGTAAATTGAAGATCCAAGACCAACCTCTCCTCCTAGCTCCGACAAAGAAGGAAGGGAGCCTTTATAATTTGCTCCTAATTAAGAAACACGTTTTCTTAATTAGGAAGAGGAGTTCTAGAATTTGCCACCTTGCATGGTTCTTAGAAATGCTTGAGTCACAATGGATAATGCCGCACGGCTGCATTAGCTCAGTTGTCCCTAGCCGCACGGCTTCATTAGCCTTATCAAGAACTTCCTATAAATAGAGCCCTCCTCTACCCGTTTCAACACACACAATCCATAGCAAGTCACCCACAAACACTCCAAATACGTGAAGAATGTTTGCTGGAAGCTCAAGAAGGTGAAGAAGAAGGCCAAGAATCTCCCTCCCTCCTCCTTGAAGATCCAAGACCAACCTCTCCTCCTAGCTCCGACCAAAGAAGAAGGAAGCTATTGGTAACCTCGCACGCCCTACCTTTGCATCCTAATTGCTTTATAATTTGCTCATTGCATTGTCTTTATATTGCTTGGGACTTGGTTGATTAAAGATCCTATCTTTATATTCCCCTTCCCCTTTGGCATGCATTAGACATCATTTGTCATAAAAATGTAGTCTTTTCCCATAAAGGTGCATCCTTTGCACCTAAAACCCCCATTTTCAAATAAAAATGTCATCTTCATGCATCCTTTACATATAAAAATCAAATCTTTTTTAATCAAAATGCATCATTTGCATCCAAAATCCCTTGTTCAAGCATCATTTGCTTTAAAGACCATGTCTTTACCATAAACTAGCATCATATGCTTTTCAAAATGCAATCTTTATGCATCATTTGCATAATGAATGCCAATTTCTTCAACAAAAATGCATCATTTGCATAAAAATCAAATCTTTATGCATCATTTGCAATAAAGATTATTTCTTTAAACTAAGTGCATCATTTGCAACCCAAAAATGTCATCTTTTCATTAAAGATTCATTTTTACATACATTTCCCCATTCCCCATTAACAACCTAGGAATGGACCGGTGTAAAAGATCCTATCTTTACATCGTTCCTTCCATTAAAGGTTCCATATCTCTTTAGAAAGGGACACCTTGAACCCTATATCTCCGATTATCGCTTAAGAAAGAGTATGAAGCATCTATATGAGCTCGGCCGTCTTAAAGCATAGGATTGATGGGCTAAGGACCCTCCTTTTCTAAAGAACCTCATCTTTGACCAAAAGAGAGTCATTCTCTCGATCACGCAAGTCCCGAGGGTCCCGAGGTTAAAATGCGATGATCACAAGTCATAAGATGAGGACGGGATCATAATCCCAAATACATAAAATTCCAAGGAATCCCGGCGACAACCAACAAATGGTTTGTACGTCCGGAAGACAACTTGGGACATTTCCCCCCCCTTTTCTCAAACACATGCACACAAGAAAGCACGCAAGCAAGCACGATTACTGAAATCTTGGGAGACTTGCTCCGGCAAGGCACTTTGGGTGAACGCCAAACGTTCTTCCCAAAGGGGTAACTTAACCTCCGAACCCAAGTAAAACCTTTTTTTCAAAGTTTTGAGGTAATCAAAATGGCGTGGCGACTCCGTTTTCAAATTAAAGTCGCCGGATGTCTTCAAACTCGCGTGAATCCAACAAAATTTGGGCACCACATTCCACAGTTTGGCGACTCCGGCCAGCGAGAATCCCAAAGGAGAAAAGCTTTTATTTTCAAAACAAAAAAAAATCGATACTCGGTATATAGGTGGAAACCACTTGCCCTTCCCTGTACACTCCTGACGTGGGAGTTGGGATAACAGGTGGTTTAACAATCCACGTACCAGTATCCCTTTTCGAAAAAACAATTTTGAAAAAAATAAAAGAAAGCTTTTCCCTTTTGAGCGGGTTAGACTCCCATCGCCGATTTCATTAATCGTGCTTGCTTTCTTTACCATGCATTGCATCATTTGCATCTTGGAATCTGTGCATACTTTGAAACGGGAAACAACCCGAAAAATAGCAAAAGGAGTGGAACCTGGAAAATTGATCCATGCCGTCGTACGGCTCAATCCTCCTTAGATTCGACCGGGCGACCTCGGTGGCAATTCCACCAGGGAAAAATCATGGTTAATCTCGGTCCTAGCAGCTTGAGGCTACTCGGCTTCATGGCTGGCCAGGGCTCCCAGAAAATTTACGTGCTTACGTGTTGCATTTTCCCCGTCCCGAAAATCATTCCTTTAAAACACATTATGAAAATCTCTGTTTTAACTCAAAAAGGAACATTTTTAGGAGACCGCACACTACGCGCACCTGATATATCCTGTACACTTTGCACGCACGTCCTTCAAACCCGAGGGTGGTTCCAGTGCGATCCACGGACAGCCTTACGATGCTCCGGCGCGCATGGAATCATCCCAACCTCCCATGGCAGCCGGTGTCGACCAATGCACGGTCAGTGTCACACGTTTCAAAAAACCGTGACTTTTGGTTGGTTTTGGTCTAGTCCGTGTCATATAGCCCAGTTGCAGTACCCACGTAAAGGTCAAGCCTTAGCTCATAACGGAAGCCAAGATTTTCGCTCAAGCGAAATTCGCCGAGAATTCCGACAAGGAAAAATCGGTGGGATCTTGACTCCGACATTGACTATTGACCTTGACCCGCACGGAATGCGTAAGAGTCAAGACCGAGTCTTTGCCAAAAATCAAAAGATCTTTCGCTCAAGCGAAGCTCTGCCAAAATTCCGACAAGGAAAAATTGGCAAGATCTTGACCGGCATTGACTTCGATTCCGACCCACGCACCGTGTATGCAACAAAGTTCAATGTGACACCGTGTCATCCGGCTTTTTACCGCCCGACCCATGCCTATTATTCTCTCGGACATTACCGAAAGTCAAAAACCGTCATTCGCTCAAGCGAAACTCTGCCAAAGATCCGTCAAGGCAGAGAGACGAGACTTTCCCGGTATTGCCTTGACTATAATCCGCATCGCTCGTGCGTTGAAAGGTCCTATGACCCGCTAGACCCGATAGGAGCGTTCTTTACTCTCGGTCGGTGGGATCCGCGTGCCCTATAGGACCCTCGCTCGGGGCTGTCCACCCTGGGAGGTCGAAATACAGGTGGAATACGAGGGGCTTATAGACGTAGTGACGGAACCCACTGATCCAGGATCTAGAGTAGTTGTGAAAAAAAAGAAGGGCAGAATCCCTTTTCCAACCAAATAGATATTAATAAAAGACACTGTTTTAAGTAAACTTGAAGATTCTAATTTGCATATTGCCTGAGCCTTCAGCCTAAACACCTACCCTGAGTCTAAACCTTTCCTATCCCTTTCCCGCAGCGAGAAAGAAGTGGGTGAGAACACCGGGTCAGCGACTTGTTAGCGCAGAATCCTCGGCAGTTCGCCAGAATCCTCGGTTTCGAGAGTCGAGAATGGCCGATTTGACAGAGAACAGTCTTTGGTTTGGGTAACCAGATGACTCGGGAAGAAGAGCTAGCCTATAACCAATGCCCTCCCCCATCTTCATATAACCCATTGCCAGAGACCGTCCCTTCTCGGTCTTCTCCAATACCCCAAGTGTTAGGGTCCCGACACCCTCGCTTCCTCTGCGTCCCTCACGGGACCTTTTTCCTCCTTTCGGCATGAGCCTACTTTGGAATCCCGGTGCCAATTTGACCTTTCCAATTTTGTCAACGCACGTGAATTTGCCTACCTCTCGGACGGCTACGGTGAAGAGTCGGTCGGAAACGAGAATAGGAATGGATGGATTTACGGCCCGATGATGACGGTTCGGTAAAAGGAATGGACTTGGAGCCAACGGAAGTGAAACCCGAAGGGCAAGAGTGAGAGTAGAAAGCCACGGACACTGGAATAGGGGATGAAATCACTTCAAAGTGTGTCTGCAGCCTATGCAAAGGCTCGGAGAAGGATGAGGTAGTGTATGAGTCCTATATCCTAGAGTTCAATACTCCGTACAAGGACTTGGTAGGTGAATGGAGGAACTTGATCGAAGCTTTAGCCAAAAGAGGGAAGTGGGCTCCGCCCACCGATCTGGAACATGTAAGCGTCGCCGAAGCCAAACTCTCATCAGGAAGGGTAGACTCTATCACAGTGTTAGTAGTCACTCCTGAAACTTGGTCTGAAGAAGAATGTATGGATGCCTTGGAAAGAGTCCTGAGTTTAGAGGCGACCCCAGTCCCCTTTATGTCCTACGATGATAATGATGTTTTCCTGGTAATCCCTAAGCCCAAGGAAGAATCTGAGATACCCCTCATATGGCGTCAAGTATCCCGACCTGCTTTTGCCCTCATTGGTCATAAGAGCCAAGGCGAAAGTTCCCACGAGAGCTACTGTAGTGACACTGATGAAGACACGGTCGAAGTGCCGGAAAGGACAATAGAGGAGTGGTTATCCCTGAAGCCAAAAAGCCCAGAAAATCTCTCTGACAGTAAGAAAAAGGAACCCGCCATGAGGTTTGACCCCAAAATCCTTATTGATGATGGAATTTCCCACTCGAGAAAATGTTTGTGCCAACGTCGAAGATGCCGTCGAAGAGTTGACCCAGGGAAAGAAAAGACATGCTTGACGGTGATGAGGAATGTGATCCTACTCTGTTAAAGAAGTTGCTAGGTTCGGATGAGAAAGCCATTTGCCAAGCTCCAAACTCAGGAAGCGATAATTCTTGTTGCATGCTGACTTTGAAAGGTTTGAATGAGACTGTGAACGCTTTAAACGGAGAATGTGCAGTTGAAATCAGCCGGTCAAACTCAGAAAAGGTCAAAAAGCCGGTAACACAGGACCAGATTCGGGAAGCCGCCTATGCTTCCGGCGGACCGTCAATCGGATCAATCGGCAGAATTGGCCATACGCCGGTAAGAATCCGCCTCTGACTTTGAAAGAATTGTGAGAATCCTCCGGTAGGAATAATGACCAAGGAAAATCCAATGTCTATGTGATGACTCAGTGCAGGCGGATGAATGTTGAGCGGCCTAAGGGTGACAAAAGAAGCACCGTCTCACGAGCCAAAAACGAGATAAAAGACCTTATAAGCCGAAGCGAAAAGCGACTACGATAAGGAGGATCCAGTCCTAACTCAGTTGAAGTGTACCCAAGCCAATATCTCCTTATGGTCCCTGTTGACCTCTTCATACCCTCATAAGTTGAAGCTAGAAGAAAGTTTGGCCAAGACCATGGTGCCCATAGATGTCACCCCAGATGAGGTCGTCCAAATGATTGGAAATATCCACTACGGAAACATCATTACCTTTACTGACTTGGACCTGCCAAAGTATGGGGCTAGCCATAATGAACCCCTTTACATCACAGTCCAGTTAGAAGAGCGTCGATTGCCACGAGTATTAGTCGATGGAGGGTCTGCAATGAATGTCTTGCCAGCTAAAATGATGGATTTATTGGATCTGAAGCCAACGGACTTAAAGCCTTCTAGTCGACTATTAAGGCCTATGACTCCACATTTTGCACGATCGGTTTTGGGGATCGCCACTCTCAAGATGTGGTTCGGAAAAAAGGTCATGGACGTTGATTTTCAAGTTATTGATATTCCGATTTCATTTGCGCCTTCTTTGGGACGGCCTTGGATCCACCGGATAAACGGGGTAGCCTCTACTTTGCATCGGTGCGTCAAATTTCGGTCGAGTGATGGAACTATCACCACCATTTATGGAGATAGTGTCACGGTAGAAGGAACCAAGACCTGGGGATATCCCGATATTGGAGATCAAGCACGATGATGAAGGGTTAGCATTGACCGGATTCTCCGTAGCTTCTTCCAAGGCACAAGTGTGTTGCCAGACCGACCTCACCACTACTTCCGATAAAATCCCTCTGCCATGAGAATGATGCGAAAAATGAGTTATCTTAGGGACTTGGATTGGGTAGAAGACTTCAAGGTCGTAACACCATCATTGATGTGAAGGAACAGAGACTACCGAGATATGGCTTGGGGTACAAACCGAACTCTCGGGATGCGGAAAAGCTAAAGGCACGAAAGGTGAAGGGGTCCAGCTCCATCCTTATTGTCATCTCGACCCATTACTTTACAAAAGGAGGGACACAATATGATGAAAGTGATCGCCGGATCTCCTTGCAGAAAACCCTTCTAGAGAACCTTGAGAAAGTTAGGGAAAGCCAACCAATCCCGTTCGAAGAATGTTCCTTGATTTGCCAGATATCCACAGGGGCTACCACTACCGTTCGAGAATGAGTACGTCTTCAAAGGAAATCCGGCCGGTGTCAAAGAGTCGGCATCAGGGACAATGGACTTCTCCGCCTTTGAGTTAGCTCTTCCAAAGATCCCAGCCAGATAGGCTCCGGCGGTGAAGACGGTCGAGTGGGGTTTGCAAGAGTTGTTTGTGAAGAAGCACAAATCCCGGACTTGATTGACTTCGATTCGAGACGATGAGATAGTTGCCGTTATTGGAGACGATGGTGAAAGTCATTTTGATCCTCGCACTTTGGTGACTAAGACAGAAATGCCATTGAAGAATTGGGAGACATTCTCGGGGCCGATAGCCGATCGACGGCAAATGATCACGGAGCTTGGATTGAGTACCCCGTCCTTCTCAACCCGGTCGTGTCAAACACCTGTTGTCTATTCGGTCGAGTCGGGAATCTTTGAATTCCGAGTCCTCGAGTCATCAGAAGGCCTCACGCGTGAGGATTATGAAAATGTAATCGATGTCATCTTTCCCCTTATTTTGAATGAAATGACAAATCTTTCGATTATCCTCTTATTGCCAACTTAACAAATGATAAATTAACTCAAAACTTAACAACGGTTAATAATGAATCATTTGAACAAGATGCAAACACACTAAACGAACAATACATTAAAGAAATCTTTAAGCGGGTTTCGAGAAAAAGGAAAACCGGGCCCAAGTGCAGAGGAGGTTTTGATAAGTGTGAACTTGGGTACTATTGAGGAACCTAAAGAGACACAGATTGGAAGCTTCTTCAGGGGGTTGAAAGGGACAAATTGATCGAGCCGCTCGGAGAATACGTCGACGTGTTTGCATGGTCATACAAGGATATGCGGGCTAGACAGTTTCCGATAGTAGAACACAGAATCCCTCTAGCACCAGATGCTTTGAGCCAGTAGCGAGAAACTGAGAAAGATCAAGCCGGAATGGTCTCTACAGTCAAAGAAGAAATTGAGAAGCTACTTTGCGGGTAGGGTTCATCAGAGTCATTGAATACCCGACATGGTTGTCCAACATCGTGACCGTAACCAAGGCCAATGGGAAGGTGCGCTGCTATCTGGATTTCCGAGATCTGAACAAGGCCCGGCCCAAAGACGACTACCCTACGCCAAACATAGACATCTGGTGGACTCCACTGCCAACTACGAAGTCAAATCCTTCGTTGATGGTTTTGCGAGCTACAACCAGATCAAGATGGCCGAGGAAGACCAAGAAAAGACGGCCTTCACCACACCATGGGGAACCTCTTGTTATACGATAATGCCATTCGGGCTCAAGAATGCCGGGCTACCACCAAAGGGCGGCGACCGCGCTTTTTCATGACATGATCCACAAGGAGATTGAGGTCTACGTAGATGATATGATAATCCACTCCAAAGGAGAGGGTGGGCGGCACTTTGTTGACCTACGAAAATTCTTTGAGAGGTTGAGACGGCATTCCATGAGACTAAACCACCTTCCAAATGCACCTTCGGAGTGACAAGAGGAAAAGTGCTTGGGTATATGGTCACGGAGCGAGGTATAGAAGTTGACCCCGAAAGATCAAAGCCATCATGGATATGAGGCCACCTCAAACCCGGAGAAGTCAAGAGCTTCATGGGTAAATTGCAGTACATCGGCCGTTTCGTCAATCGGTTGACCACTATGTGCGAGCCCATCTTCAAGCTCATGAAGAAGAATGTGGACACAGAATGGACCGAAGAATGCCAAGATGCCTTTGACCGGATCAAGGCATACTTAGTACATCCCCGGTACTATGCCCCCCACGTAGACGAAGCCTCTTCGCTCTATCTCACTGTCACAGTCACGGCGGTTGGGGCTATGCTTGCTCGGGAAAAGAAAGACTCTCGGGTGAAAACGTCATTTATTTTGTCATTCCAAGCTACGAGTGAGCTCTAATTACTCGGCATGTGAAAAGACTGTGCGGGAGCCAGTGCAGGTAGTAGTCGGCAAATTGAAGCATTATATGCAAGCCCACCCTGTGAATTTGGTCTCGAAAATGGACCCCATCCAGTACATCTTTTACAAGCCTTCCCTCTCAATGCGTTTAGCGAAGGGGTCCTTCTTCTTGGCAGAATGCGACATCAACTATGTGACCAGAAAGGCCATCAAGGGTCAAGCATTGTCGGATCACTGGCGAACTTCCCCAGAATGAAGACAGAGGGCCTGAACCCCAATTCCCAGATGAAGGGATCTTTGCAGTTGAGCTCGAGAATAGATGGCAATTGTTCTTTGACGAGCCGCTAACAAAAGAGGAAATGGTGTAGGAATGCTATTGGTCGATCCGAAAGATGAGCATACCCCCATAGCCCTCAAGTTGAACTTTCTGCCACGAACAATGTCGCCGAGTATGAAGCCTGCATTGCTGGTTTGGAGGCTGCCTTAGAAAGAAATGTCAAGGAGCTCAAAGTTTACGGAGACTCGCCCACGATCATCAACCAAGTCTCCAACAAGTGGAAGGCTGTGGACCCTAATCTGCAACGGTATCATGCCCATATGGAGGAGTTGACTGGGACGGTTCGGAGAAGTGACTTTCCACTACTTGCCGAGGAAAAGAACAGATTCGGCAGATGCCCTAGCTACTCTAGCCTCATTGGTAGAGATCCCCGAGGGAAAAGCCATAAAGCCCTTCAGAGTGGGTAGAAGAGAAGCCCCAGCCTTCTGTTGTGAAGTGGACCTGGGACCCGAGCCTATAAAGGAACCTTGGTACAATCAGATTTACCAATTCCTCAAAGACGGAGAGTCAGCTTTCAGAGACGAAGAAGGTAGACCAAAAGAAGGTGTCAGAGCCAAAAGCTTGTGAGCCCTGAAAAGGATGGCCTCCCATTATGTCATCCTAGGAGGCAACCTGTACAAGAAACGCTATCAAGGACCACTCCTCTTATGTGTCACTCAAGAAAGAGCCAGAGAGTTGATGACCGAAGTCCACAATGGCCCTTGCGGTCCTCACATGAATGCCAGAGCCCTGATGCAAGTGATCCTCAGAATGGGTTACTACTGGATCTCCATGGAGACAGACTGCGTCCAGCACGTCCGAACCTGCGACAAGTGCCAGCGGTTTGCCAACCTCAACCATCTCTCACCTCATGACCTGTACTGCATGACGACTCCTTGGCCGTTTGCAACTTGGGGCATTGACGTGATAGGGAAAATAGCCCTGACAGGAAGCAATGGGCACGAGTTCGTGTTGGTAGCCATCGACTACTTCACCAAGTGGGTAGAGGCCAAGTCCTACAAGGTCCTCACTTCCAGAAAAGTGGCCCAGTTCATCAAAGAAAACATAATGTGCAGATATGGGGTGCCCAACGAGATCATTTCTGATAATGGGTCACACTTCGAAGGAGACTACGATAGACTGCTGTCAGAATTCAGAGTTACTCGCCACAAGTCGTCCCCGTACAGACCTCAGACCAATGGAGCTGTGGAAGCTGCTAATAAGACACTCGAGCGGATCATCCGGAAGATGGCCACCCGTGGTCGTGATTGGCCCGAAAAGCTGCATCTAGCACTCTGGGGCTACGTAACGTCCGTCGAATGTACCTTACAGGAGAAACTCCTTTTGCCCTAACTTACGGGATGGAAGCAGTGTTACCAGTGGAGTTGGAAATCCCGTCATTAAGGGTCCTCCTAGAAAACAGTGTCAACGAAGTAGAATGGCTACGAAGCCGGCATGATGAATTGGCCCTGCTCGATGAGAGAAGGCTCAAAGCCATGGAGCACACCCGAGCCTACCAGAGGCGAATGGCCAGAGCGTTCGATAAGAATGTCAAAGCCAGAAACATCAAAGAGGGTGACTTAGTGCTTTGAAAGTAAAGCCCCCTAACAGAGACAACCCCCCGGGAAAATGGGAACCCGTTTGGATCGGCCCTTATGTAGTGCGTAAGATACCGTCGGGAGGAGCAATGAAGCTTGCAGACTTGGATGGCAATCCCTTTGGCTCCACCCGTCCAACGGTGATAAACTCCGAAGATACTATGTCTAATAAAAAAAAAAAAAAAAATCTTAGTGCAAAAAGAGTAATACCCGGCTTAGCCGAAAAACCCCAAAAAGGGCGGTCTAGGCAAAAACAAAGGGGTTGCACGAAAAAAAAAATATATAAAAAAAAAAAAAAAAAAAAGAGAAAAAAAATCTTAGTGCAAAAAGAGTAATACCCAACTAGGCTGAAAAACCCAAAAAGGGCGGTCTAGGCAAAAAACAGGGTTGCAAAAAAAAAAAAAAGAGACTTAGTTTTGTTAGTTCACCGTAATGAACTACGAAGACTGAGCCCCTTAGCCTTTCTTGTAAAAGGGGAACGTAGGCAGCCATATATGGTTCAGTCTAAACAATAAAAAAGGGCAATAAAGCTTCCATAAAGTGCGTCCTTAGCAATAAATAAAAGGGTATTTCGGTTTTCATAAACGGGTCCCAAGTAATAAGACATTTGAATTTCCATGAAACATGTCTTGATTAATTTCTAAAATAATATTTCTCGTTCATTACAAGTCAAAAATTTCTTGATGAGTTCAAGCACGGCCTACCTCTTGACTCGCTAACCTCGCTAAAAAGATCTAAAATACAATAAAATGCCTAAATAAACTAATGTGTTTGCAAATGGCAATAAGAGGATCTTGAGAAAAGACTTGTCGGTCGTCATTCGCTAAGTCTTCTTCGATCTTCTTCCCTTTTCCTCGGCCTCGTCGAGTCTTCTTCCTTTTCTTCTCAATAATGTCGGTATCCCTCATCCCGACCTCTCGGTATCCTCACCGGAGCCTCTACCAACCCCGTGTCAATAAGCGCTCTCTATACGAGCACGAGTCCGTATCTCCTCCCTCCGAGACTCGCCAAATGAGCAACCTCGGACAACCTCTTGTACCGAGCCTCCATGTCCCCGACCAAGTCACACCGATTGGTTATGGCAACTCGCCTTAGCCTCGGTCTCCCTCGTAGTCCTACTCGAGTCGTGGTCATCCCCCAATAAAACTCGGCGTCTATCCTCCAAGATAACCCGAGTCGCTCCCATCTCCCTCTCGTACTACCCAAGTAGACAAAGTGGTCAAGATCGTGCTCTTCTTGCTCCTAAAGATAGCCCCGGGTGGGAAAGCAAACAGTGTATGTCCAAGCCCTCGAGAAAAAGTGAAGCCGGCCGGGTCCTCATGTCTAGAGACATCACCTCCATGGTCCGGATGTCCTCCCGCCACTCAAAGGCCTCGTAAAGCCCCAAACCGCCCGGATACCAAGTGTGGTATGTAGAAGGATGACCGGCAGAATCCCGGAACCCTCACAAAGCATAAGACTCCCGAAATATCCTCCCGGTCCGCAACCTCCAAAGTGTGGTATCCACCAACGGATGTCCGAAGTGGATAGCCTAGCCATCATCGGCTCCCAGCCTACCCCGTTCCCGCCGCTCTAGGTGCACCTCTCCGAGAAATCACCCAAGGGCACCGAGTCGGCCAAGCCCCGTGCAAAGCCCCGAGCCTCTCCTGCAGCCCACAAAGTCAACATAGCCGGACTCCCGACCTCATGAAATGGTCTCCCGAGCCATCCCGTTGATCCCATGCAAAGTCTCCCCCAAAACCAGTGGGACGATATCCTTCCAGCCCCGCAGCCTCGACCATGTCCAGAGACCACCGTGACAAATCCCCACGGACTCAAAGAAGAACAGTAATGTAAAAGACGCAAAGGATAAATGCGTCCATAGCCACCACGGTAGCAGCCATAGCCGGAGATCCAAACCTGCCCGGGATCTCGGAAAGGTCAATCATGTCCGAAGCTACCATCATCTCCTCGGCCTCTCCTGCAGAAATCTCGCGTAAAAGATGCAAGCTTTACCGCCACCGGCACGTCTCCGATCGCCGGAATAGATATAGCCTCGCCTCGGGACCCCAATCAAGGCTCACGAAGTCTTCGTGCGTTGGGACGATTTCGTTGTAAGAAAAACAAGAAACATGTCTCCTGACGTCCTAACTTTGCCGCGGCTCTCAACAGTCCCAATCGGGCGGGAGATTCCTCAAATGCCATAAAGACTTGATCTTGAAGGAAGAATCAAGCAGCCCCTTGTGATTTTGGAAGTTATGTCTCGCCCAAGATTGAAGACCGGACAGAAAATGGTTTCTCTTCCCCTTTGTAGTCTAACGGGCCTCTCCATCGCAAAAAGTGATCAAAGGTGGTGTCTTTAGGTCCAAAATATGCCCCGGGAACAGCTTGAAACAAGTTTGGGTTGAGAATGAAATGAAATGACCAAGCCTTGGTTTTATTCAAAAATAACCACCCATCGTAACCGTGAGCCGCACGGCCTCTTTTTCCCTCAAGGCCATGCCGCACGGCTTCATTTGCCCGATGCAAATTGCAAATCTGCAAAGCAACCAAAGTTGCTGCCCAAGGGAGTTTTCACCCCACTTTCTCAACCAAAACCCGTACAAAACATGTCCGAAGCCACCCAAGCAGTTTTATATCATTATATATTATTTTGGCCCAGCCAGCCCCAATTCCAAGCAAAAGTCGCCCCGAGGCTCAGATAATATGCAAATTGAAAAAGCATAAATTAGAAAAGTAAATAAAACATAAGTACAATGTCTTCGCCCCATCGGCGCCCAAATAAAGCAAAAAATAAACAAAGTGTGCATAAAAATTGTTCATTGTTTGTTCTTGTTCCAAATCTACTCTAGAGACCCCCTAGGCCTCAGATTCTTCTTCTTCCTCATCACTGCTCAGCTCATAGACGCTAGGCTCTCTCATCACGTCCTCCTGGTCGCTCGCATCGGAAAGAGGGATGTTGTCGTGCTCGTACTCCGCCAGCTGCTCCAAGATATCAGCATTAGGACCTCGCCCCTGAGGCCTGGCACTGGATGAATACTCCGGCCGAGGAAGAGGAAGCCGCGCCCGACATGCCTCCTTTTGCGCACAGTGCTCTCTGCACGCTTGTTGACGCTTTAGTAGCGCCGGGCGGCTTCTTGACTAAGGATCGGCACACGTCTTTCCAGCCCCTGTTCTTCCTGACCAACCTGTCATAGGTGCGAGCTGGAACCTGAGAAAAGAAAAGAAAATCTCAGAAAATCTCAGAAAAATCTTAGAAAATTGCATAAAAAAAAACAGAAAATCTGAAAGCTAAAAAGGGAATAAGACCCTAAGAGTATACTCACAGTGCTATCGGGTGGCGGGGTATACCGGGGCTCCCTCGTGTCGTGGACAGGAATCCTCATCCTCCTCGGGACTCCGTGTATGACGTATGAGAGGTGTGCAGGAGGGATAGGCGGGTCAAGAGGCTCATCCTCCCCATATCCCCGAGTGACCGCAGCCTTCGTCGCCTTCGTGGCGTCCTCAGCGCCGCTCCACAAACACGGCGTAGGGGTACCCATGTCAAAATACTCCTCCGCAGCCTATACCTCCCCGGTACCTCTCAATCTCATCCGCCTCGGGCCCCTCGGGCCGGCAAAGATCCGTGGCCGGGAGGATCGTGTGGAGTAATGGCATCCAATGGAGGGACATGACCATGTCGCTCGAGAAACGGTCCCCGGATATATGATGTCGCAAGTCGCCCCGGTGAGCCACCTCCTCTCGCCTTGTCACCTCAATAGCATCTCCCAAAGAAAATCTCCTGATACCGCCCTGTGGGTAGAAGTCCACTCCATCCGGTCCATCCTTATTGAGAATAGGCTTCACCATCTTGTAGTCGAAAGTGATCCGGGTCTTCCCCGTGAACCTATTCCTCACATCTCACCTCCAAATAACCATCGCAGTGGAAAATGGTGATATCACTCTGTGGTTCCAAGGAAAGAACCCGATCACCTCGCAAAACCAGCCCGCATGTTCAAAAACATCAAAAAGGTCATTTTTCTCATAAGAAGTCGCAAGACAGAAAATAGAAAAGAGAAGAGAAAGAGAGGCTACCTCAAGGGCAAATGAGAAGCGACCCATAGAAGCAGCTTTGTTTCGACCGTACATGTCCAGAGAGAAGTATAACTCGCCCAATCCGGCCTCTCCCCAAGAGACCGTCCCTATCCCATCCACATCAACCAAAGAGTCAAGGAGGCAAGTCATGGCTAGCGTCCCGTAATTAGCAAAGATAGTGATCGACAAAGATCAACCACACGAAAGCTCTAACCACTGCGGGCAAGGGCCACGTCACTACCAAAGAAAGTCCCGCATGCAGCTTCGGGATCGCCACCTCGACATTCCTCGTCTCCATACCCAATCCCTTGGGAATCGGCTCAAATCCAACCAAAGCTCGGAACTCCTCAGTGTAATGTGGTCTCTCCAAGTCACGGGCCTCCCGGTGAACCGCAGCCGCAATTGCCGTAAAATCGGCAGGAGTCACGCAAGCTCTCCCACTCGTGTGGAAACTATGAGTAGAGTCCCACCAAAACTCAGAAAGAGCCTGAACCAGGCCCTTGCTCTTTGAGGTGATGTGAATTCCCGTGCCGATGGCCTCCACAAACGCGTCCAGACCGGTAGCCCTCACCAACTCTTTAGGGTTCACCCCATGCTTCTCAAAATCCGGCATCCTCTGCCAAAGATTCACTGCTATCTCAGTTGGTCCCCTAGACTTGTTCTCCTGTAGACAAGCACATCAAAAAAGAAGTGTCAGTCCTTCATCTCATTTCAAAAGCATGCATATAGTCACAAAAGTGCACATATTTTTTCAAAAGAAAAGCATTCATACAAGTCTTTTTAGCATCTTTTGCATCAAAAACGTGACTTTCATCATTTGAAACGCGTCATGTCAAGTCTCATTACTTTCCTAAAGCACAAAATCATAATTTTCACAATTCTTTGCACATAAGCATTATTTTTTCAAATAAAATGGCATGCATGAATCATTTTCATCTTCCAAAATCATGTTTTCTCATTGAAAATCAGAATTTTGACCTAGTTCTAGCACAAGGCAAGAACTCCGTCTCATATTTAGACAATTCTCATTCTTACTTCATTTGCGAGAAAAAAGTGAGTCATTCTCATAATTTTCATCAAATAAATTGCACATGCATATTCTTAGCCTCATAGGTTGTTCATGCATCTCAAAATCATTCAAAAATCCTAAGAAAATCCTAGAAAATTCCTAAGTTCGGGTTAAGCCCTAAATTATTCAAAAATCAAGCAAAATCATCGGATTTGAGCCAAATAAGAACGCTTACCCCAACCGATCGCGGGTTCGTCGATTTGTGCTCCCTCCTTCCCGGATAGAGCTCCGATGGAGGAGTGAGAAAGTCATACCTCCTATCCGTCCGGACAAGCTCCTTCCTCCTCCATCTAGCGGCCGCGGAGACATTCCTCCTTGCTTGTCTTGGTGCCGGATCCATCTCAAATCAAGGGAAGCAAGGGAATTCAAAGAATTTCGAAATTCTTTCTTCTCTCCTCTCTCTCTCTCTCTCTCTGCGTTCTTGGGCGGCAATGCAATGCCAATGGCCCGTTCAAATCTGATTTTAAATAATCTGGAAAAAACAGGTCTCTAGCCGTACGGCTCCTTTTTCTCCATCTCATGCCGGGCGGCCTCATTCGCTCTGAGCAGAAAATTACAATCCTGCCCCTGGACCTTCCACTTGGGCATGCAATTTCCGTTATCTTTTAACCAAGATAACATCTTTTTCAGAAGATATCCCTTATCTCTTAAGCAATTAAGCTTTCTTCCCAGTCGCCTCCGTTAATTCCGTTATAACGGGATAACGTTAGGTGACAACCTCCGAATTGTCGAGTTCTTCTTAACTTAAGCTACCTCTGTCATGAATAGTGACGTATGCTTAAGTCATTCTAGCTTTGGCAACCCATATCTCTGATTCGAAAGAGATTGAGACGTATGCTCAAGTCATTGGCAACCCATATCTCTGATTCGAAAGAGATTGAGACGTATGCTTAAGTCATTCTAGCTTTGGCAACCCATATCTCTGATTCGAAAGAGATTGAGACGTATGCTCAAGTCATTGGCAACCCATATCTCTGATTCGAAAGAGATTGAGACGTATGCTTAAATCATTCTAGCATTGGCAACCCATATCTCTGATTCGAAAGAGATTGAGACGTATGCTCAAGTCATTGGCAACCCATATCTCTGATTCGAAAGAGATTGAGACGTATGCTTAAATCATTCTAGCTTTGGCAACCCATATCTCTGATTCGAAAGAGATTGAGACGTACGCTCAAGTTTCTCTCAACTTAAGCTACCTCTATCCCGAATAGTGACGTATGCTAAGTTTCTCTCAACTTAAGCTACCTCTATCCCGAATAGTGACGTACGCTCAAGTTTCTCTCAACTTAAGCTACCTCTATCCCGAATAGTGACGTACGCTTAAGTTTCTCTCAACTTTAGCTACCTCTATCCACTCGACAGTGACGTAAGCTCTAGTTTCAATCAGGTGACAGCCTCCATTAATTGTCAAAACTCTCAAGGATCCTAGACATCGTTCCTAACTATCTAGTGATGCTTGAACTACGATCAAGGCTTGATTCCTCCGGGATACGTAGGTAGCCTTTTATAAAAGGTCCAGCCATTCGACCACTTTGGTCACCCTGTTTCTTTGTCACTCCTAAGTGATAAAGCAGCCCCTCATAGAGGTTCAGATATCCGACCACCTTGGTCACTCCTAGCATATCCCCAGTAGGATCAATTGCTTGACCTCCTAGGTCATTTTCTCTTCTATTTCCCCAGCAAGAGACCAGTTTCTCTTCTTCCTCCCCCGGATCCTAATTCCGAACTACGGCACGGCTTGATTCCTCCGGATACGTAGGTAGCCTTCCGTAGGTTCGCCACTCGACCACCTCGTCACCCAATCCGTCTCGGCATTCGCCGATCGGATCCTTTTCTATCGACAACCCCACTCGCCTTGCAAGTGACGTTGCCGAGGGCTTCGTAAGTACCCAAATCCGCTCATGCCTTCCGGTTAAATTTCCCGGCAATTTCGGTAAGTTTCCGGTAATGCCCCGGACCTTCCTAGTGTTCCGGAAATGTTCTGGAACAGTCCCAAATTAAATTAAGGGCTGAAGGGAGCCTTCCTAATTAAGAAACACGTTTTTCTTAATTAGGAAGAGGGTTCTAGAATTTGCCACCTTGCATGGTTCTAGAAATGCTGAGTCACAATGGATAATGCCGCACGGCTGCATTAGCTCGCTGTCCCTAGCCGCACGGCTTCATTAGCCTTATCCAGACTGCCTATAAATAGAGCCCTCCTCTACCCATTTCAACACACACAATCCATAGCAAATCACCCACAAACACTCCAAATACGTGAAGAATACTGCTGGAAGCTCAAGAAGGTGAAGAAGAAGGCCAAGAATCTCCCTCCCTCCTCCTTGAAGATCCAAGACCAACCTCTCCTCCTAGCTCCGACCAAAGAAGAACACTACAAGAAAACTGGTCTTTCGCGACGGCCAAAAGCCGTCGCGTAACCCCTTAAAGCCGTCGCGAAAGGCTAACGCGACGGGAAAAGCCGTCGCAATGGCAATCGCGTAAAGCCTTGTCGCGAAAAAGATAAGGTGACTGAAAAAAGCCGTCGCCTTTGTCAATTATTTTTCGCGATTGCTTTTGCCATCGCGTTAGAGTTTTTTTAAATTTTATTTATTTAATTATTTTAATTACATTTGCAATCGCCTTAGCTCAGCAAAGGAGACGGCAAATGCAATCGCCTTAGGTTTTAAAGAAGGAGACGGCAAATGCAATCGCCTTAGGTTTTGAAAAAGGAGACGGCAAATGCAATCGCCTTAGCTTAGAAAAGGAGATGGCAAATGCAATCGCCTTAGGTTAACAAAAGGAGACGGCAAATGCAATCGCCTTAGGTACTTTAAATTTATATTTTTTTTCCATTTCACTAGCCCTATTTATAATTAATAATTGAATAAAAATTAAAGAAAGGTTGATTAGCATAACATGAAAATTAATAAATTAATTGCATTTAACACTATATTATGAACCATAATCATCGTTACAAAATCCAAAAAAAAAAAATCAAACTCTAATGACTGTAGTCATCTAATGTTACATGACAGAAGAAAAGAAAAAAAATAAAAAAAAAGTAACTCCCAACAATTTTAATGTCCTTCCCAGCGGGATCCACTTTCGGTAGTCTGCAAGAGAAAGGAGATAATATAAGTTATCAGGAGTTGATTTTAAGTAGAATATTATGAACAAAGTTGAAAAAATAAAAGCCAAGAAAGGGTAGTAGAAACTCACAAGTTCATTGACCAGAGAAGGTGTGATATTTTTTCCCAGCAAACTTAGTTGATCCAATATAGTTTCCGCATCTCGAAGTGAACCATCAGCATTCAGAGCAACAACAACAACAACAGCAACAACAAGAACAAGAAAATCAACAAGATGAACAAGCTAATAACAAGAGAAAAGATGAATCAGTTGCCCTGGACATTGTTCATTGGGAGTGGAGGTCCACGATTTCTTCCGGACATTGTTCTGAATATTTCTGACTCTACAAAAAATGTGGATTTGTCACTTAATTATTGAACCTGAAGATGTCAAGATGAACATCAAAAGATGAAACTGAGTCCTCAAGATAAGGCATTTAATCCTTGAAGCCCACATGCAAGAAAATCACCAAAAACAATGTAAATGTTTTCACAAAGTGATCAGTTAAATCCCATATGAAAGATGCAACTCATTGAAATTGGAAATTCCTTACATCTTTCTATACGTTACAGTTGACGCTTCTCATCGTATAAATAGTTTCATACTACTAGCTATGATTTGTCACACAAGTTTAAAGAGTCGAATATTAACAGGATCTTATCAAAATATATATATATGTGTGTGTGTGTGTGTGTGTGTGTGTGTGTGTAGTAACTGGGTGGTATCCAATACAGACACAACATCCTAAAATGCGAGGACCCAGCCATATAAAGCATAATGTGTGTGTGTGTGTGTGTGTATATATATATATATATATATATATATATATATATATATATATATATATATATATATATATATATATATATTGATAAGAATGTGTGTATATTTATTGAATAACTACAATACAAGATCGTGAATATAAGTACTCCTAAAATTCATAAAAGTATTGTTTAATGTATCTTTTCTAAGTATATCACTAGTACAGATTTGAGCTTAGTTCAAAGATTAATATGTACATAACGAAGTACTTCGTTCAAAGATTATCAACGACTGGTAACTGTCTATGCTTGCAGTTTCAGGCAGATGTCTCTTTCATATAAGAAACTAATATGAATATTCAAAGTGAGAACATGAATGCCAATGGTGTCATGTCAGAAATGGTAAAGAAAAAGATGCAGCTTAGATAAAAATGATACTTTTCAGAATCAGATGAAAAAATTAACCTGCAAAGGAGGGAACCCACTAACCCATGTGCCCCAAACAATGAACAAAGACAAGAAAAGTACCTGCACAAGTAGATTATGTATCACATCATGGCAGAACAAAGTCTGAACTTGAGAGTCAAACCCCTCTATCACAGTTTCTTCAAGCTCATCCTCAAGATTCATTGCTAAAATTCTTTTCTCGCTTATGAAGCTAACAACTAAGAATGTGTCAAACGGATCATCTGTGGCTGACCTTAGTGACCACATTCCTTTGATACCTTGGAGTTCTACTGATGCCTACAAGATGATATATACTTCATTTTATAAATGAGTCAAGTGAAGATCATGTGCAGGTTAAAGTCAAAGTCACTTCAAATTAAGTCTTAACCTGTTCATTAATTCCAATTCCGTTTCTAACTATGCAAAGGGAACCATCTTTATAAGCTCCTGAGCAAGTAACAACCTGACCTTGGCATTGCCTCTCTAAATCCACCACACAGAAGTCAACAATTGGGCCCAGATTGACAGTTTCATAGCATGCAATCTAAATATCAATGAATGAATGTCTAATGATGTGCATCCTGATGGTCACACACAAGATTTCTCTAACAGAAAAAATTTAAAACTAGAAGCCATATATAACAAGTACGTCACATAGCAATGCAATATACTTGACCCAAAAAAAAAAAATTGCCAGAATAGATGCAACTCTTGATTCTATCTTTCACATACCTGTGAGTCTCCATAGCTCGAGCCAACGTACACAAATGCATTATCAAGATATGATATCGTCGATGCAATAGAAGTTTCCCCCAAGAGCTCAATTTTGAGTCCAAAAGAACCCTAAAAGACGAAGTGAGGAAAGAGATTCGGGAGAGTCACACATATATCCCAATCATGAAGTAAAAATAAAAAAATAAAAAAATAAGAAAGTAAATAGGCAAGAAATTGCAGATGGAAATGGAAGAATGGTCACTTCTCTCTTTCATGGGGTATGACATGTAGGTGAAGGAGGTACCTTGAACCATCAGCATCAACCCTCCCATAGGCTCTCGTGATGGACTAGACATGCACATGTACAGTCGAGAATAAGTAATCAATTACTATCCAAAAACATATGAAAAGTATCACTACATAAATGATAGAAAATATACTTCACTTACAGGTCTAATTGGAATTGCTTTGAATCCAGAGGCACTGCAATACACAATTGTCTCTTCTCCAATGATTAATACACCACCAAATGGTGGTGGAACTGGTATGCGTAAATCAGCCCCATTATCAAGATTTTTCTGAGCCCATCGGCCCTCGATAAAATCTTTATCCTTCAAAGACACTTCATATGTTTTAACATGACGAGCATCTTTATTGTTCTGTAATATAGTAACAGATAAACAAAATCTTATCGAAGTCATACATAGGCAACACCCATCATATCTAAGCTCCTAATACTAAGAAAACACTCCCTATTTCACTATCTAAAACAAGAAATTTACATCTAAAGAGATACAAATTCACAAACTTTACAGAAATAAACGTTGTTTCACATTAATTTGAATACATCAAATCCTAAATTCAGCTGTCTGACTTCAAATAGAAAGGCGGAGACCAAATAGGTTCGAACAAATTGAGGGATTTTCGATGACGAAAATAGATCGAGGTCCACATACCTGATTCTGATTGATTGCTAGGATTTGAAAGGCGGAGACCAAATAGATCGAACAAATTAAGGTGCATAATCCCCAGTTAAATCTCAACATCCCCGTTTCTCTCTCCTCCCCCAATCAACTGCAAACGCCCCGAGTAGACATGGAGAGAGAGAGTGAGAGAGAGAGCGAGAGCGAGAGAGAGGGCGAGAGAGAGAGAGAGAGCGAGAGCGAGAGAGAGAGAGAGATAGTTGTACCTTGGAATAGGAAGAATAGGCGCCGGAGGAAGAATAGCCCATTTGGAATCGCCATTTGGGTCAAGAACGCCCATTTGGAGGGTGAGAAATGAGAGAGGCAGAAGAAAACAAAAGGGTTTTCTAAATAAATCGTGGAATGGTATAAGAAAAGAAAAGGGTTTTTTAATTATTTAATTGAATAATTTTAATTTTTTTCTTTATATAACTATAACGCGATTGCAAAAGCAGTCGCCTTTAAAAAAAATTAAAAATTCAATTTTAAAATTGTTAAATTTAATATTTTTATAAAATGCGATTGCTAAAGCCATCGCCTTTGATAAAAATTAGAATTTCGCCTTCCCGCCCGAACTACGTTGTTGGCGCTAGAGGGAAAAACATATAATGTGATGGCATCCGTGACTGCTTAGCCATCACGCTAGCCTACTGTGACTGCACTAAATGCAGTCACAAAGGCCGTCTCCTTATATACTCAAACGTGACTGCTTTTTTTGCCATCGCCAAAAGCAATCGCGAAAGATCAGTTTTCTTGTAGTGGAAGGAAGCTATTGGTAACCTCGCACGCCCTACCTTTGCATCCTAATTGCTTTATAATTTGCTCATTGCATTGTCTTTATATTGCTTGGGACTTGGTAGATTAAAGATCCTATCTTTATATTCCCCTTCCCCTTTGGCATGCATTAGACATCATTTGTCATAAAAATGTAGTCTTTTCCCATAAAGGTGCATCCTTTGCACCTAAAACCCCCATTTTCAAATAAAAATGTCATCTTCATGCATCCTTTACATATAAAAATCAAATCTTTTTTAATCAAAATGCATCATTTGCATCCAAAATCCCTTGTTCAAGCATCATTTGCTTTAAAGACCATGTCTTTACCATAAACTAGCATCATATGCTTTTCAAAATGCAATCTTTATACATCATTTGCATAATGAATGCCAATTTCTTCAACAAAAATGCATCATTTGCATAAAAATCAAATCTTTATGCATCATTTGCAATAAAGATTATTTCTTTAAACTAAGTGCATCATTTGCAACCCAAAAATGTCATCTTTTCATTAAAGATTCATTTTTACATACATTTCCCCCATTCCCCCATTAACAACCTAGGAATGGACCGTTGTAAAAGATCCTATCTTTACATCGTTCCTTCCATTAAAGGTTCCATATCTCTTTAGAAAGGGACACCTTGAACCCTATATCTCCGATTATCGCTTAAGAAAGAGTATGAAGCATCTATATGAGCTCGGCCGTCTTAAAGCGTAGGATTGATGGGCTAAGGACCCTCCTTTTCTAAAGAACCTCATCTTTGACCAAAAGAGAGTCATTCTCTCGATCACGCAAAGTCCCGAGGGTCCCGAGGTTAAAATGCGATGATCACAAGTCATAAGATGAAGACGGGATCATAATCCCAAATACATAAAATTCCAAGGAATCCCGAGCGACAACCAACAAATGGTTTGTACGTCCGGAAGACAACTTGGGACATTCCCCCCCCCCCCTTTTTCTCAAACACATGCACACAAGAAAGCACGCAAGCAAGCACGATTACTGAAATCTTGGGAGACTTGCTCCGGCAAGGCACTTTGGGTGAACGCCAAACGTTCTTCCCAAGGGGTAACTTAACCTCCGAACCCAAGTAAAAACCTTTTTTTCAATGTTTTGAGGTAATCAAAATGGCGTGGAGACTCCGTTTTTCAAATTAAACCGGATGTCTTCAAACTCGCGTGAATCCAACAAAAATTTGGGCACCACATTCACAATGGGTCAGTCAGCTTCCCAACCACAGATTACTGGGCCCATCCAGTCTGGCAGGACAAGCCAGTTCGCAGTTCCTTAGAGGGGACAAAATCAGCATGGGATGTCTTCCCATGGTTGGGGGTACCTCAAAATGCCGCAGCAAGTTGGGATCCCGCCTCAGTTTGGAACCGATCAACTCGGACCTTCACAACAACAGTTCAGAGTACCACAGCAACAGTTTGGAATGCCGCCACCACAGTTCGGTCTAGGGCAACAGTCAGGTGCCTCGCTTCTAAATGATGTTGGTCCAGCTGCCCCTAGCAGCTCGCCGGCTTCCACAAACCCATTTCTCACTCAAGGTCCAATGGGCCAGCAAGCCCCCATCCCAGTCTCATCAGAATCACCAGGACCACAGTATCCTCCCAGTTACACAACTTCGCCACAGCCAGGCATGCAGTTCAACAACCAAGAACAGCAGCCCGCATTTAAGACTATTTTATGAGCCTCACCCTGGAAACCCGAGCTACCCAGCTACCTCAGGTCTGCCACCACCCTCTTTTCCAGTTAGAAGCCTACAGCAAGCCACTGGGTTCTATCCCTTTCCCATGCTCCTACTTACACTCCCAGGGCAATTTAGGCCAAGGACAGGTTTTCACTTATGTCCCGGGTCCGGCCATCCCCTCCACCAGTATGCCACCAATGGTAACTCCTCTCTCCAGCTCAGTCACTGGTTTGAACACCACAGCTCCACCACAGGACCCTCACCTGGCCTTGTTCATGGAACAACACAAGGAAATGAAAGTACAGATTGTCGAGCTGACAGGAAAGAAGGCTGCTCTCCAGCCCACAGATCCTGATTCTATTTTGCCTTTTACCCCACAAGTTCGTGATGCCCAGTTTAGAACTGTTTGATGGAATGGCCTGCCCAAAAACCCATCTGGATACCTATACCTTAGCTATGAAGGCTAAAGGATGCACGAACCAGCAACTGGACGATTACTTCAGCCTCTCTCTGAAAATAGGGGCTCTGAAATGGTTCTTCCAGCTAAAACTCGAGTCCAGGGCCACTTGGGAACAGATCACCAACACCTTCAACGAAAAGTACAAGGCCAACTTGGCGACTTTTACAAACATTGGAACCTTAAGCTGAGTGAAATGGCCATTCCTCCTTCCGATGAAGAACAGCTGGATATCTTTCAGTCATGTTTGAAACCTCACTTAAGAGCATCCCTCAGCAATTTCAACTAACCAGATCTACGTGCCATGGTCAGCTCTGGGGCTAAGTTTGAAAAGGCCTACAATCAGCAACAAGCAACTGCCCCTACTTACCGGTACCCAGCCACCATCGCCAATCTTGTTCCTGCCCAGGCCAAGGGCAAAGAAGTTATTTACTTTGCCGAACAAAATTGCAACAATGCCACTCCTTTCATGCCTAAGAAAGTCGAGATGCCCAAGCCTCAGAATATAAGGTTCAGTAACTTCAGAATGCCCCTGAGTGAAGTCTTCAGAGGACTGGTCAAGGAAGGTTTGATTCGATCTTTGGATAATTACCAGCCCAGGGATCCCAGCATCTCTCTGGACACCATCAAATATTGTGCTTTCTATCAGTACCACGGGCACCTTACTGACGATTGTATAGTACTAAAGAAGGCTATACGAGGGCTAATTGAAAAGGGAAAGCTAGAAGTACCCGAGGGGCCCAACACTATCAACAATCCATTCCCTAGAAACAACAACAGGGTGAACATGATCGAGATCGGAGATCCCTCTCACGCCAAGGAAGATTTGAATGATGAGCCAGACGAAAAATCCCAAATACCCCAGATCAACTTGGTTGAGGATCCCAAATTCGGATTCCCACTCAGCCTTGGGGATGAGGGACAGGCTGATTCCCCTTGGTCCCATATTAGCAGCTCCCTGCTCGACTATGAGGCTCGCTACTTCTCAGAAGAAGGGATAGCTGACACTGAAGAACTGGGGCCATTCATGTCAAACTATGAGAAGACCATTTACACAAGGTGGTTAGAGCACTCAAGAAGAATTGAACAAGAGAGCTTTAGAAGGGCACCCGTATTAAGGCTTATTAGTAAAGAGGCTGAAGCACACCTTGAACTAGTACATTTATGTAAAATGGTCCTGGGAGAAGCCGAGTACAGTCCTGATGATAAAAAAGGTGAAGGCTCCGATGAGGAGGATTGCTTCCAAATACTCCCAGGGGTCAAATATGTACCACCGCCTTTCACCCTTCTCCCACAGTTCATGGGAGCAAAAGCTGAGTCACAACTGCCACTTCCAGTACTAGGGGCCAATGACAACTTCTGTGGTTGCACAAACCCGTCCTCTCCTAACAGTTATGATTGGCGCTCTCTCCTAGCCGAAGTCCGGATAGTATGGGAGGATGATGATTCTGATGACAGTGACGATGACTCTGACGATAGTGATGACGACGAGAGTGAAGAATCAACTGAACCACAAGACCCAGAATCAGTTTGGAACAATCACAATGGACATGACCGTATGGGTGCCAGGCACAATAGTTGGTTGTCGGCCAGTGACGATGAAGAGTCGCCTGAAAATGTGGATCAGGAACCAATGGATGATGACCCCTATGAGGAGTTTATCTCAAGGTGCAACTGTGGTCAGTGTCCAAACACGTCAGAGGATGAGGAGCAATTGACCCCATCTGAAAAGGAATAAGGATCTGAAATCCTGGAGCACAGCGTCCCCTATGAAAAAACTAGTAGGCGAATGGAGAAGTTTCATTGAAGCACTAATCAAAAAAGCAGGCTTTCATCCTCTGGGCGACAATGAGTTTGTGAATGTCATTGGATCCCTCTCTTGCTCCCCCAGGATAGACGGCATCACTACTATAAGAGTCTCGAGCACACTGAGTGCCTAGAATCGCTAAAAAGGGTCATGGATCTGGAAGCCACTCCAGTTGCCTTCATACCCATGGACCCCTACGATGCCTTTCTAGTAGCCCCGATACCCAAGAACGGACCCCGAGAACTCCTCATTTGGACTCAGGTGTCACGAACCCCCGCTCTGGGACAGACAAATGGGCATTGCCAGTCCTTCACTTATGGTTTCTCAACTTGCAAAAATGAGAGGAAATTGGTGTACGATGAGATGGAAGCCGACAGTCAGAAAATTGAAGAAACTTTGGGGAACGACTAAGTAACCGAAGACATGAAAGCCATGGATTTTCCTGGGGCTGAATACGTAGATGTCGTGAAATTCAACACTGCCTACCATGCTCTGGGGAAGGGATTCTCGAGCATCCGATCTAAGCAGATAGTCAAAAACCTGCTAGAAAAGGGGAGAATGACTCCTATCCTCCCCAATGAGAAAGTAACCATTGTCAGATCAAGTCCGCCCGAAGGCAAAGTAACAATCCTCGTCAGGATTACCAGGGAAGAAGTCACTTTTCCTAAGTGTATCTCAGGCCTGGGAGAGGTTCTGGACACTGGCATGATACCTGATGCACCTCCCACGCAGAATGCCATAATTATCTCTCGTGCCGAGGAGCCGGGACTACCGCATAATGCCAGAGACGAAAGGGAAAAGCCACCAAGCCCTAGAAGTAGTGACTCATGTTGTATGATAACTATGGACAAGATAAGCCATGATCATGAGGATGAATCGGAAGACGCCCTAACCCTGTGGGCTATCCAAGGAACAACAGCGCAAGCTCAGGCTCAGAAACCTGTAACTTGGGAGACAATCCAAAAAGCTGCCCAGTCAGAAGCCAGTCATGCCCAATATCCCCGAGCTCAGCCCTCACCATCGCTAAACTCAGGGAGACTTGCAACAAAATCAGTCAGAATCGGTGGCCAGTCGCTAAGCAATCACCTCCTTTGACCCTAGCAGCATTAAAAGAGTCCTGCAAAGAGGCAACAAATAAGCCAGAGGGAGAAGTAAACATGTTGACCAGATCTGGACAGATCCATTAGGGTAATCCCAAGACAGATAAGAAGGCAGCAGATCAAGCACCCTGGAGAAACTTAACCCCTATGCCAAGACAGCTGAAACTCCTGACCCCCAGAAAGAGGATCCTGTACTCACTCAGTTGAAGCAGACTCAAGCCAATATCTCTCTGTGGTCTTTACTCACCTCATCTTATCCCCACAAGTTGAAGTTAGAGGAAAGTCTGGCCTACACACTGGTCCCCATTAATGCTACCCCTGATGACGTGGTGCAACTAATTGGGAACATCCACTACGAAAACATAGTCATCTTCACAGACCTAGATCTCCCCCAGTTTGGAGCTGATCATAATGAGCCCCTCTTCATCACGGTCCAACTAGATGAACGGCGTCTCCCTTGGGTTTTAATTGACAATGGGTCCGGAATGAACATCCTCCCAGCAAAGATCATGAGCCTGTTTGGCATTAAGCCCATAGATCTGAAGCCTTCCTCCCTCACAGTCAAGGCCTATGACTCAACGTCTCGTACTGTACTTGGGGCTGCTACTTTAAACCTCTGGTTCGGCAAGAAAATGATACCTGTAGAATTCCAGGTCATTGACATCCCAATCACCTTTAATGCTTTGTTGGGGAGACCTTGGCTGCACCAGGTCAACGGGGTCGCCTCGAGCCTTCATCAGTATGTAAAGTTTGTTTCAGATGGAGATCTAACGACCATTTACGAGGACTTAGTCACTTTGGAAGGCACCGACACGAGTGGAATACCCATACTAGAGATCAAACATGATGAGGATGGTTTCATGCTGACTGGCTTCACAGTCGAGTCCCCTAAGGTCCAAGTTTGTAACGTGGATCTGACTGTCACCCGGGACAAAATCCCTCCTGCTATGAGGATGATGAGAAAGATGAATTACCTGTCTGGTCTGGGTCTCGGGAAGCACCTACAGGGAACTCACAAGGTCATCGAGGTGAAGGAACAGAAAACTCGCCATGGCCTGGGATATGAGCCAACCTGAGAGGGGATTGCAAGAGAGAAAGAAATTGCTCGGAAGAGAAAGGAAGCCGTTGTAGGAAAGGTCCCTTCCAATGGTCCCAAATCTCCCTCTTTCAACCTTGACATGACCCACTACTTCGTGAAAGGCGCCCCACAGCTAGATGATGCCACAGCCAAAAAGCCCACTCCTACAGAAGGCTGGTTGAAGCTACAGGAGAACCTCATCAAATTCATGGGAACTAGAGCCAGTCCAGTCCGAAGAGTGTTTCTCGATCTACCCAAGATACCTGGGGCTACTACCACCATGGAGAGCAACTATACTTTTAAAGGGGTGTCATAGCTGGTAAAGCAGTTTGAGAAGCTCAACACAGTTATCCCGACTGTCGAGGAGGCCAAAAAAGATGGGTTTGAACTGGCCATGCCAAAGACCAAGACTCCAGAATTCACCCTAGATGAATGGGATGGTCCCGTCATGCAGCAGATGTTTGGGGAAGAAGTGCACATTCCAGACCTAATCGACTGGGGCTCAATGAAAGAAATGGTCACAGTGATTGAAGCAGGAGGACAGAAGCCGCTAGACCCCCGAGCCATGGTCACACAGCCTACCATGCCCTTAAAGAATTGGGAAACTCTCTCCGGTCCATCCGTAAGCAAAGAAGAAATGGTCACAAAGCTTGGATTGGTTCCCCATCCCCTTGTGTCAACCTATTTCAAGTCCTCCGAGTCTCTTGTCGTCGAATTCGAGTCCTTATAGTCGTCTGATGGACTTACGCCAGAAGACTATGAAGTTGTAGCTAATGGTGTACTTCCTTTTACTCTGAATGAAATGATCGACCTTTCCGAGTATCCCCTGATTGCCACTTTAACTAATGATAAATTAACTAACAACTTAAAATGGTTAATAATGATTCACTAGATAAAGATGCAGACACACTAAATGAACAATACATTAAAGAAATCTTTAAGCAGGTTGTTGAGAAAGAGAAAAACTGAGCCCAAGCTGCCGAGGAGGTTTTGACTCGTGTGAATCTGGGAACTGCAGAAGAGCCTAAAGAGACGCAGATTGGCAGTTTCTTCGATGGGCCTGAACAAGCAACTCTGACAGAACTACTCAGGAAATTTGTGGATGTGTTTGCATGGTCTTACAAGGATATGCCCGGCCTCGATCCCTCCATAGTGGAGCATCGGATACCGTTAGATTCAGCAGTCAAGCCAGTCAAACATAAGCTGAGAATGATCAAACCTGATTGGTCGTTACAAGTAAAGGAGGAAATTGAGAAGATGCTCAAAGTAGGATTCATCCGAGTCGTTGAGTACCCCACCTGGCTCTCCAACATCGTGACAGTCACCAAGGCTAATGGAAAGGTCCGATGTTGTGTGGATTTCAGAGATCTTAAGAAGGCCAGCCCAAAGGATGACTTCCCCCTGCCCAACATTGACATGCTGGTAGACACCATATCCAATTACGAGGTCAAGTCTTTTGTTGACGGTTTTTCCGACTACAACCAGATCAAAATGGCTGAAGAGGACCAAGCTAAGACAACTTTCACTACCCCCTGGGGAACATATTGCTACACAGTCATGCCGTTTGGTCTGAAGAACGCTGGGGCTGCCTACCAGCGGGCTGCCACCGCCCTGTTTCACGACATGATTCATAAGGAAATAGAGGTCTACGTGGATGACATGATAGTCCACTCCAAAGGATCCAATGGCCAGCACTTCATCGATCTGAGAAAATTCTTCGACCGCCTCAGAGAACATTCCATGAGGTTGAATCCAGCTAAATGCTCCTTCGGCGTCAAGTGAGGTAAAGTGTTGGGGTACATGGTGACCGAACGGGGAATCGAAGTGGACCCGCAAGTGATCAAAGCCATAGTCGAGATGAAACCGCCTCGAACACTGACAGAGGTCAAGTATTTCATTGGAAGGTTACAGTACATAAGCCGTTTCATTAATCAACTGACCTCCATCTGCGAGCCTATCTTTAAGTTGATGAAAAAGAGCACATCCATTGAATGGAACCCAGAATGCCAGTTTGCTTTTGAAAAGATCAAGGCATACCTTGTGAATCCTCCGATCCTTTGCCCCCCACATCGGCAAAAGCCACTACTGTTGTACCTGACCGTCACAGACACCGCAATTGGGGCTATGCTGGCACAGGAACAGAAGTACTCCAAAGTCAAAAGTGTCATCTATTTTGTGAGTAGGAAGCTACAAGGCAGTGAACTCAACTACTCGGTATGTGAAAAGACCTGCGCAGGCCTGGTATGTGTAGTGGGAAAGTTGAAGCACTACATGCAGTCTCATTCGGTGCATTTGGCCTCAAAATTAGATCCCATCAAATACTAGTTCGACAAGCCCTCCCTCTCCATGAGATTGGAAAAGTGGTCATTCTTTCTGGCCGAATACGACATCACTTATGTGATGAGAAAGTTCGTGAAAGGGCGAATAATGGCAGAACAACTGGCCAATTTTCCCAGTGATGAATGCCAAGGGCCTGAACCTCAATTCCCTGATGAAGGAATTTTCGCTCTAGAAGGAGAAAACCGCTAGCAACTCTTCTTTGGCGGAGCAGCTAACAAACGGGGAAATGGGATAGGAATGCTCCTGGTCGACCCCACTGATGAATATACTCCCATAGCCATAAAGCTCAACTTTGAAGTCACTAACAATGCCGCTGAATATGAAGCCTGCATAGCCGAAATGGAGGCAGCCTTAGAAAGGAACATCCAAGAGTTTGAAGTATATGGTGACTCTGCTCTCATCATCAACCAAGTCTCCAATAAATGGAAAATAATTGATCCAGGTCTATAAAAGTATCACGCCTATATGGAGGACCTCGTATCTCAGTTCAAGGAGGTCAGCTTCCACTACCTGCCTAGAGACCGCAACAGGTTTGCAAATACCCTGGCTACACTAGCCTCCCTTGTTGAAATACCCGAAGGAAAATCAGTCAAACCTTTCAGGGTTGGGAGAAGAGAGAATCCAGCCTACTGCTTTGAAATCGAAGCAGAGAAAAAGCCAGTAGACGACCCGTGGTATGCTCAGAACTACCAGTACCTAAAAAGCGGTGAAGCCTCCTTCAAAAATGAAGACGGGGAATACAAAGAAGGGATCAAGGCAAAAAGTTTGATGGCCTTGAAATGCTTGGCTTCCCACTTCGTCCTTCTGGGGATACGCTATACAAAAGGTGTTACCGAGGTCCCCACTTACGCTGTATCAGCAAACAAAGGGCTGCCGAGCAAATGGACAAAGTATATGGCGGTACCTGTGGCCCCCACATGAATGCTCGAGCCTTAATGCAGGTCATCCTGAGAATGGGCTACTTCTGGATCTCTATGGAGACAGATTGCATCCAGTTTGTGAGAAGCTGGGACAAATGTCAACGCTATTCAAATCTCAACCATTTGCCTCCACACGACCTCTATTGCATGACAACCCCTTGGCCTTTTGTTACCTGGGGAATCGATGTCATCGGCAAAGTTACACCACCAGGAAGCAACGCTCACGAGTTCGTCCTGGTAGCCATAGACTACTTCACCAAATGGGTTGAGGCCAAGTCTTACAAAGTCCTCAATTCCAAGAAAGTGGCCCTCTTTATTAAAGAAAATAGCATGTGCAGATATGGATTGCCAGCTGAAGTGATTTCTGATAATGGCTCTCATTTCGAGGGAGAATGCGACAGATTGTTGACAGAATCCAAAATCACCCGTCACAAGTCGTCCCCTTATCGGCCCCAAACCAATGGTGCTGTTGAAGCGGCAAACAAGCTCTGGAAAACATCATCAGAAAGATGGTCGTCAGAGGCAGAGATTGGCTAGACAAGCTCCACCTTGCCCTCTGGGGATACAGAACATCCGTCAGAACTGCCACCGGGGAAATGCCATTTGCCCTGACTTACGAAATGGATGCCGTACTTCCTATCGATTTGGAAATTCCCTCACTCCGCGTGTTGTTTGAGAATCAGATCAACGAAGTCGAATGGCTCCAAAATCGCCATGATAGGTTGTCCCTACTAGATGAACGCCGTCTAAAAGCCATGGAACACACCCGGGCCTATCAAGCAAGAATGGCCAGAGCCTTTGACAAGAAAGTGAAACATCGGGACATCCGAGAAGGCAACCTCATTCTAAAAGAGAAGCCTCCAATCCACGCCAATCCACTTGGCAAATGGGAGCCCGTCTGGATCGGACCTTATGTAGTTCAGAAGATTTTTTTCTGGAGGAGCCATGCAGCTCGCAGACTTAGATGGAAATCTCTTCGTGTATCCAGTAAACGGAGACAAGCTCCGCAGATACTATGCCTGAAGATCGAGTCACTTCCCTCCAAAAGTGCCAAAAGAGTAATACCCCCTCTTTACCCCCTCTTCAAAGAAAAAAACAGGGATGCACTTCTCTTTACCCCCTCTTCAAAAAAAAGAAAAAAAAAGAAAAGAGCTCAAGCTTCATAAAAAAAAAAAAAAGAAGTGCCAAATGAGTAATACCCAACTAGGTTGAAAACCCGAAAGGGTAGCCTAGGTAAAAAATAGGGTTGCACATCTCTCCTCCCTCTCTACCTTCCCTTTCTAAAAAAACAACAACAATTCATAGAGTCAAACTACGGAGACCTGAGCCCCTTAGTCCACTTGTAAGAGGGGAACGTAGGCAGCCGGAAACGGTTCGGTCTAAAACATAAATAAACATCATATTTTGTCATCACCAAAATGATCGCATCTGCGTCTCAAAAAACTCTAATGCAATTCACCTGTTCATTACAGTTAAAAACTTCTTGATGAGTTCAAGCCCGGTCTACTCTTAAACTCACAACTGTGCTAAAAGACATAAAAAAAATATACATAACTAAAAACTAATGTGTCTGCAAGGGCGATCAATAGATACTCAAGGGTCTAGTTACTAGTGCCAGCATCCCCCTCTGTCCTCCTCCGTCTCCTCCCGCCATGCCTTGTGTTCTTCCTAGGCACGGGAATGATGTCCGTCCTCCTCCTCCTTAGCTCCGGCATAGGGACCGGGTCCATCAAGCATGCCTCTATCAAAGCTCTGGTCGCCTGAGCCTCGTCTCTGATCTCCTGCCTCCTGGTTAGTGCCATGGGAACCCTGTCCCGCTGTCGTTCCACTCTCATCTCGTAGTTGAACATGTCGTCTCCACTCCTATCATATAGGCTAGCCCTCGCCTCAGTTCCCCTCAATACTGAAACCGAGACATCTTCTGGTCCCATCATGGCCTCACGCCTCCTCATAAGAGTCACTTGAGTCTCCCCCATGTGTCCCTCATACCAATCCAAGTACCAAGTGGACAGATAAATGCGCTCCGGACGCCTGAGAAGGACCATAGGAGGGAAAGCATGGTACCTCCATACTCGGGAAAGGAAGGAAAATGCAGATGGATCATCCATGGGAACAGACATCACTACTCGGGTGGCAATATCATCGCAGCCCTCCAAAGGAACCTGCTCCATCCCAAACTGTCTGAGAACCAAAGCCGAAATATAGAAGGTAGACCAACTGAGCCCTGGAAGCATGACTATCGGAGATCCCTCCTGAACCGTCCTCCTAGTCTCAATCTGCCAGTGCGGAATCCACCATCGGATGTCCTGGGTACGACGTTGAGCCATCCAGAGCTCCCACGAGGCCTGATTCCCATTCTCAACTGTAACTACCCTCCTGGCAAAGGTCCATGGCTTGAATACGAGTGGAGCCTCCTGCTGGACCCCTAGCCTCTCCATCAGCCACATCGACAAATGGAACGGGCTTCCCCCGTGCATATACCGCTTCCCAGCAGCTAATTGGTCAATAGCATGGAAGGTCTCTCCCAAGATCAAGGGAACTATGTCCCGGCCCGATTGGCAGTGCACAACAACGTCTAACAGAGACCCGTGGCACATTCCAAAGGAGCAAACCATAAATAGGGACCCGATCGCACAAAGGGCAAAGGAATCCCAATAGCAATCACCAACCACACCCAAGCCCCTGAACCTATCCGGGAGACCAGAAATGTCAAAATAGTCAGGTCCTTGAATCATACCTCGAGCTTCCTCCGGAGGAATTTGAAGGAAACTGGACAATTTGTTGGCAAAAGACATCCCTCCGGGTAAGGGAAGTGCAACCTCTTCCACCTCGGGTCCTCCAAGCAATGCCCTGAATTCTTCAATGGTGGGAACCATCTCGTTGTAGGAGAAGCAAAAGACATGCCTCCGAGTGTCCCAAAATGATGCAGAAGCCCTCATCAAGTCGTAATCCGGAACAAGATCTTTAAGAGACCATAAGGGCTTGATCTTGTACCTCTCTTCGAAGAAAGACCTATTCCCATGCATGATCTCCCTAGACCATTCCCTGAACTTGTCAAAGAAGATCATTTGCAATTCTTTCGGCAATTTAGGAGAAATTTTCATGATTTCCATGGCTTCCTATGGTTTTGGGTCGTGACTCCAAAAAGAACAGGGAAGAAGATGAAGTTGAGTGGTGAAAACCAGGTCTGAGGTGAAATTTAAATAACCCTGCCAGGTGCTGCCCTCATCCGCGCGGATGAGATTGCAACCTCAATATCATCCACGCGAATAAGATTGATCCCCAGTCCAAAAACTTTTGTGACAACAATGAAAACTGCTGGCCCAAATGAGGAAATCCTTCCCCAAACGGCCAAACATCAAAATATACCCATTCCTCTTGATTTTCATCCAAAATCCCCAAAAAGATGCCCCTTTTGTCCCCATAAAAACACCAAACCGGGCTCATACAACTTGCATTCAGTACAAAATTAACAAAACTAAAATACAAAAAATGTATAGCAAAATAAACTGTAGTTATTACATGCCAAAATAGAAAAACAATGTGCATCAAATGTATATGTGTTTCTGCCCTAACAGGTACAATCAATCGGAATCACTATCCGAATCAGGAGCGGGATCCCCCTCTCTGGAAATCTCCTTGTCATGCCCCCACTCATTCCTCCGACTCGTGCTCGGCCCCTCTGACGCTGCCGCCGGAAAAGCCATCCCTGAATCTAAGTCGTCCCGCTCAGCGTCAGAGTATCGGTCCTCGGAATCGGTCGACATGCCCCGATATGGCACCCCAATGTCGGTGAAGAAGTTGTACCCGAAGGAGAAGGCGTGAGAACCCTGGCCGTATGTCCCCTGGGCCTGCAAGGGCATCCCATAACCTCCCTGCGGATCAAAAGCACCATAATCTCCGCCGTGTGAAGAAGAGCCCTCGCCAGTCCTACCATGTACAAAGCCCGATCCCTCCATGCCTCCAAAGATAATATGGTCTCGGGAGAGCTCCACGCTCTTGTCCATATAGTCAGAAGGAGAGGCATCCGTCGACCCCCTAGGCTGAGTACTAGGGGTCTTCATAGATCTCCTGCCCAGCATGGTCTCGCTGGTATGAATAGGGGACCTCTCCCGCATGGAATCTGTGCTTTCATCCTTACCCCTCCTGGGTATATGAAAAGTCCGCCCGAGGGATCCTCACAACCGATTCCCCCTCCCTCGCTAGCACCTGAGGTGTCGCCTCACGAACTGCTGGTAAGGCTCCTCAGTTACGTAGTCCAGGGCAGGTTACCCACCTCTGAACCAATCCCAGTTCGCTGTCCCTTCCCGGGGAAACATCATGTCAGCAGGAGGCTCATGCGGCGCCAAAGCAGGTAACCCGAGACCATGCTGCCTCGTCACCCTCTCTCCCATCGCAGGTGAGTCCCTGCATAATCCACCTCTAGCTTGTCCAGCGCTCAGCTCCACCCAGCTGGTCCACTTCGAACCGGATCCAAGGGTAGAAATCAATCCTCTCGCTGGTCTCCTTCTTCATAAACGGCACCGTGTCATTGTACCTCAGCTTGATCCTAGTTCTGCTCGTCCTCTTCACCCGGGTGTTCTTAGTCCACCAAAGCATAGCCGGGTATGCAAAATTCTCCCCCAAGACATGGTCCCACAAAGCACAGCCAAAAACCTCCAAGGCCCAAACTTGCATCCAACAAAAGAAACCATCAAAACCGAAAGGGCATACACATTATGTACGAAGGGACAAAAGAAGAGAAAAAGAGTGTACCTCCAAAGGGAACTCAAAGCAGGTCAGGGAAGTGTACGCCTTCCTGCTATAGCTGTCCAAGCCAAAGTACAACTCCACCAACCCCGCCTCCCCCCAGGCGTACTCATCAATCCTGTCTATATCCGTCAAGGACCCCAATAAAGCGAACATAGCTGTACCCTCGGCATGCCCAAACAGAGTGCTGGAAAGGGCGAACCATAAGAAGCATCGAGCAATCTGCTCAGCTGCGATACTCAGGTCCCCTCTCTCGTACCTGGCAATACACTCGGCCAACTTAACCTCAATCACGGCATACTCCATGCCCATCCCCTTTCGTGGCACGATAACAATCCCCAGCAGGTTCGTCAGCTCCGCATCCGTGTACCCGTCGTGCCACTCCAAGCTGAGTCCCTTAAAGGACAGGCCAGTGATAGCAGCATAATCCGTAGGGGTCACTGTAGCCTCCCCCCATAAAAAATGAAAAGTATGGGTGACATCCCATCAATACTCGGCCAGCGCCAAAGAGAGCCCCTTGCTCTTGTGCAAGCCACACACCCCTCTCAGGTTCTCAACAAAGCCATAGAGATTCAAAGCCACCACAAGCTGACGTGGACTCCAATAACCCGGCCTACCAGCCATAGGCAAAGCATCCCAAGGCCTGACCACCGCCTCCACGGATCCCCGCGTCTTCAGCTTATCCAACTTGCGTTGGATAATATCGCCTCTCTCCTAAAAACAAACACAACACAAAGATGTCATCAAAAACGCCGATATGACATGAAAAACAAAAGAACAGGAAAGAAAGAAGATAAATTCCGTCCCATTTTCGGATACATTTTTCTACGCATCCTTTCTCACACACAATTTTTTTCAAAATCTCTTATTCGAGAGTCCGTTCCAAATTCGGCAAATTTGTGTTCATTTTACAAAAATGCAATTTTTTCAAAATCTCTTATTCAAGAGTCCATTCCAAATTCGGCAAATTTGTGTCCATTTTACAAAATGCAATTTTTTCAAAATCTCTTAAACAAAGTGTCTGTTCCAAATTCGGCAAATTTGTACATGTTTTACCTAAGCATGAATCTTTTCTCGCATTCATCACAATCATGTCATCAAGCATGCATTCACAAAACAATTTTCATCACAAAATCTCTTATTCAAAGAGTCCGTCCCAAATTCGGCAAATTTGTACCCACTTTATTTTCACAATAGGCAAACTACCAATGTTTTTCATAAACAAATTGCATATTCTTTCTACCCATAACACCAATTAAGCACTTGCATCATCAATTTGAACTATTCCATGGCAAAATAAACAAAAGCCCCAAATTGTAGCCATTCAAGCCCTAAGCCTAACATATACCAATTTTGGCACCAAATCAAACAAAATAGGCAAAATTGAGTGTCATACCATACGGAGATCCTCGTCGGTGGCGCAATGTTGCCACATATCCATATAATGCTCCTCATTCATCGATTGTGAGAGGGTGTAATGTCGGTGCATCCTCACCAAACCGAGTCTCCTCTCCGCCGCTTCCCTACTCACTCGAACTTGGCGGACTCCACGGGCTCCTCCCCTTTGATCCATTGCCTTGATTTCGAAGAATTTGGTGAAGGAATTAGGCAAAAATGGCATATTTTCCCTCTATTTTCTCTCCTTCTCTCGTCTGAACTTTTTGGAAAATGGAAGAGACAGGCATGGCTTTCCAGTTTTTGAACCAGGTGCGTTGCGGGTCTAGTCCACGCGGATGATATTGTAGGGCAAAATCCCTATTTTACCCCTTTAATTCCTGACCCTCTGCATTCAGATCCCCTGTTTGACAGCAGTTAGCTCATTTAACGAAAACTTAACGAAAGTCCATTTCCTTCCCCGTTTTCAACCCCGGTCGTCATCGTAAGTCCGTCCTTTTGACCCTAACGGAAGTCCATTTCCTTCCCCGTTTTCAACCCCGGCCGTCATCGTAAGTCCGTCCTTTAATGAAACCCTAACGGAAGTCCATTTCCTTCCCCGTTTTCAACCCCGACCATCATCGTAAGTTCGTCCTTCAACGAAAACCCTAACGAAAGTCCATCTCCTTCCTCGTTTTAAACCCCGACCGTCATCGTAAGTCCGTCCTTTAACGAAAACCCTAATGGAAGCCCATTTCCTTCCTTATTTTCAATCCCGACCGTCATTGTAAGTCCGAACCAAGAACCCACATCCCCGGCGGATAAAACCGGGCTGTCATCGCAATCCCATACGCATTCCCAGCAGTTTTCGAACTATGACCAAGCTTAATTCCCTTCTGGGATACGTTTGTAGCCTACCATAGGTCCAGCCACTTGACCAACACGGTCACCGTTTTCCCCGGCAGTTATCGTAAGCCCGAATCTTCCCTAGTGAGAACGCCTTCAAATGGTCCCCTCCTGAACCAAACCCCCAACTTAGGTTCATACTCCTAAGCTAAACCTCGACTTAGGATCATACTCCTGAACCAAGTCCCTATGTAGGTTCATACTCCTGAACCAAACCACGACTTAAGATCATACTCCTGAACTAAGTCCCAATTTAGGCATAGACGCCTCCGCTAGGTCGAATACGTCTTTGGCAATGCCTCCGCTAGGTCGAATACATCTTCGGCAACGCTCCCGCTAGGTCGAATACGTCTTCAGCAATGCTCCCGCTAGGTCGAATACGTCTTTGGCAACGCTCCTGCTAGGTCGAATATGTCTTCGGCAACTTCCCGCTAGGTCGAATACGTCTTCGGCAACGCTCCCGCTAGGTCAAATACGTCTTTGGAAACGCTCCCACTAGGACGAATACGTCTTCGGCAACACTTCCGCTAGGTCGAATACTGTTAGTGTAAACTGCAGGTGATATCGTAGATGATTTCCCAAATTCCAGGTGATATCGCAGATGATTTCCTGAACTGGAATTTATATAGTTGAATATTTCTTGTTTATTATTTAATGGACTAATGTGCTAACATAATCTGTATAGTCTATGGTTTATGTTCATATTTCAGTCTGCAATAGGATCGAAGAATGAGCTAGACACGTGTGGAATTTGGAAGGAAATGATTTATGAATTTTATGCATAAATTTGTTACTTTGGCAACAACAATTAAAAACGTGTGGAGACTTGGTCAATGAGTTGTTACTGAATAAAAGAAGAGTACAATGTTGATAAAGCTTGGGAGTACAAGGTGTTTAAGCTTGGAATTGAAGATCAAGGAAGCGGTTGCTATTTTTAAGGAAAGTAGGCGCATGAAGTGAGGAACAAACTCAACCTCTCTCCTTACTCTCCCTCAACGTGCAAGACAGCCCCAAGGCTGTTTATTGAGTAGCCTTCAAGTAAATTGAAGACTATAAATATGCTTGGAAGGTTTCATTTGAAGACAAGCCAACACACGCCATTTCATACACACCTTCAAAGCATATAGAGATAGAGTTCTTCGTTTGGTTCTTTTAGTCCTTCCTCCCTTGTAATTTCGCACTTGATTACATTGGTATCAAGTTGTGTGAAGGCTAGGATAGGATTCCGTTCTTTATCTCTTGTTCCATAGAGCTCAAATTGTTATAGCCATAGGGAACATTTTCGGCTTTCTAAATTCATTATAGTGATAATAAAGTCTTTCCTAAGAGGCACTCTCAAGTTATATTTATATAACTTGAGAAAAACAATTTTGGTGTTTTTATTCCGCTGCAATCTCTTTTACAAAATTGTTTTATTTTTTGAAGTGTGTGTGTGCTATCTCAAGTGCTATCGTTGGTGCTGTTATCACCTTGGATATCACTTGTGATTCTGGCCGTGACAATTTCTATTAGTATCAGAGCAGGTCACTTGACAATACTAAGTGCTTGGTCTAGGTGTCATGGCTTATGATCCTGCAAATCCAAATCAAAAACGTCTTCCTGTTTTAGATGGTTCGAATTATACATATTGGAAGATTCGTCTTCGCTCGCATATCAAATCAATTGATCTTTGAGTATGGCGATCTATAGTGAATGGATACTCTCTTCCACTTTTACCTCCTGATGAGGATGGTGATATCCAGGTTAAACCTGACACCGAGTGGACTAATGAAGAGATCACCCTTGCTAGCTATAATGAGAAAGCTCTTAATACTATTTTTGAGTGGGTTGACATGCACATTTTTAAAATTGTTCAAAATTGTTCCTTAGCTAAAGAAGCTTGGGATATTTTACAAAGGTTTTGTGAAGGTGATTCTAGTGTGCGTGAAAACAAACTTAGAGGTCTTACTGGCAAATTTGAAAGATTGAGAATGGGTAAAAATGATACCATTTCCTCTTATTTTGAAAAATTGTTTGACATTGCTAATGAGTGTCAACTTTTAGGTGAACCTTTTATAAACAAACAATTGGTTTCAAAGGCTATTAGAACTCTCCCTGAGCATTTTAATATAAAGGTTTCATCTATAGAAGAGGCTCACAATCTTTCTACTATGGACATCAATTCCTTAAAGAGCATTTTAAAAATTTTTGAGTCAAACCTTACTGAGCAAATTGAAGCTTCTAAAGGCAAGAGTGTTACTTTAAAAGTTCAATCCTCTAGTGTGTCAACTGATGAGGATGACAAAATTTTTGAGGAATTAGGTGAAGATGCAAGTGTTGTCTTGCTTGCTAGGAAATATAACTCTATGTTACGAAAATTTAACAAAGAAAATGTGCAGTTGAAGGCTAAAGAGCAACAAACCAAGGTGTACAATTCAATGCCGAAGAGGACATTTCCATCTACTCAGAAAGGTGGTCCCATAAGGAGAGCATCATCAGATTAATCTAGATTTGATCCAAAGTATCTTGAATCAATCCAATGTCATGCATGCTCTGGATGGGGTCATTACACAAATGAGTGCGCTAACACTCTAAGGAAGATGGGAAAGAACCTATGGGTTTCTCTCAGTGACAGTGAGGATGATGTAGACCAATCAATCTGAAGATTCGGATCAAACAGCAATGGTGGTCACAAATTGTGACTCCAATTCTGTCAGTGATACCTCATGTGATATCCAAAGTGGTATAGCACCTGAGATATCATCCAACAGGTATACATATTTTAATTTGATAAATGCTATTTGTTTTGTGGGTTCTGTTAACATGGATGCAGGTAGTTCACAAGAGGGTGAACAAAATAAGGAGTTCAGCAAGGATGAACTCATTGGTGGTCTTAAGAACCTTTGCAAAGAATTGGTGGACGAATGGAAGAAAGAAAACAAGATGGTGGTTTCTCTGTCCAAAGAGGTTCAAGACCTGACTGATGGCTTGACTAGATTGGATGTTCAACTCATAAAAAAGGATGTGGAGCTGGACAAAGTCAAGGCAAAGCTTACTCTAGCCGAGGCCACATTTAAGAAACTCAACACGAGTTCTTCCAAGTTGGATGCAATTCTTGGGTTGAGCAAACCACTCAAGGCAGGTATGGGTTTTAAAGAATCCTTAAGTGCTATTACATCTACTTTGGCTAATAAGGAAGATAAGGTAGTTTTTGTTAAAGAAAGAGACAAAGTTGAACTAATATCTTCTGATAAGCCTTCTGACAAGGTGAAAATATGTAACTACTGTTACTCTACTGGACATTTGAAAAATGATTGTAAAACTCTTTTAAAGAAACAGTTCAGTTCCTCTGTGATACCTGAAGTGTTGCCTAGCACGTCAGATATCACTGCCAGTGAGAAGAGAAAGAATCAAAGTAGGAAGGTGTGGAAACCTAATTATAACCCGATATGTGATGTTGTGTGCACTGCGTGAAAAACTAATGTTGAAGGTTCATGGTATTTTGATAGTGGTTGTTCATGTCACATGACAGGAACAAAAATGTTTTTAAAAGAATATGAACCTATTCAAAGTGGTAGTGTAACATATGGTGGTGGTGGCAAGAGTAATATAGTAGGAAAAGGCATTTTTAATGTACCTGGATTTCCTGCTTTGAAAAATGTTTTGCATGTTGATGGTCTTGTAACTAATTTAATTAGTATTAGCCAACTTTGTGATGACAATCTTGAAGTGAAATTCAATAAAAACACTTGTGAAGTTTTTTATTGTACCAATAACTGTGTTATGACTGGTACTAGATCAAGTAATAACTGTTATCTTGTTGAAAATAAACAAGTGTGTCATTCTGTGAGAGTTGATGATGCTACCTTGTGGCATCAAAAGTTGGGTCATGTCCATTTTCGAAACATTGTGAAACTCATTAAGGCTGAAGCTATAAGAGGTATACCTAGTCTGGACATAAATACGAAAATCATATGTGAAGATTGTCTCAAGGGTAAACAAACACGTGCTACCCATAGTGCTACCCAACATAATGAGGAGTATTCTGGGACAACTCACTGTTTTCAATTGATGCATATGGATTTAATGGGTCCAGTTGAGGTAGACAGTTTAGGAGGTAAGAGATATACTTTTGTAATAGTTGATGATTTTTCTAGATTTACTTGGGTATATTTTTTGAAAGAAAAATCAGAAACTTTTGAAAATTTTAAGATCTTACATGCTAAAATCAAAAACATGTTTTGTGCTCTTATCATGAGAATAAGGTCTGATCATGGAACAGAGTTTGATAATTCATTGTTTTTTATTTTTTGTGAATTAAAAGAAATTAAATATGAGTTTTCTGCTCCTAAAACACCTCAACAAAATGGGGTGGCTGAAAGGAAAAATAGGACCTTACTTGAAATGGCACGTGTGATGTTGTTTTCAAAAAGAATTTCAAAAAGATTTTGGGCTGAGGCCTTAAACGCATCTTGTCACACGACCAATAGAGTTTTTCTAAGACCCGGTACTAGAATGACACCTTATTAAATTTTGAATGGTAGGATACCAAAAGTTCATTATTTTCATACATTTGGGTGTGTATGTTTTGTTCTAAATGATCGGGATTACTTGACTCTAAAAGTGATAAGGCTATATTTCTTGGGTATGCTCAGGATAGTCGAGCATATAGGGTTTATAACCTTAGGTTAAAAACCATGCAGGAATCTCCATTGATATTGCTGGAAGAACTGGAGGATCAAAATCAAGTAAGTGATACCCCAAGTGCTGACCAGAGTGTTGCTACTAAAGGGATAGCATCTCCGGTATCACCTAAGATCAGTCCAGCAACTGAAAAGGATGAACAGTCTGATGATGATGCTCATGTACATTAAGATTTGAGAAGGGATCCACCAGCTAGGATCAGAAGAGATCATCCTTCATCTCAGATTATTGGAGAAGCAAGTGAAGGAGTACGAACAAGGAATAATGAGCCCTTTAGTAGTCGTGAAATGGTGAGGTATGTGTGCATGTCCACCACATACCACAAGGTAAAATATTCCTGTTTTGTTTCCTCCTTAGAACCCAAAAATATTTCTGAAGCTTTAAAAGATAATTTTTGGATACATGCCATGCAAGAGGAACTTGAACAATTTGCTCGTAATGAAGTTTGGTGTTTAGTACCACGTCCCATTAACACTTATGTAATTGGTACAAAATGGATCTTCAAAAATAAATCTGACGAGCAAGGAAATATTATAAGGAACAAAGCTCGTCTCGTAGCTCAAGGTTACACCCAAATTGAAGGTGTTGACTTTGATGAGACCTTTGCTCCCGTTGCTAGAATAGAATCCATAAGACTCCTCTTGGCTATAGCTTGTTATCTAAAAATTACCTTGTTTCAAATGGATGTTAAAGCTGCCTTTTTAAATGGTTATTTAAAAGAAGAAATTTTTGTTGAACAACCAAAAGGATTTGAAGATCCTCATCTACCAAACCATGTATATAGACTTGATAAAGCCTTATATGGCTTGAAACAAGCTCCACGTGCATGGTATGATCGCCTAACCTCTTTTTACTTGAATATGGTTTTACAAGAGGTGAAGCAGATAGAACCTTATTTATCCTAAGGCATGGCAAAGAAACTGTCATTGTTCAAATCTATGTTGATGACATAGTCTATGGCTCTACTTCTCAAACATGTTTAAAAGATTTTGTAGAGGCTATGACATCAACATTTGAAATGAGCATGATTGGTGAGTTAACATTCTTTCTAGGCTTGCAGGTGAAACAAACAAATGAAGGGATATTTATTTCACAAAGCAAGTATGCAAAGAGCCTAGTTTGAAAAGATTTCTTGGTCTTTGTAATCTCTGAGTCTGTTTGTCTGTGCTACCCCAGGTGATGGTATCACTCAGGGTAACACTTGTATATTAGTGTAATTTTTTTTCTGTTTGTTTATTTAAAAAAAATGCTTTTATATTCTTCTAATCTGGTTTGCTTAGTTCTAACAGTGGCACATGCTGACCTTTTTGTTATGGTAGGTTATTACTTAAGTTATCATGTGTGATATCACTCCCCTTCATATGCTAAAACTGACATTGTCACTAACTTCTGTTTGATAAATAAAAGACAAAGGCATTTTATTTCCATACTATTCTCTCGAGCTCGAGGCATGGTGTTTCCTGCAACGATGTACTCTTGCCAATGAGAATGTATGAAGTGGTTTATGCTAAGTATTAGGGACATGGAGTTCGCTACTACAGTGTACCCTACTTGAAAGACATAAATCACTTAATCTTTACACTTGAAATATAACTCGAAGCACGAAGCTCGTTACTACGATGCTTTCTTGTTTAAAGAAGTGTATTGATCCTTTATAACAAGCAATGTACTTAAAAAATATATAGGCTTATAATGCCTAAAGTGCATGATAAATACTCAGCTTGTTATGTCTTAAGTGTCTAAAAATGGTTAAGCTTATTTTGCTGGAAATGCTTGAAAATGAAAATATTTATCAAGGGGATTTATATCACATGTGTTATCCTACGTGTTACCATCATTGCCTTAACACACTAGTGTGTGCTATATTCGTTTTTTATTCTTTATTTTCGAAATATTGTTGATTAATTTTTCAAAATTTGAAAGTCTTTTTAATTAAAGAGTTTATGATCTTGAAAACGTCTTCAACAAGTTTTCTTTATTTTTGGTAATCATTGTTGAGTAACCAACCCATATTTAGTTTGATTTTGTGATCGGGCTTAGTTACAAAATATTTTGTTTACTCAATTTTTTCTATTTCCGTTTTAACTTTAAAAAAAAATTCATTTTATTTTTTTTAACAACCGTGTTTATCTTTTAAGTTTATTAGGGTTTTAAAAGTGAGTTGTTTTTTAATTAAAAATGGGTGGTTAGGGTTTAATTAAAAATGTTTGGATAGGGATAATGGTGAGGGTTTTTAGGGGTTTAGATGGGATGGGGTGTTTAAGTTGTCAAATCAAATTAAATTATTTGTTCCCCATCTATTTCTCTCTCTTTAATCCCCTATTTTCTCTCTAACTCCTTCCTTATCTCTCTCTCTCTAACCGTTACTCTCTCTTACCTTTTAAACCCCCGTTCCAGCGTCTTCGTCTCTCCCAAAACCTAGGTCAAAAATCCGTTCCAAAATTCTCAAAAATTCTCCATGGCTTCTCCATCCAAAGCCAATGTAGAACCCACACACACGGACCAAATGGATATCTCCCCAAGCATTGCCCCATCCGTTGCTTCTCGTGTAGCCATGGAAACATCTTCCATGATTACACCAAGTTCTTCTCCTCCTACAATGGCTATTGTTCCAGCCTCTGCCCCCATAGCCTCATTCGAACATGGCATTCATAAAGTCACTCTCATTCCAGCTGAATCAAAAGAAAAGAGGAAGAGGAAAGCTCCAACATCCAAGCTATCTCCTCAAGTTGCTAGGAGGAGGTCCTCTAACCGTATAAGGTCAATCAGGTTCAAGGCAACATAAAATACCACACCTGATCTGGTTGAAGTCTCAGAAAGCTCCTTAGATGTGTCCTCACCTCATGTGAGTGACGAGAACTTTGATGCCAACAAAGAGAAGGAACCTTCTGTGGATTCTTTTGATGCCTGGGTGGATGGTGATGAGGAGGAAACTCTATCTGATTTTCAGAAGAAGAAGGGCAAGGGCAAAGCTTCAGTGAGTGCTACCAAGAAGAGGATATCATCTGAGGTAATACCTGCCCCCTCCTCTGTTCCTACTCGTTCCTCTAGTGATAATTCTGGTGATGAACTTAGTCGAAATGAAGAGGATAAGGCTTTTCCAAAACCATTTCTTACTTTAAAATTTTATAAGAAAGAAAACATGGAATTTTGGTTGAATAATTCGAGTAAGAAATTGTTAAAAGAAAAGCACATTGATGAGGGTCAGTTAAAAAAGGAAGGAATGGTTCAATTTTTGAAGGACAGGAATTTCCTTAAAGCTAATAATCATGCTTCTGTGTTTGTTGAAAGTGTGGTGAGAAATTTCTTTGCTAACCTACATGCTCATTTGGACAATGAAGGTTCTGAAAAATTTGGGAAAGTCTTTGTAAGGGGAAAAGTTTATTCATTTACTCCAGCCCTAATTAACAAGATTTTAGGCCTCCCAAATTTAGATGATGAGAGCATTAGGGTTAATAGGGATGAAATGGTCAAATTGCTCTCTCACAACAAACTTCAGTCCTGGCCTTTAAAGGAAAAACTTCATGCTTCTAGGCTTACTTCTCTGTATTCTGTGCTTCACAAGTTATGCATCTTCAATTGGCTCCCTACTACGAATGAACCCATTGTGACATTGGAGCATGCGAATGTTTTGTACAAATTGGGTAAGAATCTAAGGATTAACTTTGGAAGATTAGTGTTCAAACACTTAGCTTCATGGGGTAGAAAGAAAGAAATGAACATTAGCTTTTTCCCCTATCCTTCTTTAATCTTCAAAGTTTTAGTTTTTCAATCCTTGCCCATTGAAGCCTCTGATGTTTTCACCACTGAACCTGAGTATTATACCATTGATCAACAACTGAAAAAGGGTAAAAGGTATACAAAGGATCTTCCTTGGAACAAATCTGATGAAACAGCCTCTGTTCTTCCTAGTGCTATCTCACGTGATATCCCAAGTGCTTCCCCAGGTGCTGCCCCTAGTACTTTTGCAGGAACTGATGCTGCAAGTATTCTGTCCAACATGATGAATCTTCTGGGCAACACTGGTCCATCAATCCCAAAGGCAACAGTGCTCAACTTTTTACACAAACAGTCAAGTGCAATGGGAGAACTTGTTGAGGGTGGGCTAAGGTTAAGCAGGCTACTGATGAAATTTCTTCCCAAACAGGGGGAGGATCTGCTGCTGCTGCAACTTCTGGAGCTGGTGCTACTGCAGGTGCTACCACCAGTGCTGGCCCAAGTGATGGTGGAAGTGATAGGGAAGGAGATCAGGAGGAAGATGAAGAAGAAGAGGAGTTTGAAGAAGAAGAAAGCTGAAACCTGAAGGTTGTTGAACCTGAAGGTTTATGTTGCCACTGTCTTGTTGGTGGCTGGGTTTGTGGTGTCCTAAAACAATTACTTTTTATTTTGGTGATGTGATGTGGTTCCCTAAACAATTTTCTTTTATTTTGTTTATGTTGATTGCAAAACACTTTAGTTGGTATGTTTAAAACTTTATCTGTTAGGATGTTTTGCTAGTTTGGATGATATTTTACTACAATGGTTTATGATTTTTCTTTTTAACTTAGTTTATTTAGAAAACTTTTTAAAGTTTGAAATAAATTAGTTTATGGTGATAAATCATTGTTTGGATTAGCTCCTTGATTAAGGGGAAGTTAATTTTCTTGGAGATATTATATTGTGGTTACTATGCTGTGTATATTTGTTTATGGACTAACCTTGCAGGACAGCAGCACATTAGGTTTGGAAAGAAATATCCAACTAAGGGGGAGATTGTTAGTGTAAACTGCAGGTGATATCGTAGATTATTTTCCAAATTCCAGGTGAAATTGCAGATGATTTCCTGAATTGGAATTTATATAGTTGAATATTTCTTGTTTATTATTTAATGGACTAATGTGCTAATATAATCTGTATAGTCTATGGTTTATGTTCATATTTCAGACTGCAATAGGATCGAAGAAAGAGCTAGACACGTGTGGAATTTGGAAGGAAATGATTTATGCATTTTATGCATAAATTCGTTACTTTGGCAACAACAATTAAAAACGTGTGGAGACTTTGTCAAGGAGTTATTGCTGAATAAAAGAAGAGTACAAGGTTGATAAAGCTTAGGAGTACAACGTGTTGAAGCTTGGACTTGAAGATCAAGGAAGCGGTTGCTATTTTTAAGGGAAGTAGGCGCATGAAGTGAGGAACAAACTCAACCTCTTCCCTACTCTCCCTCAACGTGCAAGATAGCCCCAAGGCTGTTTATTGAGTAGCCTTCAAGTAAATTGAAGACTATAAATATGCTTGGAAGGTTTCATTTGAAGACAAGCCAACACACGCCATTTCATACACACCTTCGAAGCATATAGAGATAGAGTTCTTTGTTTGGTTCTTTTAGTCCTTCCTCCCTTGTAATTTCGCACTTGATTACATTGGTATCAAGTTGTGTGAAGGCTAGGATAGGATTCCGTTCTTTATCTCTTGTTCCATAGAGCTCAAATTGTTATAGCCATAGGGAACATTTTCGGCTTTGTAAATTCATTATAGTGATTATAAAGTCTTGCCTAAGAGGCACTCTCAAGTTATATTTATATAACTTGAGAAAAATAATTTTGGTGTTTTTATTCCGCTACAATCTCTTTTACAAAATTGTTTTATTTTTCGAAGTGTGTGTGTGCTATCGTTGGTGCTGTTATCACCTTGGATATCACTTGTGATTCTGGCCGTGACAATTTCAAATACATCTTCGGCAATGCTCCCGCTAGGTCAAATACGTCTTCGGCAACGCCTCCGCTAGGTCGAATACGTCTTCGACAACACCTTCGTTAGTCGAGCCTACATTTGACCACGAAAATGCGGTGGGAGGTCCATTCGTTTGACCGATCCTTTCCCCCGCAAGACTTGAACTACGACCGGCTTGATTCCCAAATGGGATACGTAGGAATCCTTTCGTTAAGGGTCCAGCCATCTGACTGCCTTGGTCACCTCCTTGCCCATCTTGGCAATGTTTGCCAGATTGGGGTCCTCATTTTCTCAACGACCCCACTTCCCCCGAATGTATCGTCGCCGAGGGGCTACTGTAAGTACCCCAATCTAGGTCATTAATGTTCCATCAGTCCAAATTAATGATTTATAATCATCTAGGGGCATTATGGACATTATTTTGACAATTTAAATGAGGAAGGGAACTTTAGGAATAAAAAATAAACAAAATCTCACGGATATTTGTCATTCCCAATAAAAAAGGGAATATTGGCCAAAGACAAAATGTCAAAACTGCTTTTCTGCACTGGTCAGGCACGCTGCATGGTTAGTCCGCGCGGACAAGATTGCACCTACAATCTTGTCCACGCGGATAAGATCAACATCCAGCAACCCTATAAATTAAGCCCTTCTCCCTCAGTTTCAAAAAGGCCAAAAAAATTCGTAACATTTACTGTTACTCTGCCCAAATTCACCCTCAAACAGCCATTTACACTTTCAAACCTCAAAAATCCACACCATATCCATCCTCAAATCCATCCCAAAATCACTTTTGACCCTTGAAATCTCTCAAACCCTAGACATAACCCAAGAACCATTGGTAAATCCTTGTTCTCCCTACTTAAATCTCTCTTGTTCATACTCCCATTTCATATCTTCATGATGTGACTTTGTTCATCCCCTTCCCCTTTGCCCCAAGGATCCAAGAGGATCTCCATGGAGTTCATCTGCGTGGATGAGTCTCTACATGGATCTACATTTTATTTATGTATATCCCTTTGTCCCTTTTAATTAACTAGTCCTTGTTTGTTATTTGCTCTCTTGACCTAAGTATGATCATCTTGGAGTTCATCTCCATGAATGACCACTTCAAATGGTCCATATTTCATGTCTCTTTACATTTTAGCCTTTACTTGCTTCCTTGACCTACATATGGTCATCTTGGAGTCAATCTCCATAGATGCCAAATGGTCAACATTATTTACATTTCTTACAAATTTCCCTCCCCTTATCTAAGATGCTCATCTTGGAACATTTTCCTTGGGTGAACATCATCTAGACACACAAAATGGGTCACACAAGATGTACAAGATACACTTGAGTATAGGTCTCAAGGTTGGTCTTCCTATGACCACCTTAGAAACCTTCCTCTAAAAGTTTATACATCTTGACCTAACTCCCTTTTTAACTTGCTTTTTTATGTCAAAACCCCCATTCCCAAGCAAATGAAATGCTTACAAAGTCCCAACGTACCCCCGGGATGACTTGATTAAGTGAATTCAACACTTATGACCACTAATCCAAGTCTAGGGAAAGAGAGGACAAGCATAGATGCCAAAAATCCAAATCCCCTTTCATTTTCTGTCTTTCAGTTACAATTCCAGTTAAGTCCTGTAAATTCAGTTAAATTTCTGGATATTACAGTGACTAAACTGGAAACTGTAAAATATTTATATTGCATGTTAGCCCGCGCGGACAAGATTGTACTACAGTCTTGTCCACGCGGATGATACTGTCATTTGCAAACAGTCCCTCAATTTTCTGTTATTTTCAATTTAATCACTATTTTCAAACTGTTTTTCAGTTCAATCCCTAAAGTCTCAATTATTTTTAAAAAAAAACCCATTTAAAACACACACACACAACAAAATTTTTCAAGTGAGGAAGACTCGTCGTACGAGGCATTTCGGGTGAACACTAACGTTCTTCCCGTAATGTAACGTGACCTCCGAACTCATTTTCTCTCATTTTGGGTATTTTTCAAAGTTTTGGCCCTTAAATTAAAAACGGCGTGGCGACTCCGAAAACATAGATTTTTTCCAAAACAATTCCAAAAAAAAAAGGGAAAAAAGGAAAAAAAACATTTCGCGGATGCACATCATTACAGGTGGGAGAAGATTGGGTTGCCATGTGGAAGAAGGGTTGCGGCTGGATAGAGATAAGGCAGGCAAGATGAGGAAAAAGTAGAGGAATTTAGGGTTTTGAAAATGTTTGATCACTATGCTCTGATACCATATAAAGATTAGCAAATGATGATTTTTATTATTCACTTTTAATGAGTATTTATACACAAACTATATAACAACTAAGATAGGGATATACATGATCTTGTTTACAAAAGAGAGGATATTTAACATATCTATAAACAAGTAAAACTGAATTGCCATAGAAGTAGGATTCTTCGGCTGGAGCCGTAAATCCTCAGAATGTCTTGCACTGCCGTGCAACTTGATGCAGAAGTTACAGAATGTTTTGCATGGACGTGCCACCTACAACGCACGTCCGTGCGGCCACTGTTTCGAGTTCAGTAGGATCCTTTACATGAATCACAGATGCAACATATATCAATGACAAAGCAAAACCAAATCAAACCAAACCAAACCAAACATTCACTAGAAATGCATTGGAAAGGCACTAGAAACACAATAGAAATGCCCAGAAAAATGCATATAGCATCTCCTTACATTATTCATAATCCACTTCAGAATATAAACTATTTATGTATACTCTGATACTCGTACTCTTTGGTTTACTCTGTCGTACCCTTATCAGACACTCCTATTTTAGTGTTCTTGACAAGGATCCGGCGAGGTAAATTAAAGAGTCCGAGCATCATAGTAGTATGTATATGTCCTCATCGAGCAAATCATGCATGTATAGTTGTCATTATATTTCATATGTCATGCCCACCCTCAGAAGCCTTGTCCGCGGAATTTCTAGTACTTTGTCTCCTTGCCTCGAGTTTTTCCTCAAGAAGCTGTACGCATGATTCACAACAACCTTCTTCAATAGGGAGGAATCCTTTTTTGCCACCACCTCCGCCTCTCCCAACAGATAAACCACTCCTTCCTCCTTTGCTTTCTCCACAAACTGTATATCTTCTTCGGCACCCTTGATAGTCCCACTTACTATCCGGCTCGACAAACCCACCCCTCGGAATGACTGGATCGAGCTTGACGAGTTCTTGCCTACTTCTAATTCCTCAACGTGAATTGCAGATGAACCTGATCGCGTACCACTCCTTCCTTCGTTGACAGGTCGTTCCTCTGCCTCCACTTCGATCACTTGTTGATGCATATGGTGCTCTTGGTTGATGAAGCCTTTCAAATGGTCCACGAGCTGGCGTTCAAACTCTTTCGGCTCCTCAATTTTATCCTTGTACCCGTACCTCACCACGCACCGATAAGTCCGATACTCTCTAGGCTCAACTTGCCTGAACAAGAAGCGCTCCTCCACTGCAACTTTGCTAATCGGAATATTCTTAATCGACACAAAAACAAGTACAGAATGTACGGATGGTATATTTTCAATAAAATGAGGAAATATAGGTGGGATTCCTTGCACTAACTCGGAATACAAGAGTCCAATACCAGGTAATCTGTTTATGTTTGGGTTAGCGGCAATGTCTCTAATGTAACCATTTGAAACTTTGTTGTTAAGCTCAAACATGTAACGTTCTTTGGTGGCGTAATGCCATACCCCCATTATGATCATCAGGACAAGCGAAAGCGCCAGTGGCAGGAAACCACCTTGTGTGAATTTGTAAAGCACCGAGGAGAGAAATAACCCCTCCAATGACATAAACACAACAAAGAAAAGGGCAATCCACCATATGCTCGTCTTCCATATGATCAACATAATAAGTGTGACCATACACGTAGTGATCACCATTACAGCAACCACAGCAATTCCTGCAAAACATAAACTATTTAAATTCCAGTATGAATTAAATTAACTAATCTTTTGTGTTGAAGTTAATGTCTGTCAATTTTTACCATATGCATGCCCTATCTTCTCAGTTGTCCTGAAAGCTAAAGTTACGGCAACACAAGCAATCAAGAGCAAGTAGTTGATCTCGGGGATATAAACTTGACCCTCGTGTTTTGCTGAGGTATGGACAATCTTAACCCTAGGGAAGCAGCCTAGACTTAAGGACTGAGATATTACAGAAAAGGCTCCAGATATCATAGCTTGGCTAGCTATTATGGATGCAGCAACCGCAATAACAAACGTTGGCCAGTAGAGAGCATCTACATAGAATTATATATTCAACAGATATATATCAAAATTTTAGTATCTATCAAGAAAAGCGAGTTGAAAGAAAAACTAGGTGGCAAATTAAGTGTGACATGCCTGGAATGGAATCATAGAAAGTATTCGCAACGCTACTGGGATGTTTCCTGAGATATGCAGCTTGCCCAGTGTATACTGCTAACAATGCAGGCAATACTGCTCCCGAAAAGCTAATCTGTCATGTACATCTTCAATTAGTTATATTTTCATCTAAGTCAGTTCTATGTACAGACTTATTAATTATGGTTGCAATTACACTTACTTGGACAGCCCTTATATTGAAGTGACCTAGATCAGCAAACATGGCTTCCGTCCCTTGAGATTTATCGAAACAAAAACACAATAAAATCATTTATTTAGTTGCGAAGAATTTTACTAAAAAGGTTATTTCGAGCTTGCGATTTGCCTCTATTTATATATGTTATAGGTAGGTCACCTGTGATGCAGAGAACAATCCCACCAAGAGATATCCAGCCAGCCTTGCCATTTCTCTTGAAGTAATCGATTATGTATAATGGATTAAAAGCACGCAGTACCCCAAGTTCAAATTTGAATAAGTTGTAGAGGCCTATGCCACCGATGAGAGTGAACCATATGCAAATGATAGGGGCGAATGTATAACCCACCTTATCCGTCCCAAAACGTTGTGCACAAAAGAGTGCCACCAATATTCCGACTGAGAGCCAAACAATAGCATCTGCCCACAAACATATGTAAATCATAGTTCATGTACGTTCTTTCTAACGTCTTACTCACTTTGTCCCTAAATGATTGTCCATTTTCAATAAATATTTGTCCCAAAATGAATGCCTATTTTGAAAACAATTGTCTCCGCAATGAAATTTAGACATTCATTTAGGGACGGAGGGAGTAAAAGTTTTGCATGTGTACCTTGGCTAAGAGAACTGATACCACCCACTGCAGAAAGGACTGCGGCCAAATTTATCAAAGAGTAGACTTTTAGTTTTAGTATGGAGAAAATTTAATTATGTAGAAACTAAATATGCTAGGGCTGTTAATCACCTGATATGCATGGAGTTAGGACACCATCTCCGATGACCATTGAAGTACCAAGGATGGTTACAAGGAGGAGGAGGATTTTAGAGGGAACGCTGCTCTCTAGCTTTTCTTTTATCTTTTGAGCCCGCTTCAGCTCTGTAGATGGTATATCCAATCTGTAGTGGGATAGCTGCCGATCCTCAGGTTCTTGATTTGGAATTAGACTCACTTTTACATATCGACATATCAACGAGTAGAGTGCAAACGTTCCTCCTGAAACCAAATTTATATTATCAAACATAACTTTACATATGACATGAAAGAAGTAGAAATGAATGAAGACATACATATTGGGCATACCATCTACAGAGCTGAAGCAGTGAAGCAGGCTCAAAAGATAAAAGAAAATACTACCTCTATCCCAAAATTCCGAAAAAAATAAATTTGAAACATTTTTTGGGACGGATGGGCAATAGTTTTGAGGGCTCTAATTTATATTGCCAAACATGACTTATATTTTGCAGGAAAGCTTAAGAAGAGGGAAAATTTGAAGGAAAAGTTAAGCACTGACCATCGCCATTGTCGTTGGCCCTCAAGACAATGAAGACATACTTGATGGTGGGAATGAGGATGATGGTGTAGATGATAAGGGAGAGGACACCAAGAATGTCGTCAGTGTGGTGAATGCCATCAGTGAAAGTGTTGGAATAAACGTACAACGGAGATGTGCCTATGTCCCCATATATCACCCCTATGCTCTGAAATGCTAACATCAACGTCGTCCCCCAATCCATCTGTTCTTCATTCACACAAACAAATAATAAGTTTTCATCACATAATTAAGCTAATTACACGAGATATATCTACTCCCTCCGCCTCCGGCCTCCGTTCCAAAAATGAATGTTCATTTGGCAATTTCATATAGTATATATAACTAGATGTTTGTAACACTAAAACAATGTAAATGACCTTTGACTTGTGAGCAGGAGGGAAAGAGAGTCTGCCAGCCTCCAGAATGAGGGAGTCGGCACGGTGCAGTTTTGGCCATGACACTTTACGTTCTTCGAGAGTTTTGGTTGTTTCTGCCGCCTCTGCCGCCCCAACTTGATCACCACCACCAACATCTCTATTCTCCATTGACAATAACTTCCTAGAACTTCACTTCTCACTCCAAGTTAGGCTAATGAAGTTTCTTGGTGAGACTCACCTCTAACTGGGGACCTATATTTATATACACTGCTCACATCTTATATTATTTTCATTACTCATTAAATAACAAATGACAAAAAAAAAAAAAAATTAAAAAAAAAAATCACAAGAAAGTACAGTACGCCTTAATCTTAGGACTAGTCAACTAGATCTTAATCATAGGATTCAAGCAGTTTAATATACTTAAATCTTTTCCGTCGGCTATAATCAGTGGCGAAGCCACGTTAACTCCAAGAGGGTCAACCCCTTTCAATTTTGAAACATGTCAATTTTAGCACTATTATTTTTTTTTTGAAAATGACATTTTACTATTAAAATTAATGGAATTATACATTTTGACAAGGTTCTAAAAAGCGCCAAGCGGATGTTAAGCGACGGAGCCGGGCCTAGAGCCTAGGCGGGGACTAGTTGGGATTAGTCGAGATTAGTCGGGACCTAGGCGGGGCTTAGAACTAGGCGTTGGAGAGGGGCCTAGCGCCTAGGCGGGGCCTAGGCGCCCTTAGGCGGGGTCTTTTAGAACACTGCATTTTGACTCCTTAATTTTTAGAAAAAATTGCACTAAATTATTATTTTGACCCCTTGCATCCTAAATTTATATACATCATTTATGTTAATTATCTGAATAGCAATCTCGATCCCCTTTACAAAATTTTCTGGCTTCATCACGGGCTATAATCATAGCTATTATTCAATTAAGTATGCGCAAATACCAAAAAAAACCTTTCGCCAAGTCTTCTGGTTTTTGGAGTAACTGTCATGTTAATAAAAAAAAAAAAACTAATAAGAGCATCCACGGCGTGTTTTAATAGTAACATTATTGCAATTATTGACAATATTAAAATTAAATTCAATAGCTGAGTAAGAGCATAACTATTGGTTAACAAAGTCTAACATTAATCATTAACATAAAATATAGGAATTAACTTAGTATGCGATGACTTTGTGTCCTCTCAGTTAGTAGAATATTCGGTGGCAGATTCGGCCCTATTTGACGTGAGCTCCAGCCTACCTTAAAATTTTGAAATTTTTTTTTCTTTACCTAAGCCACCGATTATATGTAACTTTTATTTTTATATATGAAGTTATTTTTCACTGTTTTATTGTTTACAATATTTTTTAAATATCAAATTCACGCGATTTCAAAATCCAGGATCCACTAATATTAGCAATAATTAATTAAACGCCTAACGGACTGTACGAGTTACTTGGTTTACCATAAAAATATTGACTTGGACTAAAGACAGAAAAAACAAAGTTGAAAAACTGCACCACTTCTTAGCACTCTTCCCTTGCCTTGCTCAATAATTTCTTATAAGATATTTGCATTATTAGTAATAAGAAATACAAAGTCTAACTTCTATCAGTTCCGTGTATAAACCGTGTCGAATCAAATTACTCACCAGAGAGTGGTGTACTGGGAATCTAATGATTCTGTAGGGACCGAGACCACCCACCACTCCACATTAGTATGATATTGTCCGCTTTGGGCCCAGCCCGCACGGATTTGCTCTTGGGTCAACTCCCAAAAGGCCTCATACTAATGAAGTGGGTGTGTGCTCTTATAAACTGCACAATACTTTGTTCGGTGTCGATGTGGGATTGGGTTTGCACCCCAACAATCCTCCCCTCAAACCTAGGACCACACAAGCGAACACCATCCGCAAAGTCACACAAGAGGGAATCCCACCACCACTATAATTGCACACACACGGTCCACCCAGGCCGGAACATCCGAACCATGGCTCTGATACCATTTGTAGGGACCGAGACCACCCACCACTCCACATTAGTATGATATTGTCCGCTTTGGGCCCAGCCCGCACGGATTTGCTCTTGGGTCAACTCCCAAAAGGCCTCATACTAATGAAGTGGGTGTGTGCTCTTATAAACCAGACAATACTTTGTTCAATTGTCAATGTGGGATTGGGTTTGCACCCCAACAGATTCCTTTTTAAAATAATAAATCTCGAAAAATGACAAATCTTGAAACTATTACCCCGATTTAGGGATAGCCAAAATCGATTCCGGTCCGATTTTGGGCCGAAAATTGCCGGTTTTGATTCGCCAAAATAGTGATCCTTAACCGGCCCGTGTTGACTCCGGTTCCGGTTTTTTTCCCGGTTCGGTCCGGTTCCGGGCGATTCCGGTCCGGTTCTCTTGAAAATCAAGGAATTTTCATCCGGTTTCGGGCTTTTTCTGGTCCGGTTCACCAAAATGGTGACCCTTAACCGGCCCGTCATTGACTCCGGTCCGGTTACTCCGGTTCCGATTTTCTCCCCGGTTCGGTCCGGTTCCGGGCTTTTCCGGTCCGATTTTCTGGTTTCGATCCGATCTGGCCATCCCTACTCCGATTGATCATTTTCATGAAATTTGCTACACCATGTAGCGAGTTTAAAATTTACTTTGTTGAAACTCGCGACTTGAAACAACGAGTTTAGTATAATTAATGTTGTTGTTGAATACAAACGATCTAAAATAACTTAATTATGGATTAGTCAAGAATTCGCTTTTTGGTGTAGCGATTTTAAGAAAGAACTTGTTACATTTTGTAGCGACTTTAAGTGGGAACAGATAAGGTTTGCAAATTGGGGATTCATTTGTTTCATATCCAAACTTTCACAAACCCAAAATAGTTGAAGAAAAAATCTAAATTTTCATATCTTTTAATTTCAATTTTGGTGAATACTAACAATTAAGGTAAATCAACATCATTTTAATCATTGTTTTTATATGTGTTTAGATATATAAATTTAAGTTTTTATTGTGTTTTAGTACATTATAGATATAAATGTTAAAATTAGGATTTTGAGGATTTTAACACTTTGATTTCGCAATGTAGAGTTAAAGATTAACGGGATTTCACTCATTTTCATGTGATGTTGGGAAAGTGATGATAAACAATTGTTTGATGGTACTCATTTTAAGAAAGGGCCGAAATTTGCAATTAGGGATCATTGTAGATGGAGATACAATCAATTAATTGATAAGTTATATAAAATGATGGGCGTAGATAGGACACAATATAAGTTAGAAGTTATTTATAGATATTCTCATTCCTTTTGATAGAGGGATTGGTGAGTACTTTACTTTTCGTATTAAAGATGATGCAGATATGAATATAATGTTCGATATTTTTGCTAAATTTGGGGGATGAGTAATTTGCAATTGTATGTGGTCATAAATTGATTGAAAATCAACGTTATGAAGAGTTTGAAACACGTATTAAAGAGACCTTTTATGGAAATTCATCAAGTTGCAACCGTGATGAAGGGATTGGTCCAAGTACACAAATACTTGTATCAACTCAAATATCAAATTATGGTAACATGGCATGCCCAAATAATTCAGTTGATGATGATAATTCTGATGATGATGTCGATTAAGAAGAAGAAGAAGAAGAAGAAGAAGAAGAAGAAAACACATATGTAGATGCAATGCTAGACGATGTTCACGATGAATATCAAGAGGGTAGTAATGATTCTGATGTAGATTTGGGAGAGGGTGATGATGACCCAATTGATGATGACGTGGAAACACATTTGGTTCATTATGAAGCGCCGAAAAATCGATGGTATGAGAGAACAAATTATCCTATTTATAGTGATATTGGTGATATTGCTCGACAAAAAGAAGGTTTCATTGATTCCCATAACAACCCATTTTTCAGTTTGGGATTCAGAGAAAGATAAAATTGATAAAGGGATACATTTTTCTTACAAGAACGAGGCGCGATTTGAAATAAAGAGGAACCACATTAAATCCAATCGCCGGTTCATGGTAAGAAAGAGCACAATTCATACCTGGGCAATAGAATGTCTTTTGAAAAAGTTTTCATACAATTTTTATATTTGTGTGAGTCGGGAGAAATTTGGCTATTGGAAATTGATCAAGTACAAGGATCCTCATTGTTGCTTATATTCTGGAAAAAGCCAAGATCACCACAACCTATATACGAAATTTATTGATCATCAAGTAGTTCCTCTTATTAAGAAGGATTCAATTGTCAAGATTGGAGTTATTATTGCACACATTAGTCAAATGTAAGACAAGACAATTGCCTATAAGAAGGCATGGTATGGAAAACAGAATGGAATTAAAGAGGTCTTTGGAGATTGGGAGGAATCTTATATAAGGTTACCCCGCGTCCTAGTGCAGCCATCCAAAAATACAACCCCATAACAATTGTTGAGTATACTCATCCTCCTACTCCCGATAAATTACACATGTTTCAACGGTTGTTTCGGGCATTTGGGCCTCGTATTGAAGTTTTCTCTCATTGTAGGTCTGTTATTTCTATTGATGGAACATTCATTCATGGTAGATATATAAAATGGCAATACTGATTGACATGAGTGTTGACGGCCAAGATATTATAATTCCTCTTACATTTGCTGTTGTTGAAAAAAAGGACTGGGCGAACTTGCGTTGGTTCTTATATCTTATTTGCAAACATATTATAAACAGTCGTGAATTATGCTTGATATTTGACCATCATCACATCATTCTTAAAACTATAGTGGAAGATACATGGTGGTCACATGTGCATCATCAATATTGCTTGAATCATATTTGAACAAATTTCTTAGATAATCATAGAGGGGCTGATTTGAAGCATCTGTTTTGGAGAGCGGGTAAACAAAGTCAAGATAGAAAATTGAAATTTACCTTAGAGAGTATCCGTTTAATTATCCCTGAGGGAATTATATAGTTTCTGAATTTAGATGCCAAAAAATGGACATTGGCGCATGATGGTGGTTCAGATATGGCACTATTACTACTAACATGTTTGAGGTTTTTAATGGTGTCATGAAAGTAGCCCGTGGGATGCCAATTAATAACAATTGTTGAGACTACCTTTTACCGTTGTGTGGAGTACTTTCAAGTAAGGCATGAGTTTTCACTTAATGCCTTATGAGGTAATTCTGATGACCCAAACATCAACCCCCTATACCAATTAAGGCAGAAAGTTCATTACCGATACCAGAAGAATAGCGAGAAAGGTAGACACATCAGGTTATGAGGTTCAACACTCATGAGATGGGGGTGTATCAAGTGACAACCGTACGTTGGGGTGAAAAAGGTGAAAGTATCCAAACTGTCTGATTTAATGAGCGTACCTGCACATGTGGTGAATTATGGGTTGCATATCGCATGCCTTGTTCCCATCTTCTTGCATGTTGCCAAGCACAACATCTTGACGGTCGTTCTTTCGTTTCTCCATTTTACACAATTAGGGAATAATACAAGAGATAGAAGGGAACATTTGAACCAATCCACCATGAGTACTATTGGGATGTCGATGGTTTGGTGCCACATTTTTTCCCTAATTCCCACCTTCGACGTGCTGCGAAGTTCGGACGGCCTAAATCAAGACGCTTTCGAAACTGTATGAATTTTCAAGCAGATAAACGAAAGACTCGGTGTTTAACATGCAAACAAGAAGGTCACAATCGTCGCAGATGCCCAAACAATAGGGAGTAGAATGTTTTTCATGTAATTTATATTTGACTTGTTGGATTTAATTTTTATTTCATTTGGATTTAGTTTGTATTTGACATGGATGTAATTTCAATTTTTTATTCAGTTTGTGTTGTTTTACTTACAATTTGTGTTGCTTTTTTAAATTGTGTTTGTTTTGAGTTTTTTTTTTTTTTTACAAATTGTGTTTTTCAGTTTCAATTTCTGTCTTTTTAATAGTTTGTTGCTGTGGAATTTGGTGAAATCGCTACATGGTGTAGTGGGTTCACATCCAGTGAACTCTACAGCAACAAAAAACTGATGTAATGCCACCTGCAAACAAAAAATTCATATAAAACACATCCCAAATATGTAAAGGCTCAAAACAACATGCCAAACTGTTCTAAAGGCTCCAAAAAAATCTCAAACTGTACTAAAGGCTCAAACAACAACACATAAACTGTAATGGAAATGTTTTATTACAAATTGTACTAATAACCAACTAAATGTAAATGTTTTGTTATAACTAAATAAAAACAAAATTTACACTTATTTATCCTTTCATATTTTCTATCATAGGCAGCCGGGATGAACTTATTCGTCGGAAAATCGCTCCCTAGACCCTTTTCTAATCAATTCCTCCTGTTGAGTTTGTGTAATGCGTGTCCCACTAGATAAAGTCGCAGATGGATCGGAGAATGGTGGAATATCAGCTAACGAGGTAGATAAAGGAACCCTAAATCCACTTCTCGAATATATAGGCAAGTGAAAAGTCATAGGTAGAGGGTTAACAAAATCATTATCATCATTAGTAAGCCCACTAACCTGACTCAGTGGCATCAGACTGTGGCGAGGGTAAAAACTTGAATAAACCTCCTCCTCAACCTCTTGTCTCATCCTCTCCTCTGTCTCCTCCACTTTAGTAGCTCCCCACTGTGAAAGATAATCAAAAAGTCCATCAAGATGGGTCTCGAGCTCTCGCTCGATGTGAGGCTCCTCATCTTCCTCATCATGCAAGTTCATCTATAGTTGTGGTTGTACCTGTGCACGGTGTCTCACCCGACACTATCGAGGTTCCACCCCCTGAACGGGATCAGCTGGTGCTAAAGGTGCTTCAGCCTCAAGTCGTTGTTGTTCCCTGACATGTGTGAGCGTATCTCTAACCCGCCTCCGCACCTCAAATCGGGACGGACACGGCTGATGTTGCTGCTCCTCATTACTTGATATTTCGGCTTCATTGGTGATATGCACATGATGTAGGTGTGAGTACCCCAACCTAACTCGCGACCCTTTATAAGTGCCTTTTAATATAATAAAATTGCACTAGGGGCATTTTGGTAAATTTTCTGTCCATTTCGAGACTTCCAAGAACTTTTTTATAAGTTTCTTGCGAAGGAGGGACTTTTAAGTCTTTTCTCCTTGCAAAAGGACCTATAGAGAATTATTCATTTTGGACCTAGGAGGAATTATCCCGAAATGTTCCAGAACAGGTTTTTGGCGCCAGAAACAGTTATTGGCTTGTCCCGTCATGCGACATAACGAGCCACGGAAAGCACATGCGTACGGTCGTGCGACGCAACTAGCCACTCTCCAGCAGGTTATAAATAAGACCCTCCCCCTCTCATTTCAGGATCCTTTTTCAACCTATTGTTACTCTGCCCAAATATTGGCGTAACACCCATAGCAAAACACACACAATTCTCTCTCTCTCTCACATACAACTCTCTCCTTTTCTCTCTCAATTCAATCCAATTCATACACCATCACCTAGATCCTTAATCTACCATCCTTCTTAAGCTCAATCCGGTTCTGTAGCTGATAATTGAAGATCTTTATACCTGACTTGGTATAAAGATTGTGGATCTACAAGGGTAACAAACTCCCTCCCTCCTTCTCTCTCTTCTATTTGCTCTTTTCATAATTCATCTACAATTTCTATTCATTGATTTGATAATTAGGCTCCATCTACACTAATTGTTAAGTTCAATCGCAATCTCTCTGTTTAAATCTCGTTGTTCCATATCATTTCATGCTTATGAGTTAATTTGGGTGTAATTGTGATTTGTTCATCAAGGGAGTGTGGATCTCCCCATATCCACACCCACTTGAATGATTGAGTGTTGATTCATGTGTTTTCTGATTTAAATCTCTGATGTAAATTCGATCTGGATTGTCCTTGGTTCATTCTGCGTTTCAGTTTGTAAGGTTTCTGCGTATGGCGTCCTGTGTCACGCGACACAATCTGCCAGGCTGGGTCTTGTTTCACGCAACACACTTAGTCAGGCTGATCCTGTGTCATGCGACACAGTTTGCCACTCTGCAGAAACTGCTTTTCCAATTGTAATATGTTGTTAATTTTGTAACTGGGATGTGGCCCCCCTTTGTACCAAGTGGCTCACGAGTTGTATTTATCTTATTTTATCAATAAAATACATTTATCACGTTTCTCGTCTTATACGTTTGCACACATTTATGAATGCATTGGATGTTTGTTGTTGAAAGACTCGTTTACGAGGTGTGTTGGGTGAACTCTCGGTTCTTCCCAACACGTAATCTGACCCCCGAACCCTTTCTCTGATTTCAAAAGGTTTTTCAAAGTGTACCTCTTAAAACATGGCGTGGCGACTCCTTTTTTCATTCATTTTACATATCTCCCATCTTAACATTTTCATACGGGGTATGTTCAGTAGGCTTTACACACGTTTTTATAGCAAAAATAATAAGAATGAGACATAAGTTAATAAATTGAAGTTTTAAAAAAAAATCAACTAGAAAAAATAAGACATAATGTAAATACTTACCAAACCCTCTAAGAAAGGGGCCGCCAACCAACTAGCCTCCTTTATATGAATTGGATTATGCACAAATAGGAACGTTATGCTCCGATACCATATCATATATGGATTAGTGTAATGCATAAGCTAATGGCCTGGGGCCCCCACAACCACTAATTTCTGCCGTTGTCCCCAAAGTGCAATGTATTGCTGATGGCGAGCACTCAAAACCACAATATTATTTCCACGATGATTAAATCTGTGCAACTCCTTCCCCATGTTGCAAGGTTCTGGAACCCCCTGCAGCATGCCAAACTGCCTTAAAACACGATCCGTCAAGTGCCACTCTATCCTCTCGAAACATATCAGAGGCACCTTCGACATCTATATGGCCTGTCCATAATAGCAGTAAGTTGGAGCTTGCTAATCTCTATAAGGCTGCTACACCACCTGATCCTTGGTGAGTTTGGCCAGCTGATCACGATAGCCTCGCAAGTTATGTGCAGTAACTTGCTTGAGATATAATGGTCTGATCCACCTGAAATTTTATTAAAAGAAAAATTATAAGAAACAGTTGAAAAAACTATAACGACGAGAAAATAAAGTATGATATATGTATGCTTGCATCCTAATGGCATGTCGCCTTGTGCCACATCATCATTTCGCCTTCGAAATCCCGGCTGCGTACATAGCAACCGCTCCCATTCCCAAATCTATATCAATAAAACATATATCAAATACTATACATAATGCCGATAATTTGAAATCAAAATTAAACTCAACATCATAATGCACATTAAAATGAGATAATCATACCTACAAAACATTGAGAAATCCATCGCACTGGCTCGTAAGAGGGGCAGTCTCAATACAAAGTTCCCGATATAGAAAAGCCAAAGAAGCACTACCCCAACTATACATCCAGATCCTCGGAATATCTCTAAGTAGTGGCAGATAGTACAACTTCACCTTTTTGTTCGTACGATCAGGCATCACAGTAGACCCCATGGCTAGCATGAAATAAGCCCCCGTATACATATCAACAACATCATGGGGGAATCATCAGGAAGGTAATGGAAATAAGGAAACTAAGTCGTAATCCACTTAAGCTTAAGACTAATCCCATCAATATATCCGGGAGGTGGGACAGCGCCTAAAAGATCCTGACATAATACCCGCCAATCTGGAACCGTTGGGAGGGGTGAGGATCAGTTTAGGCCGTGGGGTTTTGGTGGAGGGGAGTAATTTTTGTTGTTTTAAATGGCTTTGACAGCCTCTCTATTTATAGGTGAAATTTCAGTAGGAGTCCAGACGGACTTAACCTGAAATCCAGGGGATTTTGTGGTATTTTGAAAATTTGAGGGAATTGCTGGCAATTTCTCAGAACCTGCAAAGGAGTCCGGACGGACTTTGTCTATAATCCAGGGGCATTTTGGTTATTTGGCCTTGATTTCTGATTGAAAGGTGACTAGAGGGAGGTGGCATGCAGGCCACGCGTCCTGAGAGTCACCATTTGTGTGGGAGTTCGTTCCCGGGTCCCGATTTTGTCCGTTTTTAAAATAACAGTTCGGAAAATGTCTGAAACGCCCCCGAAAAGTACCGAAAAGTGCGTTTTTCAGGGAAAGCCGTACTTTCACGTGCGATGACGTGTGTCAAGTACGCTTCGACGTTGGGATGCTCGGGGCAGTCCCGGAACGTCTCGTTGGCATGGCAACGGGGAGTTAACGAGTTCCGGTTAACCTGGAGCGGGCCAGTTAACGGATTTCGGTTAACTTTCTAACGGATTTTGACGATCCGAATTTGGGTACTTACACTCGTGCACTTGCAAGTTATTTTATAATAAGTGGGTTTTCCCCATCAGGCAACCCGGAAATCATGCCGATATCCTCTAAGTTTGGTCATCTCACCAACCGGGAGGTGGAATGAATAAGTCTACGGACGTATTATCTCAATCAAAGCCTCTAGCAACCCATAATTATACTGAATTCTCCCTGTATAATGAACCCCCATAAAGCCACTCTCACCTAACCTCGATAGTATCCTCGGAGCTAATTTATCCGGCAAGGAGGCACCACGCCGAAATAAATGCAAACTCACAACCTGATGTCCTGCCAAAATATATCGAGCTCTATGGTTCTTATGTGAAGTCAAAACAGTGTTATTCAAAGGCCCAGGATCAATGAAGTTGGCATTCATCTGTTTCAACAAAAGAAACCACATTTTAAAATAAATAAAACAAGTACATATATGAACACGGTGACTCTGAAACATCAATAACAAATACTTTTAAATGAAATAAATAAATATACTAACATATTACTACTAAAACTCATAATTTTTTCAAGCAAAAAAGCACAACAATGTCAATATATTTACGCACATATATGATAACACAATCAATCAAATTATATCAATTTACCAACAATTGAGTTCAAAATCTCAATTTTTGTCTATTTCAATTACAACACTAATTTTCAAAAAAAAAAAACCCTAATGATTTTAATATATTTTCATCCAATGATAACACAATTAATCAAATGATTAAAATTGACCAAAAATTGAGTTCAAAAACCCTAATTTTTCTCAATTTCAACTACCCTATTTTTTGATAAACCCTAATTTTCAAGAAAACAATTATCAAAATCAAAGCAAAAAATAAAGCACAACGAAGAAAGAAAAAACTTGGATGTTGATCAACACGTACAATGGCGAAATTCAAGAATGAAAAGCTTCAATGGAGATGGCAATGACTTCTTCTTCTTCTCCCTTCTAATAACATAATTAATATAATTACGATGTATCCTTAATTGCTTACAAAATAATCCTGTTACTTGGTGTAGCGAGTTCAAGCAAATAAAATTATAAACTCGCTACATTATATAGCAAATTCCAAAAAAAAATGGTTATTTTGAAAAATAGTTTCAAATGTTTATCATTTTGAGAATTAATAATTAAAAAAGGAATTAATTGAGAAAAAAATCAGTGTACTGGTGTAGTGTATTCTTGATTGTTAATGAGATGCGCCTAATAGAATAAAGGATGATACATGAAGTCAATTCATACATAGAAGAGAGAGAAATGATATGAATGACTCAAAAGGAGGTTAGTCATGTCATGTTTGAATTTTTGTCCTAATATCTATTGTTGAAATTTCAATTCGTAACTATTTTTTTTTAAGAAAGTCGAAACCATTATTTAAAAAAAATATATTCCCTCCGTCCCAATAAAAGTTTCACTAATTACCCAAAAGGGCGTCCCGTTAGAAGCTTCACCTTTCCTTTTTTGGCAAAGAATCTTCACTATTTCCTCCACTCATTCTCTCTCCTAATTCACTATTATACTCACAACAATTTTCAAATTTACTATTCCTCCACTAATTCTCTCTCCTATTTTCAACTTACACTCACAATATTTTTTCTTCCCTCCCATTTCCATAATATGCGTGCCGAGCAAAAAAGATGAAGCAATTGTTGGGACGGAGGGAGTATATATAATGAAAAAAATTGTAGAGAAGAAATTTTAAATTCGGAAGTCTCGTTACTAAGCCAAAAACTTATAAAAAACGCGTTTTTTGTTAACTTAACAAAAAACGTGTTTTACCGTCTTCCTCAATAACAACACACAGTTACACACAGATAATAACCTCTCTCTCTCTCTCCTCTCTCTCTCTATACGCAAAGGGAAGATCTCTGCGTCTTCTTCGTCCTCACCGATCTCCCTCACCAAATCCATTACCGGCGACCTCTCCAATTTCCCCAATTGCAATCGCTCTCACCGTCTTCTCCTTCTCCGGCAAAAAAAAAAATTGGAAATCATTATCTCGCCCTCCAGTCACAAAATCAATGGGCATAAGCCAAAAAAAAAAAGTCAAAATAGATCTGGGTGGAGTTGAACCACCATCCTCTCAGTTCCGAAAAACCTGAGTGCTCTTACCACTTTGAGCTTACAGACCTTTTATCAAAGGCTTGCCATTCTGTCATCAAAACAGAGGTCCTCGTAGCGATTCTTTGCATCCTTCAACAGCGATCATAAAAAAGCAGAGTACAATCACCAGAAACTATCTTGGACAAATGTCAATGCGTTGGTTTTGCGATTTTGAATGCCAGGGTAAGTTATTTTGAATGCCAGGTTACGTGATTTTGAATGCCAGTCCAAGGTTTTTTGAATGTCAGTTCATTTAGAATTGAGTGCCAGTTAACGTATAATCAAGTGCCAGTTGGTGTATAATAGAGTGTCAGTTAGTGTATAATAGAGTGCCAGTAAGTGTGTAACTGAGTGTCAATGTATTTTTGAATGCCAGTTCTTGTAATTTTGAATGCCAGTACATATTTTTTTGAATGTCAGTTCATGTTTTTTTGAATATCAGCAAAAATAATTATCAGTGTTTTTGAGTGCCAGTATATGCATTTTTGAGTGCCAGTAAATATGTTTTCAAATGCCAGTCCATGTATTTTTGAATGCCAGTGCTTGTATTTTTGAGAGCCAGCAAAAATATTAGTGTAACAAAGTGCCAGTGTTAGTGTAACAGAGTGCCAGTGTGAAGATTGCCAGTTCATGTATATAAAAGTGCCCGTGTAAAAAGTGTCAGTTTCATGTTTATAAAATGCCAGTATGAAATTACTGGTCATTTGTAATATTAACACTGACATTTATAATGGTTGCCAGTAATTACAAAAATGCCACCGTTTATTTTGAACATGGTTGCCAGTAATTACAAAATTGCCACCGTTTATTTTGAACAGCTTTTGAAAAACATATTTTTCCTTATTCTAAGAAAAAATTAATTTTTAATAAGACCAACTCCGTTACTAAGTGTGGAAAGATATTAGCCAACCAACCCACCCGGTCTACCTAGTCAAATTCACGTGTTTTTTCACGTTTTCTCCTCCCGTGACTAGAGCCGTCAATACGGGAATACGGGACGGGACGGGACGAAAATAAGTTGTCCCGCGACGGAAACGGGACGATACGGGACGGGACGAAAACGGGACGGGACTAAAATACTCCGTCCCATCCCGTCCCATTTGCGGGACGCGGGATCCCGCGGGACCCATGCGGGACCCGTTGACTATGCGAGAATACATACTACTGCAAACAGGTATATTTAGAAAACATTTTTAGGCAATATTTTTCTGCAAAACTAATGGAGCCTCACACATTTTTGGTTGTTTAGCGTTATACAATCTATAAAAACCATGTTCCACAGTCGCTGATTATTTCATTCTAAACATCCTGCGGTTCAAACTAAGAAAACAAGGGAATATGAAACGTCACAAACATCAGTATCAGAAGTAGGAGGGTGAATATCTAGCAACATACTTGTACCCTTTTCTTGAGCAGGTGGGTTTACCACAACATGCATTGTTGTAACTCCTCCAGGAACATCACACAATGGACTCCTGCACTCTCCGACCGTTCTGTTGTTTTCCAATATTCTTCTTGCACTAATGATCTTCATGTCCTTTACCGTCCTTGGAGCATTCTCCTTCTCTGTTCAATCCATAGCAAGTTCAGCCAAGGTTAATACCTTTATTTTAAGTGTGTAATAGTAGACTAGTAGTAGTGGTGATAAACATATACACAAAATCTGGGGAGAAACGCGTTTCTCCGTCGCCCATGGAGAAACGGGGCTTGTTTTGTCGTGCGACATACCTAGCCAATAGCCAGAAGCTTTGGAAAGGATATCCAGAAGCTTTGGAAAGGATATCCAGAAACCAAATATTTTTTCTGGATATCCTTTACAAAGCTTCTGGATATCCATTTCAAAGCTTCTGGATATCCAGAAGCTTTGTAAAGGATATCCAGAAAAAAATACTTGGTTTCTGGATATCCTTTACAAAGCTTCTGGATATCCATTTCAAAGCTTCTGGATATCCAGAAGCTTTGTAAAGGATATCCAGAAACTGGCTACTTATGTCGTGCGACATAACAAGCCCGTTTCTCCAAGAAACGCGTTTCTCCCCAGACGCACTCAAACATATAATACTTGTACGGGTCAATACGGGAAAACGGGACGGGACGGGATAAAAATAAGTTGTCCCGCGACGGGAACGGGACGATACGGGACGGGAAAAGCGGACGGGGCCCAAAATATTCCGTCCCATCCCGTCCCATTTGTATGGCGGGACGGGACGTCCCGACGGGACCGTCCCAACTTGACGGCTCTACCCGTGACCTCACCTAGTAGGTGCACTAAAGTTTTCTCCTCCCGTGTATCTCACTTGGTAGGTCCACTCAAATGGTTTGTGCAGAAAGAATTTTTACCAAGTTGAGGGTGACGGATGCATGCTAATGCCAAGTTGTGATTTTCAGCATCTATGTAATTGTTACTATCTTCGTCCCATTTTAAATTTTTTTAGTTTTGACAATTATTAAAAAAAATTATAAATATGAAAAATAAAGTAGAATAAAGGAAGTTGATTAGGAATAATAAGTTAGTATTATTGTGAGGATAGCAAGTAAGTCTTCTTGTACATTTTAGAAATTAAACAAATTAAGAATCTTAAATTAAACTGATACAAATTAAAAAATAAAGTGATAACCTTAAACCAGAAGGGCGGAAGTACAATAGGTGTGTGCCGATTTATAGAATTTTTTTAAAAATGACATATTTAACTAAAAAAAAAAAAAAATTTTTTCGATTTTGTTCGTGCTTTCAAATGGGGTGAAGGGTTTTTTTAGTTGGAAGAAAAATATGGTTAAAAGTGGAGAGTAATTCTCGCGGGAGAACGCTCCCACGTTCTGAGAATTAATTGGAGGTTATGTTAGGGTTTTTTGATAACACAACGTAATCACAAAAAAGTGCCAAAACCTAATTAGAAAGAGGTAATTAGGTGGAAGGCTGGCCGGCGGCACACCTAATTAGAAAGAGGTAAGGAAGGTTCATTATCAACCCACGGATTATATAGAAAAGTAGCAACAAAAATTGGAATTGAGGTCTTGAGGAGAATATACCATTCGAGATTTTCCTTCTCTAACCAACCCCCCACCCCACAAGGAAAAAGTATACTTTGACTTTCATCTTTTGTTTATCAGATTAAACTTTAATCGTCTTTGGTCAAAGTTTGATTGAGTTGATTATAAAAATCAAAATGAGATAAACTTTTCGTAACGAAAAGAAAAAATCATTATATTTATATGATAAATTTCGTATTTGATTTGTAAATAATTTTAACGGATAAAATTTATTTATTTGGACACAATGAAATATGATAATGTAAATTCAAGATGTAATGACAAGAGATTTAACGAGGAAAGCCCTTGAACAACTTGTTCGCCAGCAAAAAACCTCGAAACAATGGAATATTATTAGTATGGTGATGGTAGAGAAAAAGTGTGAGTACAGAGAGTATTGCTAATTGCGTGCGTGAGTGTGTGTATACAGGTGTTTTCTACTTAAATACAAATTAAGATAACGATAGCAACAAAGTAAATATAATCCCTCATCTTGCACCTGAAATCTCGCAGGAGGTTGAATGATGATGATAACATATCTGTTGCTAAATGAATGTTGGTAGAAAACTCCTTGACTTGGTCCATAACGTTCGTGGAACTTCGGAAATGGTTCCTCAAATGTCGCCACACAATAACTTTGGCAGGATGTATAGTTACTCAGGTTGATTCACCAAGTTGTTATTTCAGGATGAGGCGTCAAGGTGCATCATGTTGCTGTAGATCTTCTACCCCGAAAAATTGCCATTGAATTTTCGAATTATCCAAAGATGAAAATTTGAATTTCAAAAATTCTATCTTTAACCGCCTTGCTGCTGAATTTGGGGAAGGCGAAAATGTTTTGCCTTGTTTGGCGAATCTTCAGGCATAGATATAGGCCTTGAATTGAGGCATGGATTAGCACAAAATCCGTAGATAAGTCTTCTATATATAAGGGCTGATAACCCGGTTTGGTTGTTTGATAAGTGTTGGAAACTTCATCGAAGAACTTCTGCCTGCTGAGATGTCATTTGGTAAGTTTCTTTCGACACTATACCCGGACTTCTTATTTGTGTCAAGTTGTTTACTCTTGTTTTCGCAGCCACCCGTTCAAAGCCTAGGTTTACAGCAAAGGCCTTGGTTGCGAAGTACAAAGGGAAGGCTAGTGAAGATATGCTTTCGGTATCCAGATTGGAATTTGGGAATAAATCTGGAGTGAAGAGGAAAAGGCAAGGGAGACCGGATGCAAAGGAGACTACACCCAATGAGGATGAGCTCGAGACTAAGGTAGAGTATGTCTTTCTTCAATTATTTTTGAACTTGCATCTTGTTTTGATCAACACGTTTTGACTTAGGCGATAACTGCGGTCAAGATGATGGTTAACGAGATCAAGTGGTGAAAAGATAAAGCTGACACTTTGCTCATGGATAGAAAGGAATTCGAGGCAGACCTCAAAGTAGCTTTTGATATGGTGATAGCGAAGGAGGAAGAGATGGAGGAAGCTAGAAGGAAGCACGTTAGGGAGATGGAAACCCTTCGTGATGAACTAGTGGCTGAAACTGCTAAATCTGTCTTCGATGCTAGGATTGAGATGATTAGAAAATATCAAGCTGGTCAACACTCAACTTGGAACTTGGAAGAGGAGTATGTCGCCTTAAAAAGGATTGTTCGTGAAGGAACTTGTGAAGTGAATTCTAGGAACATGGATAAGATGGAGCAGGTTGGTGAAACCCAGGAAGGAGGGAGAATGGATAAAGGCAAGGGTGCTGCTTTTGATTGAAGGGGTCTTTCTTTGTTTTCAAACAATGGATATTTCCTTTTTAGATTTTGAGATCTTACATATGTCCACTTGGACATGCTGATGACGTTTCTTTATGTTCAGAAATAATATGTCAAAAAAATGGAAAAGACGTTTAGCTTTTCATTCTGATGTCCGTTTGGTAACATGTTAATGTCACAACCGATGATTTCAACTTGAGTTCATAATCTTAACTAAGGGCAAGAAGGTAATCAATATGTACTTGACATATTGGCCCACCTACTCCGTAGCTAAAACATAAAAAACGTGCGCCCAGACGAAGGTGTAAATAACCTTAACAACTTGAGAAAGATGTAATACCTTTGAACCTTATAGAAGGAGTGTACCTTTTTCCTTGGGGACAAGTATTGAGTAGGCTTAAATTCGGCCCAGTAAGCTGTGATCTAAAAATGCGTTGTGTAGAGATTTTACAGTTTCTGATACGTTGAACAACTTGACATATCTTTTGTCTGGTTGACCTGAGTTGAACAAGTTGCTAGTATCGTCTCATCTTGCAAAACAGAAACATGTTAGGGTGGGTGTTAGCTTGGCTAACACCCCTCCAATGCTTAAGTCAGTAGAAGTTCGAAATATATAAATTAAATTGAGATAACAAAATAAAGTAAATGAACCATACTTGATCCTTGGAACGAAAACTGATAGGTTCATAACTTACACGAAGTACAACTTGATATGGACAACATTCCAATTCCTCAAAATTCTCACGCTATCTATGGTTGACAGGCTATATGCTCCCTTTCCAGCTTCTGCATCAATTAGGTAAGGACCATCCCACTTGGCTGCAAATTTGCCTGCATTTGGTTCCTTCGTGTTTTGAAAAACCTTCCTTAGGACCATATCTCCAACTTGAAACCTCCTGACGCAAACATTCTTTTTGTACGACTTAGCTATCCTCTGCTGGTAGGTAGCCATCCTGACTTTGGCCATATCCCTGAGCTCATCAATAGTGTCTAAATCTTTCGCGAGGATAAGTTGGTTATCTTCTGGGGTTGCTAAACCATATCTAGCTGTGGGGATTGTGAATTCCACATGGATAACAGCTTCGGTACCGAACACCAAGGAATATGGCGTTTGCCCGATTGCATTCTTTGGGGTGGTTCTGTCAGCCCAAAGTACCAAGGGTAGCTCTTTGGCCCATCTTCCCTTCTTTTAATCAAGTCGTTTCTTCAGGTTGTTCATTATCAACTTGTTGCTGGATTCGGCCTGTCCATTTGCTTGAGTATGCACTGGTGTAGACATTATCAGTTTGATCCCCCATCTTATGCAGAAATCTTGCGTCTTTTTGCTAATAAACTGGGAGCCATTGTCATATATGATTTCGGATGGGACTACAAATCTACTAATGATGTTTCTTTTTATGAATGATGTCACTTCTTTATCCCTAATCTGTACGAAAGCTTCAGCTTCAATCCACTTCGAGAAGTAGTCCGTCATGGCCAGCATGAACACTTTACCTCCGTGTGCCCGCAAAAGTTTACCTACTATGTCCATTCCCCACTGCATAAAGGGCCAAGGTGATAAGATGGGATGTAGTGGTTCAGCAGGTTGATGCAGAATGTTGCTGTGTCTCTGACATGCGTTACATTTCTGGACGTACTTGACTGCATCTTCCCGTATGGTTGGCCAATAGTACCCTGTTCTTAATGCCTTTGTAGATAGCGATTTGCCCCCAGCATGGTTGCCACACTCACCGTCATGCAACTCCCATAGAACTTCTTCGGCTTATTTCGGTTCTAGGCATCTCAAGTATATACATGTAAAGGATTTTCAGAACAAGACATTATCTATCAAAATGAACAGAGATACCTTTATTCTAAAGGACCGTGGGATTGTGTCATCCTGGAAGTACTGAATTATGGGTAGCGTCCAGGGTGTAGAGTTGCGGATAGGCATGATCATGGCGTTGGGGCTGTTCATCAAATTGGCACGCTTCAAGCTGGTCTATGGCGGGATGCATGACGTAGATGATTGGGATAGTATTGTTCAACATGCTTCTGCAACTTGAACCCAGATTGGCTAGGGCATCTGCTTCGCTATTCTCCTCTCGTGGGATCTATTCGAAGACGAATTCTTCAAATTGCCCAGCTAACAACTTAACATGTTGGAGATAACTTGTCATTTTAACCTGCTTAGCTGTATACAATCCATTGAAGTGGTTAACTAGTAATAGGGAATTAGTAAATACATTAATATGCTTAACATTTAAATTTAAAGCGGTAGTTAATCCCATAATGAGGGCTTTATACTCAGCCTCGTTGTTCGTTGCCTTAAACTCACAAGCCACGGCTTGAGGAATGAGGTCTCCTTGAGGGGACTTTAGGACGATTCCTAAATCTGTGCCCCTAGCGTTTGAGGCCCCATCCGTATATAATGTCCAGTATTTAGGAGAGCTAAGGCCTTCAAGTTGTTGGACTTCGAGTTCAACCTCAGCCTGCAAACTGGGACTGAAATCTGCTACAAAGTCTGCCAAAGCTTACGACTTGATGGCAGTCCTTGCTTCATATTGTATGTCATAAGTACTAAGTTGTACTGACCATTTAGCCATCCTTCCTGACATCTCAGGTTTTCTCACCACGCTTCTGATAGGATAGTTAGTCTTGACAATAATAACGTGGGTTTCAAAGTAATGGTGTAATTTGTTAGAAGAAGTGATAAGTATTAATTTTTCAAGATGAGAATACCTGGTTTCAGCATCAAGTAGAGACTTACTTACATAGTAAATGGGATGCTGCGTACCATCTTGCTCTCTGGCCAAGACTGCGCTGACTGAAGATTCAGATACCGCGAGGTAGAGGAGAAATGGTTCCCCTTATTCCGGTTTGGACAATAATGGTGGGGTTGTGAGGTATTCTTTAAGTTGAATGAAGGCTGCTTCGTGTTCACTGGTCCACTGGAACAACTTGTTTTTTCGGAGCACATCGTAGAACAACCTGCATTTGTCGGAAGACTTGGAGATGAACCGGTTAAGGGCTGCCACCCTGCTTGTAAGCCACTGTACATCTTTAATGGTTCTGGGTGACTCCAAGTTGATAATAGCCTTGATCTGCTAAGGACTTGCTTCAATGCCCCTCTTGGTCACTATATAATCGAGGAATTTGCCAGCCTTAACTCCAAAGTGGCACTTTTATGAATTGAGCTTCATGTTGAAAGCTTCCAAGATGTCAAATGCTTCACTGAGATGTTCAACATGATCTTCAATGTTCTTTGACTTTACCACCAAGTCGTCGATGTAGACTTCCATGGTTTTTCCAAGCTGATCTTTAAACATCTTGTTCACCAACCTTTGATAAGTCACACCTGCATTTTTTAGTCTGAATGGCATAGCAATATAACAGTATATACCTTCGGGAGTAATAAAAGCAGTGTCCTCTTGGTCTTAAGGTTCCATTTGGATCTGTTGATATCCTGAAGAAGCGTCCATGAAGGTCAGGATGTCATGTCCGGCCGTGGAATCCACCAGAGAATTGATATGAGGCAGAGGGAAGGGGTCTTTCGGGCATGCTCGGTTTAGGTCTGTGAAATCCACGCATACCCACCATTTGCCGTTCTTCTTTTCGACGACTACCACATTGGCCAACCACCTTGGGTAATCAACCTCCCTAATCATCTTGTCCTTTAGTAGTCGTGCAACTTCTTCCTTTATAATCTGGTTGCGCTCGTGTGCGAACTTCCTTCTCTTCTGATGGACGGGTTTGACGTTAGGATCAACATTCAACTTATGAGTGATGATATCCTTGCTAATTCCCGTCATGTCCTCGTGTTTCCAAGCGAAACAACTAGCTCTGGTCCTTAAGAACTCTACTATACTATCCTCAATTTTATGAGGGATATCAGCTCCCAATAACACCTTGACATCGGGTCTGGAGGGGTCAAGTTGAACTTCTTTAATGTCACTTTCGGCCACCTCCAGGGCATCCCGTGCCTTTTTCTTTAATTTCTATGCTTGTCTGGGGGTGTCCGTGGTCTTCATCGACACCTTGTAACATTATTTTGTTGTTTGCTGGTCTCCTTTCACTTTGACGACCCCCCAACGTGTGGGCAACTTGATATATTGGTCGTAAGTTGATGGAATTGCCTTCATGTTGTGAATCCAGGGTCTCCCAGAATGATGTTGTAAGATGACTTGCATTGCAGAATTTCTCCATGGAATTCACTCCTTCCACATAAATGGGCAACTAGATTTCCCCGTATGTATGCTTAGTCTCTCCACTGAACCCAACTAGAATGGACGAACTTCGAGTAACGTGCTAGAGCGGGATGTCCATACTTTCCAAACTGTCAGTGGTAACTATATTGACGGAGCTTTCATTATCAATCAAGATGTGCTTTACCAAGCAGTTGGCTACTTGTAGAGTTACAACAAATGCATCATGATGTGGATCCAAGATGTCACCCCAATCATCTTCATCGAACGTGATCTCTTGGGCACTATCCTTCACTGACGGTCTTGTTGGTAGGTTCACCCTGTCTTCTTTGATTCCGAAGCATGGCATTTGGCAGTCGAGTAGGAAGTACCACATATGTCTGATCCCCCACTGATCATGTTGACCACCTTGGTTGGGACTGGAGGAGTTGGTGGATTCTCAGCCTGTTGCTCCTGGTTGTCGTTTCATCCACATCACTTGCCTAGTAGATCCTCGAGAAACCCTTTAGAATAGAGATGGTTGATTTCCTTCCTAAGGGCAATACAATTCTCGGTGATATGCCCAAAATTTTCATGGTAGGCGCACCATTTGGACTTGTCCTTCCAACCAGAGGGTTTGTTAGACTTCTTAGGCCACCCTGCTTTCTCACCCAGGTTGTCCATAGCGTGTATAACTCCTGCAATATCAACAGAAAAACAGTAGTCATCTATTTTTGGATAGTGTAATTCATCCTCATCACCATTATCACTAATAGTATTAATGCTAGAGTGGTCAAGTTTAGAGTAGGGTTTGCCCCTATTAGATTTGGAATGGGACGTTTCCATCTTGCCCCCAGAATGTTCGGGAGCGGTGCTCCTCTTAGCTGCCTTTTCCTGCATCAACTTGTCTTCTTCCAACCTGATGAATTTGATGGCCCTCGTTCTGACTTCCTCTAGTCTCCTCTGCATGGAGTCATTATCAATTCTTCATAATAGGGAGAGTCTTTTTTTAGCCCCATTCTGAAGGCCTCGGTTGTCGTAGACATGTCCATGTTGGGGTTGTCGACAGCTTCTTTATTGGACCTGCTCAAATAGACTTTCAAGGATTCATCATATTGTTGGACTATCCTGTAGAGATCACTGGTTAGTTTCTCAAATACCCTGTTGCAAGAAAATTAATTAGTAAACACATTAATGAGTTGAGCATAAGATCCAATAGAGGCTAGAGGCTGGTTGATGAGCCAAAGCAAGGCTGCACCGGTCAAGGTGGAACAGAAGCACCTGCAAAGGCAGGCTTCCTTGAACTGCAAGGGGATGTGAATCACGTCCATCTTCTCCTGGTACAAGGCGATGTGCTCCAGCGGATCGGTTGTCCCATCATATTGCTTCATGTGAGGAACGGTGAATTTCTTCGGTATCACCATGTTGGCAATGGCTGGGCTAAAACGTGACTCATTATAACATGTCGGAGAAGCTTAGTGGTATGGCAGGGTAATCCCAGGTACGTTCATCAACATCTCCCTTAATTCCTGTAGTTGCCTATTCATTGTATTACCTGCATCGGGGTTAGCAGCAGCATAAAAGGTATTAAAATCAACTTGAGGGTTAACACTCCCTGTTGGTCCTTGGACGGGTGTTGCAAATGTTGTTGCAGTGGACTCGCCAGCTTCAGGATTGGTAACCACGCTATCAGTGGTGGCACTAACCATCGGTATGAATCCCACATTATTGGTTAATGTTCCTGTATCCCTATCAAAGTCGAGCCTCCTTGGTTGGATTGGGGAGAACATGCTCGAGCCCATGTTGGGATTTACACCTTGAAACGTTCCAGGTGCTACATTCTGGCATGCCCCGGACGACCCAGATTGAAGAGCAGATACTTCACGTTGCAACCTGGTAACATTGTTCATTAACATAGTGGAAGTATCGGTCTACAACATCACCTGGCGCCTCAATTCAGCCATTGTATCTGTCAGGCTGGATAGAACGCCTGTTTGAATCCCTTGTGTAGGTGCACCTGATCCTTGACCCTGGATCGTACTGGTGGTGGGACCAACATTTTGGCCCAAAGTCATTACTCTGGCGGTGGCTCCCACTGAAGTCGTAGTAGATAACATTCCGGTAGACATCTTGAGTATTTTTAATTAATCAAAAGACCAACGTTCCCACAGATGGCGCCAAACTATTTTGGTCAAATTCAAGCCATTTGATTTCAAACAAAAAAATTGGGCACAGTGGAATATGATAATGTAAATTCAAGATGTAATGAGAAGAGATTTAACGAGGAAAACCCTTGAACAACTTGTTCGCCGGCATAAAACCTCGGAACAATGGAATATTATTAGTATGGTGATGGTAGAGAGAAAGTGAGTACAAAGAGTATTGCTAATTGCGTACGTGAGTGTGTGTATACAGGTGTTTTCTACTTAAATACAAATGAAGATAACGGTAGCAACAAAGTAAATATAATCCCTCATCTTCCGCCTGAAATCTCGCAGGAGGTTGAATCATGATGATAACATATCCGTTGCTGAATGAATGTTGGTAGAAAACTCCTTGACTTGGTCCATAACGTTCGTGGAACTTCGAAAACGGTTCCTCAAATGTCGCCACACAATAACTTTGGCAGGATGTATAGTTACTCAGGTTGATTCACCAAGTTGTTATTTCAGGATGTGGCGTCAAGGTGCATCATGTTTCTGTAGATCTTCTATCCCGAACATATACAAACTCAGTTGGTACGGTTGGTACTCGTTTGGTACGGTTGGTAATATAATCTACGAAATCAGGGACGGCCCTGTTGAATTTGAGGCCTAAGACCAACTTATTAATTGGGGCCCTTAATTAAAATGTGTACAAAAAAATAATTAATACGAAACTAGTATGTAAGAATATTTTATTCCAAATAAAGCTACAATATACTAATAAAAATATTCCTTCTATCACTTTTAGAAGCAAAATCATGAATCAAAGTTGAATAATCAACTTTATCAACCATATTCTTCTCAATCGATATCATACTAGCCCATTTAGAAGAAAAATCATGAATCAAAGTTGAATAATCAACTTTTCTTCTTCATCTTTTTCTTATGCCTGGAAGGATATTTTCGTGACGACATTTTCTAAATCCTAAAATCAACAACAATCAAATAAATTACCAAGCAAATTTAAAAATTACTTTTCTCCAATTTAAAGTCGGAATCAAGATAACAGTTTGGCCAAATAATGTATTTTTTTGTCAAACATCAATTCAAGACAATATAAATATTTGTCAAATTATACATAAAAAAATTACGACACAAAAAAAAGAAGGAAAAACTGACCTTTGCAATTGAATCGACGACGTCACGACAGACGGACAGAGATTGCTAAACGCCTAAATCACAATTTTTTTTGTTTGCTTTATGATTCTGTTGGAACTTGGAAGCAAAGAGCCAAAGGAAGTTGCAAAAGAGAAGCTAGGGGCCTAGGGCAGAAGCCGCAAAATTGTTTCGCCGGTGTTGGGCAGAATTTTGTTTCTGCTGTAATTTTTTTTTTCCGTTCTTTTCTTCTTTAATCAGATTATTTATGGGGCAATTACCGATTGGTCCCTGATCCTAATGAATTCAACCAGCTAGGACATGAAATTTGAAATTCAACCATCAGGTCCCTGACTTAAAGATGGACACGCGTGTCCTTGGTAAATTGATTAAAATTACACTTGTGCCACTAAATTAAATGACTTGGACGGACGTGCGTGAAGAATTTCAGCTCTATGTCATTTTCTCTCACCTCTTTCTCTTTTTTCCCTCAAAACTTTAAAATGAAATATCTTAAGATCTAGAAATCAAAAAAAAAATCTGAAACCACCATTGTGTTCGTATTGTCAATACGAATCAAACTAGTAGCATCAACATATAATCTGAAGTAAATTTGAGAAGTTCACAGTTTTTACATGTTCACAGTTATTTTTGATAAGTCCACAATTGCTTTTTAATTTTGTTCTAATAACAATTAAGAGAAGTTCACAGTTGTTTTAGCTAAATTCATAATTTCTGCATGAAAATGACTATTATTTACTTAATTCGCAGATTTCTTTAGTTAAGTTCACAGTTGTTTTAGTTAATTTCACAGTTGTTTTTAGTATTTTATAGCCTTTATTTTTTATCAATTTTATGAGATTATTTGACATATTTGTTAAGTTCACTGTAGTTTTTTGTTAAGTTCATAGTTGTTTTAGTCTTTATGGCCTCTATTTTTGCAATTTTATGAGATTATTTGGCATATTTGTTAAGTTCACAATTGTTTTTAATTAAGTTCAAAGTTGTTTTAGTTAAGTTCACAGTTGTTTTTAGGATTTTATAGCCTTTATTTTTGCAATTTTATGAGATTATTTGACCAATTTGTTAAGTTCACATTTGTTTTAGTCCTTTATGTCCTCCATTTTTGCAATTTTATGAGATTATTTGACATATTTGTTATGTTTACAGTTGTTTTTACTTAAGTTCAATGTTGTTTTTTTGTTAAGTTCACAGTTGTTTTAGTCATTTATGGCCTCTATTTTTGCAATTTTATGAGATTATTTGACATATTTGTTATGTTCATAATTGTTTTTACTTAAGTTCACTGTTATTTTTTGTTAAGTTTACAGTTGTTTTAGTCCTTTGTGGCCTCTATTTTTGCAATTTTATGAGATTATTTGACATATTTGTTATGTTCACAATTATTTTTACTTAAGTTCACTTTTGTTTTTAGTCTTTTATGACCTCTATTTTTGTTTTTTTATGAAAACCTCAACGTAAAATCTAGGGAGAAACGCGTTTCTCCATAAGTTATGGAGAAACGGGTTACGGGTATCCAGAACCTTTTGAAAGGATATCCAGAAACTTTTTGTATTGGCCATGACCTTGTCCCATGGTTTACTTCTGGATATCAGTCTCAAAGGTTCTGGATATCCAGAACCCTTTGAAAGGATATCCAGAAGCTTATGAAAGTGATATCCAGAAACCTTCAAAATGATATCCAGAAACTTTCAAAATGTTTACGGATATTCATTTGATGGTTTTACGGATATACATTTGAAGGTTTCGGATATCCAAAACCTTCAATAAGCAATTTGGTCTTGGCCTTGGATTTGGCTTCAAATCTATTTTTTCTGAATATCCGCCCAAAGGCTTCTGGATATCCGTTCCAAAGCTTCACGGATATCCGGAACCCTTTGAGGCGATATCCAGAAATTTTCTTCTGGTTATCAAACGTATAGCTTCTGGCTATTAAAAACGCGTTTCTCCATAATTATGGAGAAACGCGTTTCTCAGCAGACCTACTCAAACCTCAAATGATGAATCAAAATTGAAATATTTCAATTTTGATTCAAAACAACTTTATTGATGTGGCTCATTCAGATCCGCCCAGCAACGAAGTCCTTCTGCAAAACTCGTTCTCCGCGAATCTCCTTCTACGTGTGGCTCCACCGCTCTCCCTCATTCACGCATCACATACTGTAATGAAGATCTCCGTCAAGTCCCGTTAATCATCTTTGACCTTCTCTCTGCAATTTTAGATTTGAAAAAAAAAAAACAAATTTGTGAGGAATCGAGGTTGTCCATGCTATAATTGGCCTTTTTATCCTCTTGCAATCATTTTTTGTTTCAAGTTGATAAACTTGAGCTAGCAGTGAAGCCTGTGAAGGGTTGAGTTCTCTTTTATGAAGTTCTTATGGACTTCATTACAATAGATTGCTGATTTTTTGAGAGAACATCAATTTAACCCTATTTTCCAGAAAACTCTCTCTTTTTCTCTCCGACGGGGCCCTCTCCTCTCCGGCGAACCCCGTTTAGAAGGAGAATTAATCCTATTTTCGTCTGTTCTGTTCCGACGAGCATATCTCTTTCTCCGGGCATTATTTTCTGATCTCCACCGTTCAGATTTTGCGTTTAGGTGTCTATAACAATCCCCGTAAATTTGAGCTCAATCCAGCGGTTAATGAATCGGAAAATTGAATTTTTCTGGGCCTGATCTGGAAATAAAATCAGCGAGGAAAGACTGTCCGGAGTAGGGGTGTCAGCGGTTCGGTTCAAACCGCGGTTTGAGATCGAACCATGCTGTTTAGCTCGGTTCAGTTTGGTTTTTAACGATTAACGGTTTAGCTCGGGTTCCAAAAATTTATAAACCATGCGGTTCGGTTTGGTTTGCGGTCTGACTCCTCCAAACCGAACCAAACCAAACCGAACCAAAACATTTCGAGCTGAACCGCCAAATCGAACCACCGAGCTGAACCGCCAAACCGAACCACCGAGCTGAACCGCCAGACCGAACCACCGAGCTGAACCGCCAAACCGAACCATCAAGCTGAACCACCAAACCATTGATTCTTAACCGTTGATTATTTTGATTTTATTTCAACCCTTGGATCTTTCAAACCCTAATCTAAAATACTTAACCCTCCCTTTCCCTTTTCAATTTTCATTTCTCTGGTCCATCCAACGCCTCCTTTCTCACTCTTCGTCTCCTAACCCTCTCGTTCCTCAACGGTGCCTTCTTTCCTCAATGATGGCACCTTCGTTCCTCTGCCTCACTCCCCCAACGCCTCCTTTCTCACTCTTCGTCTCCTTCGCCTCCCTTTCCTCCACCTCACTCCCTGTTCCACTCAGTTCAGACTAGGCGGCGCTTCTCTCTCTCTCTCTCTCTCTCTCTCTCTCTCTCTCTCTCCGCCATTTCCAATTTTCATCAACGACGACGAAGACTTTTCGACCTCACTCTTCCTCTTCCTTCGTCCTGACCTCGCGGCTCACTCTTCCTCCGCCTCACCAATTTCCGGCTATTGAAAGGTAATTTTCGAAATTTCTATACAAAATTAAGCTCTCTCCGACCTCTTTCTATTTCATTCTTTATAAAATATTTTCAATTTCTTTTTTGTACAGTGTACTCTTTCAATAGCGTGGTCAGCTTGCTTTACTGCTTTGTATTAAACTGAATCTTGGCTGCTGAGTGCTGACTGTTGTTGTATCTGTGAACTTGGATTTTTAAAATAAAACACAATCTTGTCTTTGTTGTTGCTGCTGACTGCTTGTTCTCAATATTTGTCTCAATATTTTCAAACTATGCAAGTTCATTGATCTGAAGTCAATCAGCATGACCTTCCTAATTGATAACATCAACATTGTTAAATCACCATGTGGTATGTGGTACCTTAACTAAGTAGTTTTTACTAGTTGGACAGAAGGCTATAAGCTTTTAAATTTTCAGTTGCCATTCTTGGTGAAAAGAACCTTAATTTTTTGTTTCAAGCTGCATAATCTTGAAGTTAATCTTTCTTTTACATTCTGTTGTTTTATGCAGTTGAAGAATCTCTTATGAGTGTTAAATTTTAGTGTTTCCATTTCAATGCTTCGGGATTCTGGGGCCTACGCTTTGCATATTGTTTAACTAGACTTTTGTTCATCAGTTACATCTATATTGACTTACTATTAACTGTTATGCAAAGTACTATCTTGAAATTTTAGCCACATTGTCTATATGAACTAGCTCAGCTGTGAACTAGATCCAGCTTCCAGATATAACTTGTCAATCGTTTTGAGCAGAAATGCATTTCTCATTTGTTTTTAACTGCTTTTATTTAATTTAGGTCGGTATTCTGGGAATGTGGAGTTATGTTATACTGAGGAAATATACATCTAAAATATTATTGTATACTCCCTCCGTCCTAGAAAATGCTTCACCTTTTACCCAAAATGGCGTCCCGTTTGAAGCTTCACCTTTCCTAAAATGGAAAAGTTTTATTAATATTCTATTATACCCACTCACTATTTCCTTCACTCATTCTCTCTCTCTCCTAATTCACTATTACACTCACAACACTTTTTAAATTTACTATTTCCTCCACTAATTCTCTCTCCTTTTTTCAAATTTCACTCACAACATTTTTTCTTCCCACCTATTTCCTTAATTTGCGTGCCGGGCAAAAAATGGTGAACCATTTCCTGGGACGGAGGGAGTATATGTTTTACTGTCTAGTACGGTATTACCCCCTCAAGCAAAAAGGATTGAGAGAAAGTTTGAGCTTGAACCAAATGTAACAACAACTGATGCATAACAAGAACATAATATATCTACGATATTATTATCGAAACATGTAACAGTTAAGTAGTAATCTATATGTATAAAAGTGATTTGTAATTTTAATGTCTTTTACATAAATAGGTAACGTTTGGAGTTTGGACAGGTTTGTGGTTCGGACCACGGTCTAGACCGCAGTTTGGACCGCGGTTTGAACCGCTTAATGGAACCGCGGTTTGAGATCGAAGTGAACCAAACCGAGGTGGTTCAGTTCGGTTTGAAAATTTTCATGGTTCGGTTTGGTTTGGGATTTCTCCAAATCGAGTACTAGCGATTTGGTCTCTAAATTTGTCCAAACCGAACCATTTACACTCCTTGTCCGGAGGAGGGGTAGGGGGTCGCTGGAGGAGGTAGGAGAAGGGGGTCGTCAGTGGTAGGTCTCCGGAGGAGAGGAAGATGGTCGCCGAAGATAGGGGGAGTAGTCGGCCGAGGATGGGTGAGTTTATTTGTTTTATGGGTGTCATTAATAAGGAATGAACTAGGTGGAATATTTATTAGGATAGTGGACTAGTTGGCTAAATTTCAAAATTCTTGTTTTAATTGGTCTTTTGACTTGGAATGAAGGACCCACAGGTAATTTTCCCATTATTTATTTATAAAACTGGTTTTCTAATTATAATTAGGATTAGGAAAAATAATGGGCTGACATTTCTTTTGTGTTTGGGCCTCTTGCATTTGATATATGGGCTAAAAATTAGTAATTAGGACTAAAATGGGCCTAAACTATACATACATACGAGAAAATTGGGGGGCCCTAAAAATTGCCTTTCTTGGGGGGCCCTAAGGCCATTGCCTTAGTGGCCTAAGGTGTTGGGTCGGGCCTGTACCAAATGTATATATAAAAATTACATTTTTTTCATTAAGACCAAATAAATATAATAGTACTACATTATAAAATTCAAAAGGGATTATAACATAATAATAGATCCCAAAGTGATTATAGCCACAAGACATAAAATTAAAATAGTTCTAAATGACATTGTTTAAAAGCAAATAGGAGATACACTATTGCCTACAAATTATTTCCCTTGCAACACCGGTGGCCCAAAAATTATGTAGCACAAACCAAGTGAGTAGTGACCATCAAGCTCCCAAGTACAACAAATGTAAAGTTTGTGCAACACCTGATAAGGGGAAAAGGAAACAATCGGTTAAATAAAGGCTTTGAATACAACAACAACAACAGTGAAGCTAACTTGATCATGCACAAAGTGGCTAAACCTTCTACATTGCTTGACAGCTATCAAAAAAGGGAATGCATGGGGCAGATAATGCAGAATGAAACAGACATGAACGACGTTACATTAACTTAGCAGATAATGATCTCAATCCGGGGCAAAGCATGATTTTTTAACCAAGACCTACTGCACTATGATCTTCACTACCTTATCCCAACTATTTGGAATTGACCTGTAAAAAAAACTATTTGGAGTTGTTAGTTTGAATTTTCTTCCTCAACAATTAAATTCCAAAGCAACATTTATATGATGGATCCTAAATAATGGAATATGTCACTTTGTGACTTGGATTCTACTGACTTCAATCCGGTGACTGGGATTCTACCATCAGATAGCCATGTACCAAGTTCCATAGAATTAACAAATAACTAATGGAGTATGTAAACATAACCAAAGCTTGATGTGACATCTCGTGACATATAATTGTACATGAAATCTGATGCTAGAGAAACTTAAAATATAAGGGATATAAAAAGGTAAGAAGAGGCCAAGATAAATATGCAATTGTTGATCGTAAGTCAGTTTGAGCATCTTACTTTTTCAGATACTTTCTGAACATAACTCAGAGCAAGCATTCCAGTGCTAGCAACATGGCCCATGGCAACCAGAAGGGAAAACATTGAACTTCAAATCACTATGGCAAAAGAACAGTAAAACATGTCATACTTCGTACCCGAGAAAGGGCAAGTTCTCAAAATGAACAGTTAGAAAGAAAACAATATCATCATTAACTGCTCCCAACATAGAAAAGAAGTTAGGGATAACTGATAATGCAGAAACGGACATGGATGATGTTACATTAATCAGACTCTTTTCTATATGAAAATAGGACGACATCAGTACCACTCATGACTCAACAAACATGGCAAAACTGACTATAAATGTCGAAAAATTCCTAAAGCATGAAAAATTACTAAATAAACAAACTGACCTAGGCTTGAGTGCTACTTGATGCATTCATGTTGTTTGGTCTATTGAGTCCTTCAAATGCTTCAATAAGAGAAAAAAATATCTTTAGTAAATTAGTAAAATATAATGAACTACCATAAGAAAACACTTTGAAGAAATGTACCTTTCTCCAATTCCTCAATCTCAAGTTATATTTTCAATTCCTCTTCTATTGTACTTTGATATAGATCAAAGTTTGCTGGTGCACATCTTAACCAATCGGAGGTGCAAACAAGGGTCTCGACTGTTTTTGGTGTCAATGAAGCCCTAAATGGATCCACTACTCTCGACCCTAAGCTAAAAGCATTTTTTGAAGCCACAGTACTACATGGAATAACAAATACATCCTTGGCTAGCTTTGACAAAATAGGAAAGGTGGATTCATTACCATTCCACCATTTGCCAATGTCAAAAGACTTGTAAAGAAGACTTACACATCTGTCCGATAAATATTGATCAACCTCATTGCGGATGCGTTGAGTATTATGAGACATACTTTCCCTAGCAATCTCCTTACTAACATCATCAAGCTCCTTAAAGTTTTCCTCATCCACAATCATATCTTCTTGATCATGTTGTTGAACTTGCTCCATGCTCTCATTGCTTTTGTATTCATTATACATCCTCATAAATATTTTTCTCAAATCTTCTTCAATTGACTCAATTATAGCCATACTTGCATTAATTTTCCTCATCTCCATTCTAGACCAATTAAGTTTGTATCTAGGGTCAAGCACATTTGCTATCATGATGATTTTATTAGTAGACTCAAAACTTCCCCAATACTTGTCAAATTTGGCCTTTATTGATGTTGCAGCCCTACTCATGAACGGATCTTCTGAAACAAGTGCTTTCTTGATCTCACACAACAAAGTATTCATCTCCACAAACAACAAATTGGAAGTAATGGTTTTCTAAGCACTAAGATTTAAGGTGGCAGCATAAAACTTCTTAAAAAAAAAACACAAAATGGCTCAGCATTCTTCCAATCATCAAAAGTCGGAGGTCCAACTTTTTCCGTAAAATAGCTCTTGAACGCCTCATCCTCTTCCACCATTCTATTAAATGTCAGCTCATACTTCAATGCAGCTTCAATCATAAGATATGTACTCTTCCATCTAGTTACCACATCTAACGGGACATTAGCATTTGGCATGGCTTGCTCAAGAACTGCAAACTCCCTGAACTTTTCAAGCCTTTGTGGTTAGCTCCTCACATATTTAACACAGTTTCATATGCCAGCAATCCCATCTTCCAACTCCTTTAAATCGTCTTTCACAATTAAATTGATTATGTGACAAGCGCATCTCAAATGAAGAAACTCCCTATTAAACATCATGGTTTTGTAACTAGTAAGCCTCCTCTTCATATATTGCACAGCAACATCATTGGCACTAGCATTGTCAACAGTTATGGTAAACACTTTGTTAATCACCCATTGCCTTAAACATTGCTCGAGCACTCTACCAATATCCTCTCCTTTGTGACTAGTTATGTTACAAAAGTTTATAATCCTTTTGTGTAGCTTCCAATCATTGTCCAAAAAGTGTGCCATTACCACCATTTAATTGATAGTTTGAATAGATGTCTATGTGCCCGTAGTGATAGAAACTCTTATATCGCTAGCCTTAAGCTGAGAAATCAGCAAAGCCTTCTCAACATGATACCTATCTAAAACGTCTTGAGCAACTAGCTTCCAACTTAGTGGTGTCCAATTTGGTTCCAACTCTTTGTATAAAGCCACGATGCTCCTTCTCCACAAACCGAAATGGAAGCTCATCCTTGATGATCATCTCAATGCACCTATCATCTCACTTCTTCTTATTAAACTTTCGGTACCCAATTCCTCCACTCACATTCTCTCGACTTAACCTCGTCTGTGTGGGATTAGCATCTTGAAACAAGGGGTGTACTTTGCACTTCTTGCTATGATATTGCAAAGAACTAGTCTCGTTCTTCCTTGGGTCACACAGCAATATCTCAAGGAAATAGTTGCAAGAGCAATTCTTAGTATCAGTTTCACCATTTTGAAGCTTGCACCTATTAAAATAATCCCACATTTTACTTTGTTTCAAGGTGTTTTCCTCTCTCTTTGCTTCATTACTAACTTGAGTATATTTCAACTGTAGGTGTAGATGAAGGTGAGAAAGGAGGAATTGATTGAGAAGAAGAAATCGATGGATCTGAGCTCGAATCACATATACTCTGCAAGTTGAGAGGTTCCATATCCTATTTGAAATATGACAAAACAATGTGTTAATACTTTTACTCAACATGAATGATAAATAAGTAATAAATAATAAACTGAAACAAGAGATTGCATACAGATACCAACAACCAATTAAGGAAAACACCGGATCAACAGTCAACACAATCAAGTCAATAAGAACATATCCAACTCCTCAATCTCAATTCTTGTTTTATCACAAAATAAACAATAAAACAAACAATCAAACATGCCCAACTGATGAAAATCGCAAATGCCATAAGATAAGATCAGAAGAAAGTGAAACAAACACAATCGCGTACATATACTATACCAACAGTCAATTACTAGGGCACAAAATACTAGGGCTAGAAAGTAACATAATGAAACTTGAAATCCCTAGAATTGGTAATAAAATTGGTCACGGAATGGCAAGGATGATTGCAATGCTCTTTTGCCTTTAATCTAAGTTGATAGGTATTCAAGAAACCATAAAAAGGGAATCCTAATGAGATTTTTAGAGAGGGAGAAGCAAAGGGGAGAGAGATAAAAATGGAGAGAGGAAAGTACATACTTAACCTTGCTGTGTTGTAGGTGCCATGCGAAAATCGATTCGAGACTTGTGGAGGGATGGTCCGGCGTAGCGGCGTATCGACGCTGCGGCGCAACCCTAAATTGCTTCGTTGGGACTCTGGGAAGGAGAGGGAGAGGGAGAGAAGGCGCTGTTTGTGTGACTGTGTGAGCGCGAATTAGGTTAGATTTATTTTTATATTTAATATTTATTATTATTTATATGAAAATTAACATTTTTTAAAAATTATAATTGGTACTCGGTATACCAACCAATATTAAACTTATGTAATGTGTACCAACCAATTATATATAATCGTACGTTAGTACCATACCAACATTTTGATATACCAATTGTCACGTACCAATTATAATTGGTACGATTATTAAACAAGTTGGTTGATACGATTTTGAAAATTTTGCCATACCTAAATAGTATGTTGTGAGATTTAACTAGTAAAGTGAGGGTTTTCAAACCTAATTTTATTTTTCTATTTTCTGTTTATAAGAAACTTAATTTTTTAAAAAGAATTTGTGGGTTTATATTTAAAGAATGTGTGGATATTTTTTGTAGTCGATAGAAGGGACGATTGCAATTCGATTATCATACAAAAAATTGAGATTGTTGTGGGGAGTCTCGATTTCGATTAGGCATTTTATGGACCCGGGGGAAAATTAAATTATGGCCCCAAATTAAAGATAAAAATGTTGGAAATTAAATGTAAATTTTACAATAAACTATATTTAATGTAATAATGCAAATGTATACTTCAAAAGAACAAATCCAAAACACCAGGAAACTAGATTAATTTTAACAAAATAAATAGCTAGAAAATAAATATTGATGTTGCAAGAATTGGGCCGTTATCAATCTTCGTCCAGCTGTAAGATTGATCACCTAGCTTTTGACCTGAAAACAGAACCCACGACTAGCCGGAATGGTCTCCGGCGAAGGCCCTAGGGCGTGAGAGTATGTATGGTGATACGAGAGCTTATAAGTTATAAAGAACGATGTATTCAGAATAACAAATAGCAATTACCTCTAAACCATTGAAGATGTGAAGTATATATAGGCCTTGATAAGAAGTATAATTGTAGTAGGATTGTACGAAATCTCTAGAATCATGGATCAGATATGTATAAGAGATCGTGTCCATATATAACTTCTGAATAGTAGGGAGTCTGTTATGGAAAGAGTTGTATATATGCCTTGACTCTGTAGGTCAACGTACGTCCTGTAGGTCGAGGTCGCCTGCATGGGGCCAAGTCGACCTGACTGGATAAGCTTAGCCGGGTAACGCCCGAATAGGAGATTGATAGTATGTCGAACAAAGCTAGGTCGGGACCATTGAGGTCGGACAATGAGCTAGGTCGACTGGTTGTTGACGATGGGCCTTGGGCCATATAATATTTGGGCCAACCCACTAATAAGGTAGTAGCAATAATACTTGAATAACTGGGCTCGCTCGCTGGGCCTAGCCCGTCACTTTTATTCTGTTCAGTAGCCCCCAACTTTCTGAGTTGACTTTGTCGACCAGGAAGTTATAAGAATTTTTTTATGAAGATTTGGGTAGGTCGCAGGTAGATGCTCGAACTAATGGTTGGTCTACCAATGGTGACGTGGCACAATCCTGGTCATTTAAATGTTGATGGTTAGATCTGTAGGAGCGCCGGAATTCCGTAATCATTGCCCAGTTTGACGCTTGAACAACCGCCTTGGGAGCCGTTTTAAGCATTAATTGAAAGTTTAAACCGTTTGAAACCCCACACCCTTCCCATTCAGGAAAGAAATAGAAAGGAGTATATAAGGAAAATCCTTTTCCTTTTTTGATTTTTACAAACCCCCAAATCTCGAATATACTAAGCAAGAAACAGCACCAGAGCGAACGAATTCATCAGTCGTAGCTGAGCATTCATCTTGCTGTCAAAACCCCTCCTCTTCGATTAAAACCAGGTATCCTTCTATTTCATCGCTTTTAGGTTCAATTTCTGAGCTTCCCTTTGATTTTGCCATGGCTAGGACCTTTAGTTGTGAACATGGGGCTTGGTATGGCTATTGTTCTATCAATCGTAGAGTATACAAGCACTTAGGGGGAGTATGGAAGGAGATGACCGTTGAGGAATGTATTTCCATCTTGACCAGGTGGGGTTTACGCTTTAGCGAGCTAGGTTTGCCTGCAGGAGAAACCCTAGGTGACCTTGAAGTAGACAACCAAAGAGTAGTGTCCTTGCACCTTTTCCACGAATTGCTCGACCATCTAGTTATGTTTTACATTAGGGGACCCAATAAACCCTCTTTCCTTAGGGATAGAAAAGGATTTTCAGGAGAATCTAGGTCGCCCATAAGTAGGTCCCTTGAGTCTGTGTATAGGACTGATTCCCCTGTTTCTTCTTGCTCTTCAGATATGTCGACTCAAGAACAGAAGGCGGCCTCTGCTTCGACGAGCCTTACCTCCACAAATAGTGTCGACGCCTTTTGCAAGTCGGTCATTCATGGCCGCAATGAGAGGGGTTATATGGCCCTCAAACCCAAGACTGGGAGGAAGGGATCTGAAGATAGGCTCAAAATATTGTATAGTTATTATGGGATCGACAAAGAGGAGTTCAGTTTAACCCACCAGACAGCTAAACATTTTGATGCTCTCAGCTGGTCTGAAAAGACTAGGGACCCGACGAGGGTAGCTTTCTTCTACGGTCAATTCGAGGTCGGGCTTCGACTCCCCTTAGACCCGTTCGTTTGTGAGTTCCTAGAGTGTATGGCAGCTGTTTCGATGCAGTTGGGGGCCAACACTTGCATGGTACTTATTTGCTTTGCGATGGTGTGCAGATTCTTGGGGTATGAGCCTTGAGTACACGTTTTTTGGGAATTTTTTAAGGTCGCATATGATAAGAGAACCCGTGGGTTTAGTACCCCCGCTAGAAGGAATGCTCCAAAACTTTTTATTAACTTGCTCGACAAAGTAGTAGGATGGAACTCCCATGTAATACTGGTGGAAAGTAGAAAAGGCTGGAAGTTCCCTTTGCCCGATGATAATTCTGAGATGATGAAGGAAGAAGACTATTGGGTCCCTTCATGGAGCAAAGAGTTAACCCGTAGACTGAAGCTAGTAGCTCAGAGGGGCACCGTAAACTGGGTCGCCCTTCAAACGGATAAAGATAGCTTCATACAGGATGGCATGAGGCAGGGGGGAGATGATGAGGCGGTTCCCCTGGCCTTGGTAGTAAGGGGCCCTACATATCCAGATTGGGTGACTCATGCCTTAGGTAGATTTGAGGATCAATATCACTATTGCCAAAAAACACCCGATTACTGTAGAAACCATGGAGAGCACTTTGGTGGTAAATTGTTATCTCCCATCACTTTTTACTTGCACTTTTTTGTTTACTCGTCATTGTCTTAGCTCGAACATATTTTGCTAACTGTTTCTTTCTTTGTCTATATAGTACTTACTGCTGAGCAACAGGCGAGCAAGAAAGCCCATGGGAAGGCCAATGCTCGGGCTAGCAGAGAAAAGGAGGTCGTTGATCGCCAAAAGTTACTTCCCACGGTCGGCGCAGGGACAATTCCCGTAGATGGGTCAGGGCCATTCAAAATGATCGTTGAGCCTGATATTGATCGTACAGAGGAGGCGGAATTTGAGGTTTTCTTGGAGAAAACTTCTGAGTCTAACCTGACATCTGAACCAGCTGGTTCCAAACCAACCAACTTTGTCGAACTGGATTTTGGAGAGGACGAGCAACATGATGACGCCCCTCCCCTCAAAACGACAAGGAAGAGGTCGAGGCTTGGCCAAAACTTTGATGGAACTGGTACTCCAGATGATCCTCCCCCTCAGGCTCCCCCCGTGATCAGTGCGGATTTTGTGCATGCTGTGGTGGCGAAGCTTAGCGATGTGCTTGCCCTCACCATGATCGACTACATGAGCCATCATTATCTGTCGTGCAACGGGATGTGGATCACAACTTGCTATCCCACTTTGACAAGGAAGGGCTATCTCCTAAGGAGTTTGCTGATAGGTCGGGCCTATCTCATTGTGAGGTACCCCCTATCTCTTCATCTATTCTTCTCTGATATTTTTAGTCGCCATATTTGTTGATCTCCTTTGGCCGTAACTATTTGTCGAGCTAACCAATTACTATTTGTGGATGTAGTCTTTGACCCTTGTTGAGCAAGCCAAGAGTGGCTGGAGGGCGGCCATCGAGCAGGAGAAGATTGCTATAGCTGCCTATGCCCGAAAAGTCAGTGAGCTAGATGAGCGGAAAGAGAAGTATGGAGATCTGGATGCAGCGTATGATGCTATCAAGATCACGAGAGATGTAGCAGAGGCTGATAGAGACAAGCCCAGGCAGCTCTTAAAGAGACTGAGAAAAAGAATAATTTGCTGAAGGAGGAGGTCGATGATGTTGAAGCCGACAAGTCCATTATGGAGAAAGATAATAGGGAGCTAGCCAAGAAGCTCAAGGAAGGCAATGAGCATATTCTGAAAATTATTAAGGACCACCTATCAACTCGAAAGACCTGGGAGGAGGCTGCCGTTAAAGCTTTCAAGAATAGTGACGACTACTACAATATTATTATTGATAAAGCGAAGGATTTCTTTGATACAGGTTGTCGTCACATGGCCCGTCGAGCTGTAGTTGATCTGACAGCGGATGTTTCTTTAGAACAGCTAGCCTGATGGGCGTCTGAAGGACAGTATGACATTGAAGCTCGTGGTTGCCATTCTGTAGTCCCCTACACTGATAATGATTTAGCATTCATAGCCCAACAAGATCAAGAAGATGGTTATGAGTCGTGGGTCGCTCCTCCCCTAGCAGAAAGGAACTTCAATGTGCTTTTTCAAGAAATTCAGGATGCTGAAGACATGGAAGAGGATGAGGATGATTGAGTCGACAAGGAGCTGCAGGATCTAGCTACGGATGAGCCGTCTGTTTAATTTTCTGATGTAATGAACAAGCTTCAAAACAATTTTCATTTTTTTTATGTAATCCATGCCTTGGCCCAGATTTTGGGAGGCATTTAACTCGTAACCTTTGTTTGCTCAAGTCTAGGCCCGCTTTTGGGGGACTTTTTATTTTACTTGAATCCTTTTGTTTTGATCCATATTTGATTTTTTTTTGTCGAGCTAGATTTGATAGAACAAACGAGATCGTAGCAAGCCTTTGGTCGGACTTAGTTTTTAGAAACAAAGTCAACTTATTACTTGCCGGTTTTGAAAACGCGATTGACTAAGAGTCGAACCTGTTTAAAGGAACGAGGCTGACTAAGAGTCAAGCCTGTTAGAACGAAGTCGACTAAGAGTTAGACTTTATTAAAGGAACGAGGCTGACTAAGAGTCGAGCCTGTTAGAATGAAGTCGACTAAGAGTCGGACTTTGTTAAAGGAACGAGACTAACTAAGAGTCGAGCCTGTTAGAATGAAGTCGACTAAGAGTTGGACTTTATTAAAGGAACGAGGCTGACTAAGAGTCGAGCCTGTTAAAACGAAGTCGACTAAGAGTCAGACTTGTTAAAGGAACGAGGCTGACTAAGAGTCGAGCCTGTTAGAATGAAGTCGACTAAGAGTCAGACTTTGTTAAAGGAACGAGGCTGACTAAGAGTCAAGCCTGTTAGAATGCAATCGACTTAGGTATCGGACCAGTTAGTAGCATAGAAATTACACATCTTTGTTGGATGGAACTGCAACTTTATTGAAGTAGTAGAACAATTACACGGAAAACAGAAGACTAAAAATGAAGCTAAAACTCAAACTGAAACTGATATTAAGCTAAAACTGAAACTTAAAAGTAGTATTTGATAAGGTGGCTAGCATGCCACGGATGTTTCAACTCTTTCCCATCTGGATGACCAATCATATAAGTTCCTTCCTTGACAACTCGAGTAACGATGTAGGGACCTTCCCAGTTGGGAGATAACTTATTCTGTTGAGCCTTCCTTCCAGTTACCTCGATCTTTCGTAGCACATAGTCCCCTACTTGGAATGATCTTCTCTTTACTTTCTTGTCGTGATAATTTTTAGTTTTTTGCATATAATTGACCATCCGTAGTTGAGCTGTAGCCTGCTTCTAATCAAGCAAATCCAAGTCGATCAGTGTATTAACATTGTTCTGTTCTTGATCAAAGAAAACTACCCTTGATGTTGGAACCTGTAGCTCGGCCGGTGCCATGGCCTCTGATCCATATGCAAGAGCGAATGGGGTTTTCCCCGTAGGCCCCCGAGTGGTTGTGCGGACTGCCCAGAGAGCAATGGGTAGTTCGTCCAACCAATTGCTACCCGTCTTAAGTGCTGATAAGACCAGTTTGTTCGCTGCTTCAGCCTGCCCGTTGCCTTGAGGGTAGGCGAGTGACTATTTCCAATGTTTAACACCCACTCTGTTCATCTCTTCTTCGAAAGTTGTTGAGAACTGCAGCCCGTTGTCCGACACTATAGCTCGGGGAATTCCAAAATGGCACCAAATAAAATCGTGAATAAAGTTGATGGCGTTCTCCTCTGTAATATTGGCTAATGGCTTGGCCTCAACCCATTTGGTAAAGTAATCAATGGCAACGATCACATACTTACAGTTTCCTCGGGTGGACGGGAAGGGACCAATCAAATCGACTCCCCACATATCGAAAGGCAAAGTTGCGACCACTGGAGTTTGCTCGATTGTAGGCAGTCTATGTAGGTCGGCAAATCTTTGGCACTGGTTGCACCCCTGAACAAAAGTCGTGAGCGTCTGCTCTCATGTGAGGCCAATAATAACCCAACGTAATCAATTTATCTGCCAAAGTTCTAGCCCCCGGGTGTCCACCATAAACCCCACAATGTACCTCGTACATCAGCTGAGTAACTTCTTGAGGGTGAACACACCTCAATAATGGTTTTGTAAAGGACCTTCTGAATAAAGCATCTCCATGAATGACATACCTTGGGGCTTTCTTCTTAATATCTCGAGCTGCTTTCTCGTCAATAGGTAGCTCGCATGTCTCTATATAAGCTCATATTTCTTCGATCCAGCACTTTGTGTAAACCCATTCTCTAGCGGTGTCCTCTAAGCATTGAATTTGAACCCTCTCGTATGCTGGATGCTCGAGGTAAGAGATAGGCACCCCATGCTGTTCATCTGACGTGGCCAACTTTGAGAGGAGGTCGGCCAGCTCGTTGTCATCTTGACCAAACCTTTGTATCTACCAAAATTCCAAGTCTTTGACAAGCTCCTTTACTAGGTCGCAGTATTTAACTAAAGTTGGGTTCAACACTTCATACTCTCCTCTGACCTGATTCACGATCAGCTGAGAATCACAGTAGGCCACGATCTTGGTCGCCCCAAAACATTTTCCATACTCGATAGCTGCGACCAAAGCTTCATCCTCGGCCTGGTTGTTAGAAGCTTCAAATTTGAATCTTAGTGCTTCTTTGTAGACTGTCCCTGATTCTGGCTCGGCCAAAACAATTCCAGCCCTACTAACATTCTTTGTTGCTGACCCATCAGAATAGACCTTCCAGCAATCGTCAGGTAAATTAACAGTGGGCTGAGTTGCAGGCTCCTTTCCCTTTTTATTTTCCTTCCGAGCTCTAACTTCGCTATCTTCCTTGGTGAACGTAAGCTCGACCAAGAAGTCTGCCAAAGCTTGAGCTTTCAACGCCTTTCGAGGCCTATACTCAATGTCAAATTTTGTGAGAGAAATTGACCAGTTGAGTAGTCGGCCTGAACTTTTAGGCTTGTGTAGGATCTTCTTTAGAGGGGCATTGGTTAGCACGACAATGGGGTGAGCTAAGAAATATGCTCACAACTTCCTCGATGCTACAACCAAGGCGTAAGCCACCTTTTATGCATTATAATACCTGCCCTCTACGTCGGACAAGGCCTTGCTCACATAATACATGGGTTTCTGAAGCCCTCCTTCTTCTCAAACTAGAACAGCGGCCACAGCTTGGTCGCCAACAGACAGATAAACGAACAAAGTCTCCCCCATAACTGGGCTGCTTAATAACGGCGGAGAGGCGAGATACTCCTTAAGCTGTTGGAACGACGAAGAACATTCGGCCGTCCACTCAAAAAATTTTGTCCCCCTCAAAGAAATAAAGAAGGGGAGAGACCTCTTTGCTGACTTAGCAATAAAGCGACCTAGGACTGCCACCCTACCATTGAGTCGCTGCATCTCCTTAATACACGTAGGCTCCTTCATGTCGACCAGAGCCTTGATCTTTTCAGGATTAGCTTCAATAACCCGCTGAGAGACCATAAACCCCAAGAAATTTTCCAGTTGCTACCCCAAATACACACTTGCTCGGATTAAGCTTCATGTCGTTTGCCCGTAAATTGGCAAACGTTTCCCTTAGGTCGACCACGTGACGTCCGGCCTTTGTTTTGATGACCATATCATCGACGTAGGCCTCCATGTTTCGGCCAATTTGTGAGGCAAAGACCTTGTTGACCATCCTCTGGTAGGTCGCTCCTGCATTCTTCAAGCCGAACGACATCATATTATAGCAGTAAATACCCCAGCAGCTTGTAAGGCAGTCTTTATTACGCCATCCTTATGCATCTTAATTTGATGGTAGCCCGAATAAGCATCGAGAAAGCTCAAAATAGTGTTCCCAGCTATAGAGTCTACCAGCTTGTCGATCTGAGGCAATGGGTAGCTATCCTTTGGGCAGCCTAGGTTTAGATTGGTGAAGTCGACACACATATGCCACTTGCCATTAGCTTTCTTCACCATCACCACATTTTCTTGCCAGGTGGTATGGGAGGCCTCTTTGATAATACCTGCACTCAAAATTTTTTGTACCTCAAGTTTGATCGCTTCTTCTTTATCACGAGCAAAACTTCACAGCCTCTGCTCTTTATGCTTCATGGTCGGATTGACCTCTAGCCTGTGAACAGCGATCTCCTCCTTGATCCCTCTCATGTCTTCTACTCGCCAAGCAAAGACGTCCATGCTTTCTTTCAGTAGCTTGACAATTTTTGTTCTTTCCTCGGCTGACAACTGTCTACCTATTTGAATTTTTTGATCAGGATAAGAGGGATTAGCTACCACCGCTTCTAGCTCGTCCACAGGTTCCAGCTCCGGACCATCTCTGAATTATAGAGTTTCAATTATAATCTCACAAACCCTCTGTCTTTCCTCGGCTGCCAAGTGTGGAGCCACTTCAACAATCATGCCATCTAATTCAGCTGCAATCTCACCAGTGGTGGTGGCCCCCGAGCTTTGGTCGATCTGAAGGCATAGCTCGCCTATGATGACTTGGTCGACCATAACTGCATCTGAATCAACCATAGTGTTTTGGGAGGGACGTGTAGGCTCAGTCATGACATGGTCATGTGAGTGATAGGTCGCCTCTTCTACACAGGTGATTATAGATAGTCGTGAAGTTATGGTGACAGATTTTGAGAGCTTCAAGTATCCTTCAGGAGTATCAACTTCTAGATCCCTCTTCTTCCTTGTTCGAAGGATGTGATCAAGGTAAGCTTGAGTTGTACTCTGTACGCAACCTACTCTAGCTAGTGTAGGGAACTTAACCCATTGATGGGGAATAGAGGCCAACATTACAAGTGCGACCTGGCCAGGGATACCCAAAATAGCAGCATAATCACTAACTCATGACCCTAAAAGGGTGTTGTCCTATGTCGACCTCCAGCTCGATCTGCCCCTTGGCATCCACCCTATGATTGGTGAAGCCCTCCAGTCGACCATCATAAGGTGACAACCTTTCCTTCGTCAATCACATCTCCTTGAAAGTTCTATAGAAGAGGATATCCTTGCATGCCCCCGTGTCGATCAGAATCCTACTCGTTGTACAACCGTCTATCAAACCCAAAATTACCAAAACTTGCTCCCTTGCAGCCATGTTGGAAGCTAGTTCGTCCGGATAGAAATTGATGACATCATCCCTGATGTGGCACGTGTGGAGCTTTGGAGAGCTGAAAAATATTATACTTCAAAGTCGTGTTGCTTGCTTGCTCGGTGATAACTACCAAATCTAACCGAGGTTGCCTTGGCTGAACTACACCCTCTGCAGTTCGCTCATCTCCTTTAGGTCGAGCTCCCTTCACAAACCTGTCGAGCCTACCACTGTCGACCCACTTCTGAATAATACGTTTCAGGCTCATGCATTCTTCTGTGGTGTGACCCGTATCCTTGTGATAATCACAGTACTTGCTATTGTCCCTTCTGAACTTATTTCTTGGGTTTATTGGGGCAGGTGGGCCTAGCTCGACTGTATTCATGATTTCAGTGCGACTCACTGTCACCGGGGTAAAATTTTCAGGCACTCTCTCAGTCACCCTTGTTCTATTTTTCCCGTTCTTGTTGTTGCTACCATTCTTTGATTGGTCGCCTTTGTTGGATTCTCCAGCCTCGGACTACTTTGTACCTTTTTCTTTCTTCTTCTCCTTTCTTTCTTCAGCTATGGCCACATCGTAGGCCCTTTCAAATAGCTCTTGCCTGGTCTTCACAGCTCGTAGTCTAAATCAGTAGAGGAGACCCCATTCCTTAAGCAGTTGATCACCTCCTTATCTGTCAGGTCTTCTTCTATTTGGTCGACCATCTCCTTGAACTTGGTGAAGTAGCTCATGGAGCTCTCATTCTTACCCTGAGTCAGATTGTTCAAGTCGGTGATCGTCAATTTTCTGGCTCCAGCTATCGAGAAATGATCTAGGAATTTCCTTCTCATGTACTCCCATGAGGTAATACAGCCCGACGTCAATCCACGAAACCAAGTCAGTGCTGCACCTGTGAGGGTGCTGGTTAGTGCCTTGCACAACACATCATCCTCGGAAGAGACCAAGCATATGGTGGCCTCCAAATGTTGCATATGGTTCAGGGCATTGGTCACACCTGAATATTTGTCAAGAGTAGGCAGCTTGAAGCCCACATGAGGTCGTCGCTCGAGCAATTCTCTGGACAAGGGTCGAAGAGTATGGTCATTTCGTTCGCCCTTTCCATTATCCTCCTTCCTGTCGGCCTCCATTTTCTCTAACCTTCTTTTCAAATTCAACATTTCTCTAGCATCCGGATTGTCACTCCTTAAGTATGAAACGTCGTTAGACCTCTGCCTTTCTGCTTGATGGGGCTCTCCCCTAGAGTAGGCCCCGTGCCTTTCACTTCTAGGCGGAGTAACTTCTCTACTCCGTCTGTCCCTGTGGGAGTGCGACCTAATCGGTCTCACAGGTGACCTGAATGATCTGACTGGCGACCTTCACCAAATTCTATCTCGGTGAGATTGAGATCTCTCTACTCTGATAGGCGACCTGCGACCATTTCTTTCACGATGGGAATGCGACCTCTCCGTTCTAGCAGGCGACCTACGCATATTTCTTTAGGCTTCCATCTGTCGCCTTAACTCCGGCTCCGCCTCCTGCTCCCTATTTTGGTTGAGTTGGTTCCTTAGATCGTCATTGAGAACAGTTATGTGTGTACGGATGGATCGTTCAACCATCTGTCGCTCGCCATTATGCCTAGCACTCCCATTCGGTCTACCATTCTCACTAGGCTGCCTGTGAGAGACTTGGGAGGGAGCGGCTCTGTGCGATCTCCTATCATCCTGATTTGGAGAGTCTAGAATCTCCAGCAATTCTTGCAAAATTCTAGCTCGTTCCAGTAGCATCTCCTTCCTACTGGGGTGATTGATTGAGGGACCTGGATTATCGCCTACAATAGTTCGCCTACCAGTAGGCGTTTTGGAGGTGGCTGCGCTTCTGGCTTGACCATAGGCCTCTTTTCTCTTCGGTTATCTGGCAAACCCCTACCATCAGCCACACTATTGGAACGAGTGGCTCTCCTATGAGGATTGCCCGGTGGAGGAGGAGGAAGGTCAGTAGCCCTATTTCTAGTACCTGCCTCAATATTTCTCACCGTCCTACTGAGCGTTGGGTCACTGGAAGATGATGCGGTCTGTCCATCTTGAGCCATAATACTTTCTGATTAAATTTGAGGTAAAAAAGCTTACGATTCCCGGTGATGGAACTAAACTGATGCTGCAGGAATCGTGTCGTTATCAATCTCCGTCCTGCTGCAAGATTGATCACCTAGCTTTTGACCTGAAAACAGAACCCACGACTAGCCGGAATGGTCTCCGGCGAAGACCCTCGGGCGTGAGAGTAAGTATGGTGATACGAGAGCTTATAAGTTATAAAGAACGATGTATTCAGAATAACAAATAGCAATTACCTCTAAACCGTTGAAGATGTGAAGTATATATAGGCCTTGATAAGAGGTATAATTGTAGTAGGATTGTACGAAATTCCTAGAATCATAGATCAGATATGTATAAGAGATTGTGTCCTTATATAACTCCTAAATAGTAGGGAGTCTGTTATGGAAAGAGTTGTATATACGCCTTGACTCTGTAGGTCGACGTACGTCCTGTAGGTCGAGGCCGCCTGCATGGGCCCAGGTCGACCTGACTGGATAAGCTTAGCCGGGTAACGCCCGAATAGGAGATTGATAGTATGTCGGACAAAGCTAGGTCGGGATCATTGAAGTTGGACAATGGGCTAGTCGACTGATTGTTGACGATGGGTCTTGGGTCGTATAATATTTGGGCCGATCCACTAATAAGGTGGTGGCAATAATACTTGAATAACTGGGCTCGCTCGCTGAGCCTAGTCCGTCACTTTTATTCTGTTCAATTATTATGTACGATAAAAATTTGAAACAAAATTAATATGGGGCCCCAAAGAAAAACACAAAAGTATTATACATAACAAAAAATGGAAAGATAAAACCTACATATGAAAATATTATGTATAACTTTTTCATATTTCTTTTCCTAATAATTTTATAGTACATGGTAATATTGTCTTTTGTAAGTGGTAATATAGCTTTCATTTTTTACTTGGATGTGATTTACTAAATTATTTTCTTATACATATGAAAATGAAAAAGTTTATAACATGTACAATAAAATATTAAATAAAATCAAATAAATATGAGATCACCACTTACAAAAGACAATATTACCATGTACTATAAAATTATTAGGAAAAGAAGTATGAGGGTCCCAAACTATGGCAAACGAAAATTTATATGTTGTACTACTCCGTCAGTCCCGATTTAATCCCGATTTAATGTTATGAGTTTAATTTGGCATGAAAATTAAGAAAAAATAAATGTTATGAGTATGAAAAACAAAGTAGGAGAGCAAAAATAGATAATGAATTTTTGTTGTGATAATGACAAGTAGATCCCATTATCCTGTTTAGGTAATAAACGAACTCAGAACCTTAATATGAGACAGACTAAAAAGGAAAGTAAAAATCTTAAAATGAAACAGAAAAAGTACTATACATAGGTGTTTAATATTACATTTATTTATTAGTACAGAATAATTCTCGAGTTTATTTTGTTTTTAAAGCAAACAACACATAATTGCATTAAGAATATGACTTTGAAAACACGATAAAGAAATTCATTTGAGATAAATGCGCAACCAACCATCTCAAACATTGCAACAAGAGAAAATATCAAAATCATTATAAGGCTCTCAACACATCGGAGAAAAGTCAAAGACTCCCAACAAAAGAGAGAATGCAAAAGCTTCCAACAAATGGGAGAATACAAAGGCTCCCAACAAATTGGAGAGAAAACATATAATAAAATGAGAAGCAAGGCAACATGATTTATTCTACACTTTAACATGATAAAGCAACAAAAAACAATAAATTCAGAAATTAATCCCTAAATATTACATTTATTAATTGACAAAACTACAATTAATAAATGTAAAATTTGAAATTTTACAAATTAATCAAATCAAGGAAAGAAGAAGAAATGAAAGAAGATAAAGGAAGATCGAAGAAAAAAGAAGAAGATAACGGAAACAGACCGACAGAAAAGAAAAGAAGGAGAATGAATAGTAATACTCAATAATGGAGTATTAGTTAATGGAGTTTCTACTTTACTCGGTGAACGAAATAAAAGTGACGAGCTAGGCCCAATAAACGAAGCCAAAATTGTTCAGACGTTATTGTCACCACATCTTTAGTGGATCGGCCCAGTTAAGATAAGGCCCACGGCCCAGTACAAAGATCAGTCGACCTAGCTCATTGTCCGACCTCCTTGGTCCCGACCTAGCTTTGTCCGACATACGATTCGTATCTTATACGAGTATCATCCTGCTATATCAATCAGTCAGGTCGACTTAGACCCATGCAGGCGACCTCGACCTACAAGGCGTACGTCGACCTATAGAGTGATGACGCACCTGCAGCTCTTTCTATAACAGAATTCCTACAGATCAGGAGCTATTTACGCACACGATTGTTTCCACGATCTTATCCACGATTCTAGGGATTTCATACAAATCTACTACAATTATATCTCTTATCAAAGCCTATAAATACTTCACAACATCAAAGGTTTAGAGGTAATTGATATTTGTTATTCTGAATACAGCTGGTTCATTATAATTTATACGTTCTCAAACACCATACTTACTCTTACGCCTGAGGGTCTAAGCCGGAGACCATTCCGGCTAGTGTGGGGTCTTTGTTTTAGGTCAAATAGCTAGGAGATCAGTCTTGATTGTTGGACGTAGGCTGACCAACACGTTTCTTGCGACATCAGTTTGGTTCCATCGCCGGGAAACGAAGCTTTCTTGACCTCGAAATCCAATCAAACAGTAACCATGGTATCTGACAGGGCACACTGCTACCCCCTCCACCGAGAATGAACAAGAAAACGCCGGTAGAATCATGGACGCCGGCGCCAGAAACCGTAACATCAATTTACCTCCTCCTCCACCAGGACGCCATGCTAGAAGGGCGACCCGCTCCAATAGCGTTGCTGATGGCACTGGATTGCAAGATAATAGGAGGCAGCAAAAAAGCCATATGGTCGAAAGGAAGAGACCCCACAACCAAAACGAATCCAAACAAGTTGAACAATTGTAGGCGACAATTCAGGTCCCTCGACTACTCACCTCACTAGGGAAGAAATTTTGATGGAACGTGCAAAGTTACTCCAAAGTTTGTTGGGGGTGCATGATGAATTGCTCGACATGCCAGAATCTCCTAAGACAGATAGGAGATCTCAGCAACCTGCCCCGTCCATTACCTCCCTTAGTGTAAGTACCCAAATCTGGCTCATGCCTTCCGATTAAATTTCCCAGCAATTTCGGTAAGTTTTCCGGTAATTCCCCGGACCTTCCTAGTGTTCCGGAAATATTCCGGAACAGTTCCAAATTAATTAAAGGCTGAAGAGGAGCCTTCCTAATTAAGAAACACGTTTTTCTTAATTAGGAAGAAGTTTCTAGAATTTGCCACCTTGCATGGTTCTAGAAATGCTGAGTCACAATGGATAATGTCGCACGGCTGCATTAGCTCGAGGTCCCTAGCCGCACGGCCTCATTAGCCTTATCCAGACTGCCTATAAATAGAGCCCTCCTCTACCCATTTTAATCATCCACAAAAGGCATCAATTACTCATATTACGAAGAAATCCTCCCAAGAAGTCAGCTTTGGAAGTCCAAGAAGGTGAAGAAGAAGGCCAAGAAGCTACCTCCCTCCTCCTTGAAGATCCAAGATCAACCTCTCCTCCTAGCTCCATCCAAAGAAGAAGGAAGCCATTGGTAACCTCGCACGCCCTAACCTTGCATCCTAATTGCTTTATAAATTGCTCATTGCATTGCCTATATATTGCTTGGGACTTGGTAGATTAAAGATCATATCTTTATATTCCCCCTTCCCCTTTTGCATGCATTAGACATCATTTGTCATAAAAATGTAGTCTTTCCCCATAAAGGTGCATCCTTTGCACTTAAAACCCCCCATTTTCCCATAAAAATGTCATCTTTATGCATCCTTTGCATATAAAAATCAAATCTTTTCAATCAAAATGCATCCTTTGCATTCAAAATCCCTTTTTCAAGCATCATTTGCTTTAAAGATCATGTCTTTACCATAAACTAGCATCATATGCTTTTTCAAAATGCAATCTTTATGCATCATTTGCATAATGAATTCCAATTTTCTTCAAAATGCATCATTTGCATAAAAAATCATATATTTATGCATCATTTGCAATAAAGATCATTTCTTTGAATCAAATGCATCATTTGCAACCTAAAAATGTCATCTTTTTATTAAAAATGTCATTTTTACATACATTCCCCCATGCCCCCATTAGTAACCTCGGAACGGACCGATGTAAAAGATCCTATCTTTACATCGTTCCTTCCATAAAGGTTTCATAATCTCTTTAGAAAGGGACACCTTTGAACCCTATATCTCCGATTATCACTTAAGATGAGTATGAAGCATCTATACGAGCTCGACCATCTTAAAGTGTAGGATTGATGGGCTAAGGACCCTCCTTTTCTAAAGAACCTCATTTTGTGACTATAAAAAAGGAGTCATTCTCTCGATCACGCAAGTCCCAAGGTCCAAAAAATGCGATGATCACAAGTCCAAGATGAGGGCGGGATCATAATCCCGAATACATAAAATCCAAGAAATCCCGAGCGACAACCAACAAATGGTTTGTACGTCCGGAAGACGACTTGGGACATTCCCTCCTTATTTTCAAACACATGCACACAAGAAAGCACTCAAGCAAGCACAATTAATGGGATCTTGGGAGACTTGCTCCGGCAAGGCACCTTGGGTGAACGACGATCTGTTCTTCCCAAGGGGTAACTTAACCTCCGAACCCATAAAACCTTTTTTTCAAAGTTTTGAGGTAATCAAAAAGGCGTGGCGACTCCGTTTTTCAAATTAAACCGGATGTCTTCAAACTCGCGTGAATCCAACAAACACAAAATTTTGGGCACACATTCACAGTTTGGCGACTCCGCTGGGGACATCCCAAAGGAGAAAAGCTTTTATTTTCAAAACAAAAATCGATACTCGGTATATAGGTGAAAACCACTTACCCTTCCGTACACTCCACGATGTGGGAGTTGGGATAACCGGTGGTTTAACAATCCCACGTACCAAAGATCCCTTTTCGAAAAAAAAATTTCCCTTTGAGCGGGTTAGACTCTCGCCGATTTCATTAATCGTGCTTTCTTTCTTTTACCATGCATTGCATCATTTGCATCTAGGAATCTGTGCATACTTTGAACGGGAAACAACCCGAAAAATAGCAAAGGAGTGGAACCTGGAAAATTGATTCATGCAGTCGTACGGCTCAATCCTCCTTGGATTCTGACCGGGCGACCTCAGTGGCAATTCCACCAGGAAAAATCATGGTTAATCCAGCGATCCTAGCGGCTTGGGGCTACTCAGCTCCATGTGGCGGGGCTCCCGAGAAAAAAATTTACGTGCTTATGTGTTGCATTTTCCCCGTCCGAAAATCATTCCTTTAAAATACATTTACGAAAATCTCTGTTTTAACTCAAAAGGAACATTTTTAGGAGACCGCACACTACGCGCACGATATATCTGTACACTTTGCACGCACGTCCTTCAAACCCGAGGGTGGTTCCGGTGCGATCACGGACGGCCTTTACGATGCTCCGGGCGCGCACGGAATCATCCCAACCTCCCCATGGCGGCCGGTGTCGACCAATGCACGGTCCGTGTCACACGTTTCAAAAAACCGTGACTTTTGGTTGGTTTTTGGTCTAGTCCGTGTCATATAGCCCGATTGCCAGATACCCTCGTAAAGGTCAAGCCTTAGTTCATAACGGAAGAAGAACTCGCCAAAATTCCGACAAGGAAAAATTGGCGAGATCTCGACTCCGACATTGACTATTGACCTTGACCTCGCACGAAATGCGTAAGAGTCAAGACCGAGTCTTTGCCAACAAATCAACAGATCTTTCGCTCAAGCGAAGCTCGCTAAAATTCCGACAAGGAAAAATTGGCAAGATCTTGACCCGCATTGACTTCGATTCAAACTCACGCCCGGCGTATGCAACGAAGTTCAATGTGACCGTGTCATCCGGCTTTTGCCGCCCGACCCATGCCTATTATCTTCTCGGACATTACCGAAAGTCAAAACGTCATTCGCTCAAGCGAAATTTCGCAAAAATTTATCAAGACAGAAAGACGAGACTTTCCCGGTATTGCCTTGACTATAATCCGCATCGCTCGTGCGTTGAAAGTTCCTATGACCCGCTAGACCCGTTAGGAGCGTTCTTTACTCTCGGTCGGTGGGATCCGCGTGCCCTATAGGACCCTCGCCTGGGCCGTCCCACCACTGGGAGGTCGAAATACAGGTGGAATACGAGGGGCTTATAGACGTAGTGACGGAACCCACCGATCCAGGATCTAGAGTAGTTATGAAAAGAAGGGCGAAACCCCTTTTCCAACCAAATAGATATTAATAAAAGACACTGTTTTAAGTAAACTGGAAGATTCTAATTTACATATTGCACGAGCCTTCACTCCTAAACACCTACCCCGAGTCTAAACCTTTCCTATCCCTTTCCCGCAGCGAGAAAGAAGTGGGTGAGAACACCGGGTCGGCCGACTTGTTAGCGCAGTAATCCTCGAGACGCTTCGCGTAATCCTCGCTTTGGTCAATCCAGAGTCGAATGTCCGATTCGACAGAGAACAAGACCGGTTCTGGGTAACAGCATGACTAGGGGAAGCAGAGCTAGCCTATAGCCAATCCCCTCCTCCATCCACATATAATCCTTTGCCAAAGACTGCCCTTTTCGGTCTTTCCCCAACATCCCGAGCCGTCGTGGTCCCGACACCCTCACGCCTTTGCATCCCAGTGGGACTCTTTTCCCTCCTTTCACCTAATCCAAATCCCTTTACTTTGGAATCCCGCATACCACCCGAGCTCTCTAATTTCGTCAACACTGTGAATTTGCCTATCTCTCGAGGCCGGTGGTAGTGAAGAATCGATCGGAAACGAGAATAGGAATGGATGGATTTACGTGATGATGACAGTTCGGTAGAAGGAATGGACTTAGAGTCACCAAGTGAAACCCAAAGGGAAAGATGAGGTAGAAAACCACAGACCCGGAATAGGGGATGAAATCACTTCAAAGTGTATTTGCAGCCTGTGTGAAGGCTCGGAAAAGGAAAAAGAAGCTAGCAGATCTAGAAGCAGAATACAGAAAGCCTATTGAATACGTAGCCAGTCAAGGAAGAATTAAGATCCCCTCTGAAGAAGACTTCATCAGCATTATCCAGGCCAACCCTCCTGTTGGCTATACCGACAAGGTCGTGGTGTCCAAGATCGGTAAAGAGAAAATGAGTTATCGGCGGTGCATTGATAGGATGAGCCGGACTCTTCGATCAATGAGCCCGGTTGTCACGGACGAGCTCGCCGAGAGATTGCATCAAGCTACTCTAGCTCCCCTCACTATCTTTCCACGGTACCGGCACATCAATGATTTCCGGCAAGTTTTTGATCAATTTGAAGTCTCCAACTTTCGAAGAACGCCGACAAGGCTGCTACTCCCGTGGCAACGGCAAGAAGGAGTGAGATCCGGTCCAACCCTTGTCAAGCCACCCTCGAGTCAATAAGTAGTGTAGGGTCCAGAGTCGGTAGCATACATTCGGTTGAGTCGGGAATCTTTGAATTCCGAGTCCTCCGAGTCATCCGAAGGCCTCACGCCCGAGGACTATCAAAATGTAATTGATGTCATCTTTCCCCTTATTTTGAATGAAATGACAGATCTTTACGAGTATCCTCTTATTGCCAACTTAACAAATGATAAATTAACTCAAAACTTAACAACGAGCTTAATAATGAATCATTTGAACAAGATGCAAACACACTAAATGAACAATACATTAAAGAAATCTTTAAGCGGGTTTCGGAAAAAGAGGAAAACCGGGCCCAAGTGCCGAGGAGGTTTTGACAAGTGTGAACTTGGGTGCTTGTCGAGGAACCTAAAGAGACACAGATCGGAAACTTCTTCCGGGGGGTTGAACGGGACGGGCGATCGATGCGCTCGGGGAATACGTCGACGTGTTTGCATGGTCATACGAGGGGATATGCCGGGGCTAGACAGGTTCGATAGTAGAGCACGAGAATCCCTCTAGCACCGGATGCTAAGCCGGTAAAATAGAAGCGAGGAAGATCAAGCGAGAATGGTCTCTACAGGTCAAAGAAGAAATTGAGAAGCTACGCGGGTAGGATTCATCGAGTCATCGAATATCCGACATGGTTATCCAATATTGTGACCGTCACCAAGGCGATGGGAAGGTGCGGCTCTTGTGTGGATTTCCGAGATCTGAACAAGGCCGGCCCAAGGACGATTACCCTTTGCCGAACATAGACATCTGGTGGACTCCACGCCAACTACGAAGTCAAATCCTTTGTTGATGGCTTTGCGAGGATACAACCGGATCAAGATGGCCGAGGAAGACCAAGAAAAGACGGCCTTCACCACACCGTGGGGAACTTGCTGTTATACGGTGATGCCATTTGGGCTTAAGAACGCCAGGGGCTACTTACCAAAGGGCTGACCGCGCTTTTTCATGACATGATCCACAAGGAGATTGAGGTCTACGTAGACGACATGATAATCCACTCCAAAGGTGAGGACGGGCGGCACTTTGTTGACCTGCGGAAGTTCTTTGAGAGGTGAGACAACATTCCATGAGACTAAACCACGCTAAATGCACCTTCGGAGTGACAAAGGGAAAAGTGCTTGGGTATATGGTCACGGAGCGAGGTATCAAAGTTGACCCCCAAACGATCAAGCCATTATGGATATGAGGCCACCTCGGACCCGGACGAAGTCAAGAGCTTTATGGGAAAAGCTGCGATACATTAGCCGTTTCGTCAATCGAGTTGACCACTATGTGCGAGCCCATCTTCAAGCTCATGAAGAAGAACGTAGACACGAGAATGGACCGAAGAATGCCGGGATGCTTTTGACCAGATCAAGGCATACTTGGTACATCCTCGATACTATGCCCCCAGCATAGACGAAACCTCTTACGCTCTATCTCACCGTCATGTTGATACGGCGGTTGGGGCTATGCTTGCTCGGGAAAAGAAAGACTCTCGGGTAGAGAATGCCATTTACTTTGTCATTGTTTGTGGAAGGCTGCGGGAAGTGAGCTCAATTACTCGGCATGTGAAAAGACACGTGCGGGGCAGTGCAGGTAGTCGGCAAGTTGAAGCATTATATACGAAGCCCACCCTGTGAATTTGGTCTCAAAAATGGACCCCATCAAATACATCTTTGATAAGCCTTCCCTCTCAATGCGTCTAGCAAAGTGGTCCTTCTTCTTAGCGAGTACGACATCAACTATGTGACCGAGAAAGGCCATCAAGGGTCAAGCGTTGTCGAGACCACTGGCAAACTTTCCCGATAATGAAGACGAGAGGGCTGAACCCCAATTCCCGAGATGAAGGGATCTTTGCGGTCGAGCACGAAAACCGATGGCAATTGTTCTTTGACGGAGCCGCTAACAAAGAGGAAACGGTATCGGGATGCTGCGGTCGATCCAAAAGATGAGCATACACCCATAGCCCTCAAGTTGAACTTCCACGCCACGAACAATGTTGCCGAGTATGAAGCTGCATTGCTTTGGTTTGGAAGGCTGCCTTAGAAAGGAATGTCGAGGAGCTAGAAGTTTACGGAGACTCGGCCACGATCATCAACCGGGTTTCCAACAAGTGGAAGGCTTGTGGACCACAACTTTGCGGCGGTATCATGCCCGTATGGAGGAGTTGGCTGGATAGTTCGGAGAAGTGACCTTCCACTACTTGCCAAGGAAAAGAACAGAGTTCGCGAGATGCCCTAGCTACTCTAGCCTCATTGGTAGAGATCCTCAGGAAAAGCCATAAAACCCTTAGAGTGGGTAGAAGAGAAGCTGACCTTACATTGTGAAGTAGACACGGGACCCGAGCCTATAAAGGAACCACTGGTACAATCAAATTTACCGGTTCCTCAAAGATGGAGAGTCGGCTTTCAGAGACAAAGAAGGTAGACCAAAAGAAGGTGTCGAGCCAGAGCTTGCAAGCCACGAAAAGGTTGGCCTCCCATTATGTCATTCTAGGAGGCAACCTATACAAGAAGCGATACCAAGGACCACTCCTCTTGTGCGTCACTCAAGAAAAGGCCAAAGAGTTGATGACTAAAGTCCACGATGGTCCTGCGGTCCTCATATGAATGCCGAGCCACGATGCAAGTGATCCTCGAATGGGTTACTCTTTGGATTTCCATGGAAGCAGTGTGTCCGGCACGTCCGAGCATGCGACAAGTGCCGGCGGTTTGCCAACCTCAACCATCTCCCGCCTCGTGACACATGCTTGCATGACGACTTCTTGGCCGTTTGCAACTTGGGGTATTGACGTGATAGGGAAAATAGCCGGCGAGAAGCAATGGACATGAATTTGTGCTAGTAGCCATCGACTACTTCACCAAGTGGGTAGAGTCCAAGTCTTACAAGGTCCTCACTTCGGAAAAGTGGCCCAATTCATCAAAGAAAACATAATGTGCGAGATATGGGGTGCCCAACGAGATCATTTCCGATAATGGGTCGCACTTTGAAGGGGCTGCGATAGGTTCTTTGTCGAGAATTCAGAATCACTCGCCACAAGTCGTCTCCGTACGGACCTCGAGACTAATGGAGCCGTGGAAGGCTGCTAATAAGACGCTCGAACGGATCATCAGGAAAATGGCCACCCGTGGTCGTGATTGGCCCGATAAGATGCACTTGGCACTCTGGGGCTACGAACGTCTGTCGGAAACGGCTACTACGGAGAAACTCCTTTTGCCTTAACCTACGGGATGGAAGCGGTGTTACCGGTGGAGTTGGAAATCCCGTCATTAAGGGTCCTCTGGAAAGCAGTGTCAATGAAGTAGAATGGTTGCGCGGCCGGCATGATGAGTTAGCCACCTTGACGAGAGAAGGCTAAAAGCCATGGAACACACCGAGCCTACCGAGAGGCGGATGGCCGAGCGTTTGATAAAAGGTCAAGGCCGAGAGACATTAAAGAGGGTGACTTAGTGTTGAAAGTGAAGCCCCCTACCGAGACAACCCCACGGGAAAATGGGAACCCGTTTGGATCGGCCCTTATGTGGTGCGAGAGGATACTATCGGGAGGAGCCATGAAGCTTGCGGACACAGACGGCAATCCCTTTGTCCACCCGGTCAGCGGTGATAAGCTCGAAAGATACTATGTCTAAAAAAAATAAAAAAAAAAAAAAGAAAAGAAAAAAATATAAAAAAAAAAAGAGGTGCAAAAAGAGTAATACCCGGCTAAATTTGAAAACCCCAAAAAGGGCGGTCTAGGCAAAAAACGAGTTGCACATAAAAAAAAAAAAAAAAGAAAATATATATAGTTCACGGAATGAACTACGAAGACTGAGCCCCTTAGTCTTTCTTGTAAAAGGGAACGTAGGCAGACCATATATGGTTCGGTCTAAACAATAAAAAGGACAATCAAGCTTCCATGAAGTGCGTCCTAAATAATAAAGGGTATTTCAGTTTTCATAAAACGGGTCCCAATCAATAAGACATTTGAATTTCCATGAAATGTGTCTTGATTAATTTCTAAGATAATATTTCTTGTTCATTACAAGTTTAAAAACTTCTTGATGAGTTCAAGCACGGTCTACCTCTTGACTCTGCTAACCTGCTACAAAGATCTAAAATACAATAAAATGCCTAAATAAACTAATGTGTTTGCAAAATGGCAATAAGAAGATCCTAAGAAAAGATTTGTCAGTCGTCATTCGCTAAGTCTTCTTTGGTCTTCTTCCCTTTTCCTCGGCCCCGTCGAGTCTTCTTCCTCTTTTTATCTATGATGTCGGTATCCCTCATCCCGACCTCCGGTATCCTCACTGGAGCCTCCACCAAACCCGTGTCAATAAGTGCTCTCTCTACACGAGCACGAGCACGAGTCCGCACCTCCTCCCTCTGAGTCTCAGTCAAAGGAGCGACCTCGGACAACCTCTTGTACCGAGCCTCCATGTCTCTGATCAAGTCACCTGACTGGTTATGGCGACTCGCCTTAGCCTCGGTCTCCCTCAAAGTCCTGCTCGAGTCACGGTCGGCCCCGATAAGGCTCGACGTCTCTCCTCCAAGATGACTGAGTCGCTCCCGTCTCCCTCTCGTACCGGTCCAAGTAGACCGGTGGTCAAGATGGTACTCTTCACTGCTCTGAAGATAGCCACAGGTGGGAAAGCGGTGTATGTCCAAGCCCTCGAGAAGAAAGAGAAGGCTGTTTGGATCCCTCATATCCAATGACACCACCTCCGTAGTCCGGATGTCCTCCCAATCACTCAATGGCTCTGTAAAGCCCCAAGCTGCTGGATACTAAGCGGGGTATGTAGAAGGATGACCAGCGAGAATCCTGGAACCCTCGCGGCATAGGACTCTGAAATATCCTCTGATGCGCAACCTCCGATGAGGTATCCACCAACGGATGTCCGAAGTGGATAGCCTAGCCATCGTCGGCTCCGGCTACCAGGTCTGTTGCCTCGGTGCACCTCTCCGAGAAATCACCCGAGGGCGAGTCGGCAAAGCCCCTGGCAAAGCCAGAGCCTCTCCTGCCGGCCGTAAGGTCGGCACGGCGGACTCCGGATCTCATGAAATGGTCTCCCAGAGCCATCGTCAATCCCATGAAGTGTCTCTCCCAAAACCCGGCGGGACAATATCCTTTCCGGCCCTGCAGTCTCTAACCATGTCCAAGAGACCACTATGACAGATCCCCGCGGACTCGGCGGTGAACGAGCGAGAGAATACGCAAAGGATAAATGCGTCCATAGCCACCGTGGTCGCGGCCATATACGGGAGACCCATACCTGCCGGGATATCGAAAGGTCAATCTGTCAGGGCTACCATCATCCTCTCGGCCTCCCCCAAAGGAATGCGCAGAAAAGATGCAAGCTTTACCGCCACCGGCACGTCTCCGACCGGCGGAATAGATATAGCCTCAATCTCGGGACCCCAAATCAAGGCTCGGAAGTCTTCATGCGTCGGGACAATCTCGTTATAAGAAAAGCGATAAACATGTCTCAGGACGTCCCGGAACTTTCTTTGCGGCTCTCAAAAGGTCCCAATCGGGCGGGAGATCCCTCAAGTGCCATAAAGACTTGATCTGGAAGGAAGAATCAAGCAGCCCCTATGAGATTGGAAGTTGTGTCTCACCCAAGATTGAAGATCGGACAGAAAACGGTCTCGCTTCCCCCTTTGCAATCTGACGGGCTTCTCCATTGCAAAATGACCAAAGATGGTGCTTTTAGGTCCAAAATGTGCTCTGAGAACAATTGGGACAAGTCTAGGTTGAAAATGAAATGAAATGGCCAAGCCTTGCTTTTATTCGAGAAAATAACCGGTTCGAGACAGGCGTGAGCCGCACGGCTTCATTTGCCCTCTGGACAAAACCGCACGGCTACATTAGCCATCTGCGAAAAAAATTCTGCGGCAACCAAGTTGCTGCCCAAGGGAGTTTTCACCCCACTTTTTCAACCAAAACACGTGTACAAAAACATATCCGAAGCCATTCAAGCATTTATACACCATTATAAATCATTTTGGCCCAGTTTCAGCCCCGATTCCAAGCAAAAAATCGCCCCAAGGCTCAGATAATATGCAAATTAAAAAAGCATGAATTAGAAAAGTAAATAAAGCATAAATACAATGTCTTCGCCCCATCGGCGCCCAAATAAAGCAAAAAATAAACAAATTGTGCATAAAACTTGTTCATTGTTTGTTTTTCTTTCTAAATCCACTCTAGAGACCTCCTAGGCCTCCGATTCTTCTTCATCTTCATAGCTGCTCAGCTCATAGACGCTAGCCTCCCTCATCAAGTCCTCCTGGTCGCTCACGTCAGACAAATGGACATTATCGTGCCCGTACTCGGCCAGTGCTCCCGAATGTCGGCGTTGGGTCCCGCCGAGGCATGGCCTGGAAGAGTACTCCGAGGCCGATGAGGTAGACGGCTGTGCCCCAGACATGCCGTCTCTTGTGCCCGGGCTCCTGTGCATCAGCTTCTTTGCCTTTGAAGCGCGAGCCGGCTTCCTCGAAGGGACCGGCACATGTCCTTCCGGCCCCTAATGCACTTTGACGGCCTATCATAAGTGCGAGTTTGGAACACGAGAAAAGAAGAGAAAAATCTCGAGAAAAATCTCGAGAAAATCTCGAGAAAATTGCAAAAAGCGAAAAATCCGAAAATTTGAAAAGGGAAAGACCCTAAAAGTATACTTACAGTCTTGTCGGGCGGCGGGGTATCTTGGGGCTCCCTAGTGTCGAGGACAGGAATCCTCATCCTCCTCGGTACTCCATGGACCACGTAGGACGGTGCGCGGGAGGGATCGGCGGAGTCGAGGCTCATCCTCCCCATATCCACAGGTGACCGCCGGCTTCACTAGCTTACGTGGCGTCCTCGGTCGTTGCTCCACAAACACGGCGTAGGGGTATCCATGTCAAAGTACTCCTCGGCGGCCACGCACCTGCACAGTACCTAGCAATCTCATCCTGCGGCCAATCCACAGGCTGCGGCATCCGTCTTTGGAGGATCCTGAGGAGTAATGGCGTCCAATGGAGGGACATGGCCATGCTACCTCGAGAAACGGTCCCCCAAGTAAATGACATCACATGTCAGCCCAGTGAGCCATCTCCTCTGCCTAGTCGCCTCAATGGCCTCTCCTAGCAAAATCTCCAGATACCTGCCCCAAGGGTAGAAGTCCACTCCGTCAGTCTATCCCTGTTGATGACCGGCCTCACCATTTTGTAGTCGAAGGTGATCCGGGTCTTTCCCGTGAACTTATCTCTCGCATCTCCCCTCCAGCGAACCATAGCAGGGAAGATGGTGATATCGCTCTGTTGGTTCCACGGAAAGAACCCGATCACCTCGCAGAACCAGGCCTACATGTTCAAAACATCGAAAAGGTCATTTTCTCTTTCATAAAAGTCTCAAGACAGAAAAAAAAGAAAGAGAAAAGAAAGAGGGACTACCTCAAGGGCAAATGAGAAGCAGTCCATGGAGGCAGCCTTGTTCCGGCTGTACATGTCCAAGGAGAAGTAGAGCTCCGCCAATCCGGCCTCTCCCCAAGAGACCGTCCCTATCCCATCCACATCAACCAAAGAGTCGAGGAGGCAAGTCATGGCCAGTGTCCCAGAATTAGCAAAAATGGTGACTGATAGCATCAACCACACAAAAGCTCTAGCCAGCTGCTCGGCGGTCACATCATTAGCAGCAAAGTTACGCATGCGGTTACGGGTGCCACCTCGATATTCCGTGTCTCCATACCCGGCCCCTTGGGAATCAACTCAAATCCAACCAAATTCTGAAACTCCTCGGCGTAATGTGGTCTCTCCAAGTCACGGGCCTCCCGGTGAGCTGTAGGCCGATAATAGGCTGTGAAATCGGCGGAGTCAGTCGGCTCTCCCGGCTCGGATGAAAGCTATGGGTGCTATCCCACGGAACTCGAAAGGGCTTGGATCAAGCCCTTGCTCTTAGAGGTGATATGAACACCCCTGTAGATAGCCTCGACGAATGAATCCGGGTCGGTAGCCCTCACCAAATCCTTGGGGTTCACCCCATTCTTCTCGAAATCCGGCATCCTACGCAAAGCTTATTGCAATCTCCGATGGTCCTCTAGACTTGTTCTCTGTAGACAAGCACAACAAAGAAGTGTGTCAATCATTCATCATTTTCAAAAGCATGCATATATTCACAAAAGTGCACATATTTTTCAAAAGAAAAGCATTCACAAAAGTTTTCTAGCATCATTTGCATCAAAAAAAAAAAAAAAAAAAAGAGCGTCTTTCATCACTTGAAGCGCGTCATGTCAAGTCCCATTGCTTTCCTAAAGCACAAAATCACAATTTTCACAATTCTTTGCACATAAGCATTATTCTTTCAAAAAATGGCATGCATGAATCCTTTTCATCTTCCAAAATCATGTTTTCTCAAAATTTTGACCTAGTTCTAGCACATGCAAGAACTCCGTCTCACTTTAGACAAAATTTTCATTCTTACTTTATTTTCGAGAAAAAAGTGGGTCATTCTCATTATTTTTGTCAAACAAATTGCACATTGCATGTTCTTAGCCTCATAGGTTATTCATCAATATCTCAAAATCATTCAAAAATCCTAGGAAAATCCTAGAAAATTCCTAAGTTCGGGTCAAGCCCTAAGTCATTCAAAATTCAATCAAAATCGACGGAATTGAGCCAAATAAGAATGCTTACCCCAACCGGACGCGGGTTCGTCGATTTGTGCTCTCTTCTCCCCGGGTAAAGCTCCGACGGAGGCGTAAGAAAGTCATACTTTCTTTCCGTTCGCACGAGCTCCTTTCTTCTCCTCCGAGCGGCCGCGGAGATATTTCTTCTTGCTTGCCTCGGTATAGGATTGCCCTCCGGATCCATCTCAAATCAAAGGAAGCAAAGGAAATTGAAGAAATTCGAAATTTCTCTTCCTTCTCTCTCTCTCTCTCTCTGCGTTCTTGGGCGGAAACACAATGCCAATGGCCCGTTCAAATCTAATTTTAAATAATCTGGAAAAAACAGGCTTCTAGCCGTACGGCTCCTTTTTCTCCATCTCATGCCGGGCGGCCTCATTCGCTACGAGCGAGAAAATTACAATCCTGCCCCTGGACCTTCCACTTGGGCATGCAATTCCCGTTATCTTTTAACTAAGATAACCTCTTTTTCAGAAGATATCCCTTATCTCTTAAGCAATTGAGCTTTCTTCCCAGTCGCCTCCGTTAATTCCGTTATAACGGGAAAATGCTAAGTGACAACCTCCGAATTGTCAAAACTCTAAACTGAGCTTACCTCTATCCCGGATAGTGACGTATGCTCGAGTTCCTCTTAACTTAAGCTACCTCTATCCCGAATAGTGACGTATGCTCGAGTTCCTCTAAACTTAAGCTACCTCTATCCCGGATAGCGACGTATGCTAAGTTCTCTTAACTTAAGCTACCTCTATCCCGAATAGTGACGTATGCTCGAGTTCCTCTTAACTTAAGCTACCTCTATCCCGGATAGTGAAGTATGCTTGAGTTCTTCTTAACTTAAGATACCTCTATCCCGGATAGTGACGTATGCTCGAGTTCTTCTTAACTTAAGATACCTCTATCACGAATAGTGAAGTATACTTAAGTTCTTCTAGCTTTAGCTACCTCTATCTCTGTCAAAAAGAGATAGCGCCGTAAGCTTTAGTCTTCGTTATTTCCGTCATAAAGAAATAACGTCATCCAGCTTAAGCTACCTCTATCCCAGATAGTGACGTACGCTCAAGTTTCTCCAGCTTTAGCTACCTCTATCTTCTCGATAGTGACGTAAGCTCTAGTTTCCTCAGGTGATAGCCTCCATTAATTGTCAAAACCCTCAAGGATCCTAGACATCGTTCCTAACTATCTAGTGATGCTTGAACTACGATCAAGGCTTGATTCCTCCGGGATACGTAGGTAGCCTTTTATAAAAGGTCCAGCCATCCGACCACTTTGGTCACCCTGTTCCTCCGTCACTCCTCAGTGATGAAGTAGTCCCTCATAAGAGACTTTGTTATCCGACCACCTCGGTCACTTCTAGCATATCCCCAGTAGGATCAATTGCTTGACCTCCTAGGTCATTCTCTCTTCTATTTCCCCAGCAAGAGACCAGTTTTCTCTTCTCCATTCCTCAGCGGATCCACTCCGAACTACGGCCTGGCTTGATTCCTCCGGGATACGTAGGTAGCCTTTCATAAGAGGTTCAGCCACTCGACCACCTCGGTCTCCCAATCCGTCTCGACATTCGCCGGATCGGATCCTTTTCTATCGACAACCCCACTCGCCTTGCAAGTGACGTTGCCGAGGGGCTTCTGTAAGTACCCAAATCTGGCTCATGCCTTCCGGTTAAATTTCCCGGCAATTTCGGTAAGTTTTTCGGTAATTCCCCGGACCTTCCTAGTGTTCCGGAAATATTCCGGAACAGTTCCAAATTAATTAAAGGCTGAAGAGGAGTCTTCCTAATTAAGAAACACGTTTTTCTTAATTAGGAAGAAGTTTCTAGAATTTGCCACCTTGCATGGTTCTAGAAATGCTGAGTCACAATGGATAATGCCGCACGGCTGCATTAGCTCGAGGTCCCTAGCCGCACGGCCTCATTAGCCTTATCCAGACTGCCTATAAATAGAGCCCTCCTCTACCCATTTTAATCATCCACAAAAGGCATCAATTACTCATATTACGAAGAAATCCTCCCAAGAAGCTGCTGGAAGTCCAAGAAGGTGAAGAAGAAGGCCAAGAAGCTACCTCCCTCCTCCTTGAAGATCCAAGATCAACCTCTCCTCCTAGCTCCATCCAAAGAAGAAGGAAGCCATTGGTAACCTCGCACGCCCTAACCTTGCATCCTAATTGCTTTATAAATTGCTCATTGCATTGCCTTTATATTGCTTGGGACTTGGTAGATTAAAGATCATATCTTTATATTCCCCCTTCCCCTTTTGCATGCATTAGACATCATTTGTCATAAAAATGTAGTCTTTCCCCATAAAGGTGCATCCTTTGCACCTAAAACCCCCCATTTTCCCATAAAAATGTCATCTTTATGCATCCTTTGCGTATAAAAATCAAATCTTTTCAATCAAAATGCATCCTTTGCATTCAAAATTCCTTTTTCAAGCATCATTTGCTTTAAAGATCATATCTTTACCATAAACTAGCATCATATGTTTTTTTAAAATGCAATCTTTATGCATCATTTGCATAATGAATTCCAATTTCTTCATAAAAATGCATCATTTGCATAAAAATCATATCTTTATGCATCATTTGCAATAAAGATCATTTCTTTGAATCAAATGCATCATTTGCAACCCAAAAATGTCATCTTTTCATTAAAAATGTCATTTTTACATACATTCCCCCATGCCCCCATTAGTAACCTCGGAACGGACCGATGTAAAAGATCCTATCTTTACATCGTTCCTTCCATAAAGGTTTCATAATCTCTTTAGAAAGGGACACCTTTGAACCCTATATCTCCGATTATCACTTAAGATGAGTATGAAGCATCTATACGAGCTCGACCATCTTAAAGTGTAGGATTGATGGGCTAAGGACCCTCCTTTTCTAAAGAACCTCATTTTGTGACTATAAAAGGGAGTCATTCTCTCGATCACGCAAGTCCCAAGGTCCAAAAAATGCGATGATCACAAGTCCAAGATGAGGGCGGGATCATAATCCCGAATACATAAAATCCAAGAAATCCCGAGCGACAACCAACAAATGGTTTGTACGTCCGGAAGACGACTTGGGACATTCCCTCCTTATTTTCAAACACATGCACACAAGAAAGCACGCAAGCAAGCACGATTAATGGGATCTTGGGAGACTTGTTCCGGCAAGGCACCTTGGGTGAACGACGATCGGTTCTTCCCAAGGGGTAACTTAACCTCCGAACCCATAAAACCTTTTTTTCAAAGTTTTGAGGTAATCAAAATGGCGTGGCGACTCCGTTTTTCAAATTAAACCGGATGTCTTCAAACTCGCGTGAATCCAACAAACACAAAATTTTGGGCACACATTCACACTTAGGCGAGCTAATGGGGGCTCTAGACAGAATGGAGGTCCCAGGCCATCTGCTGAACAACCAAAAATTGAGATGCCTCCTCCCTCTTTCATCAACGTTGATCCCAATGTCGACCTAAGGGATAGGCTGGACCAACGAAGAGAACAAAAGGCAGAGTCGGCCTCGAGGAGACGACATGAGGCCGAAAGGGATATGCGGAGGTCTCCAGTGAGGTCAGCTAGGTTGTAGTCCCACAGAGACAGAAGGGGGAGAGAAGTAACTCCGCCTAGGAGTGAAAGGCAGAGGGCCTATTCTAAAGGAGAGCCTCACCAGGAGGAGAGACAGAGATCTAACAACGTCTACTATCAAAGAAATGACCCAGATGCCAGAGAGCCGCTGAATCTGAAAAGAAGGTTGGAAAAAATGGAGGCCGACAGAAAGAAGGATGATGGAAAGGGCAAATGAAATTACAACACTCTTCGACCCTTGTCCAGAGAGCTGATCGAGCTAAGGCCTCCCGTGGGCTTCAAGCTGCCTTCATTAGACAAGTATTCAGGTGCCACCAACGCCCTGAACCACATGCAACATTTTGAGGCCACCATGTGTTTGGTCTCCTCCGAGGATGATGTGTTGTGCAAGGCACTAACCAGCACCTTCAGAGGTGCAGCACTGACTTGGTTCTATGGTTTAGCGCCGGGTTGCATAACCTCGTGGGAGTACATGAGGAAGAAAATTTTGGATCGATTCTCGACAGCCAGAGCACGTAAGAAGACGGTCACCGACTTGAACAACTTGACTCAAGGCAAAACTGAAAGCTCCATGGATTATTACACAAGGTTTAAAGAAATGGTCAACCAAATAGAAGAAGACATAACAGATAAAGAGGTGATAAACTGCTTTAGAAACGGAGTATCCTCTCCCGACCTCGACTACGAGCTCCAAGTAAGGAGAGCAACCACGAGATAAGAGTTGTTTGAGAGAGCTTACGATGTGGTCGTGGCTGAAGAGAGAAAGGAGAGAAAGAAAGACAAAAGCTCGAAACATTCTAAAGGTGGAGAGTCGGCCAAAGAGGGTGAGGACAAACATAATGACAACCACAACAAGGGAAAGAACAGGACGAGGGCGACCGAAAGAGTCCCTGAAAGTTTCAGTCCCCTAACTATGAGTCGAACATAAATAATGAACACAGTCGACATTGGCTCTCTTGCTCCAATAAATCCCCAAAAAAAATTCAAAAGAGATAATAGTAGATACTGTAAGTTCCACAAAGATACCGGGCACACTACTGAGAAATGCATGAGTCTGAAGCGGATTATTCAGAAGTGGGTTGATAGTGGAAGGCTGGACAGGTTTGTGAAAGGATCTCGACCGACCGGAGGCGAACGAGCTGAAGTTGCAATACTAGAACCGAGGCAGTCAAGGTTGGATTCGGGATAATCAAGACTGTGGTCGACGCTAATACAATTATGATTGATCGAGCCACTATTGGCGACCTAAGACACCAAGATCAAACATAACTCGGGGGCCACCAACGGGGAAATTGCAGCTTAGTTATCAAATATGATTGTCAAGAAAACTCCTAATTAGATACTACTTTTGGAGCAAAATCTCAATGTAACCGATTTACTTCAATAAAATGGAACGTTATATCTACAAGTCGTGTTACTCTTATGCTCTATTCAACTAAGATCTGAATCTTAGTCGATCTAAAATTAGTAAAAAGACTCGACCGATGTCCTAAGTTGACCTCGTTCTTAAACAGGTCCGACTGAAGATTTAGGTCAGTGTCGTTCCTTAACAGACTCGACCAATGTCCTAAGTCAACCTCGTTCTTAAACAGGTCCGACTGAAGATTTAGGTCAGTCTCGTTTCTTAACAGACTCGACTGATGTCCTAAGTCGACCTCATTCTTAAACAGGTCCGACTGAAGATTCAGGTCAATCTCATTCCTTAATAGACTCGACCGATGTCCTAAGTCGACCTCGTTCTTAAACAAGTCCGACTAAATACTTATGTCAGTCTCGTTCCTTAACAGACTCGACCGATGTCCTAAGTCGACCTCGTTCTTAAACAGGTCCGACTGAAGACTTAGGTCAGTCTCGTTCCTTAACAGACTCGACCGATGTCCTAAGTCGACCTCGTTCTTAAACAGGTCCGATCAAGATTAGTCGATCTCATTCCTTAGAGACTCGGCCAGATGTCCTAAGTCGACCTCGTTCTTAAACAGTCCGGCGAAGATTAGGTCGCCTCGTTCCTTACCGACTCGACCGATGTCCTAAGTCGACCTCGTTCTTAAACAGTCCGGCGAAGACTTAGGCCGATCTCGTTCCCAACGACTCGACCGATGTTCTAAGTCAACCTCGTTCTTAAACAGGTCCGACTGAAGATTCAAGTCAGTCTCGTTCCTTAACAGACTCGACCGATGTCCTAAGTCGACCTCATTCTTAAACAGGTCCGACTGAAGACTTAGGTCAGTCTCGTTCCTTAACAGACTCGACTGATGTCCTAAGTCGACCTCGTTCTTAAACAGGTCCGACTGAATATTCAGGTCAGTCTCGTTCCTTAACAAACTCGACCGATGTCCTAAGTCGACCTCGTTCTGAAATAGGTCCGACTGAAGACTTAGGTCAGTCTCGTTCCCTAACAAGCTCGACTAAAACCTTGGTCAGCTTTGTTAATTCGCCAACTGTCCGTTACAGGACTTTGGTCGGTATAAAAAACAATACTAGCTCTACAAATAAAATACAATTATGGATCAAGGCAAAGTGATTCAAGAATAGTCAGCTACGATTAAATAAATGAAGTCCCCCAAAAGCGGCCCGAACTTAAGCAAATAAAAGTGTTACAAGTTTTATGCCTCCCAAACTGGGCCAAGGCGTTAATCAAAAAATATTTGGAACTTGTTTCATTACATCCCTAAAGCAAATACAAAGAAAGATTAAACTACTGGATCGTCATTGGCTTGGTTGTTGTCAGTAGCTTGATCCTGCTGATGTCTTTCTCGGGTAGAGGTTGCATTTGTTCATCAACCTTGTCAAAAACCTGGTCATGGGTGACCTCATCCTCATCCATTTCATCGACCTCCATCAATTCCTCAAGAATAGTATCAAAATTAACTTGATTGACTGGGGGGACCCAAGGCTCAGCTCCTTCATCCTCATCTTCTTGAGCGATGGAAGCCAGATCGTTGGAGTTGTACAGCACGATGGGATGACCACGGTGAGCTTCCATATCATACTGGTCCTCTAAAGCCCACTTAGCCAGTTATTCAACTGGCAGGTCGACAGAAGGATCAACAATGATGCGACGAGCCATATGACGGCGCCCAACATCATAAAAGGTCCTAGCTCGATCTATCATGAAGTTGAAGCACTCATCACCAACTTTATAAGCCTCTACTGCGGCCTTGCTAGTAGCTTCCTTGGCAGCATCTACAGCGACCTTCATTCTGGCTCGGGCTTCCTCTTCCCACTGTATTCGAGCTGCTTTGTGGTCTTCACTCTGCTTGGCCAGCAAATCATTGCTTTCCTGAAGCATCTGGGTCACAGTCTCGAGCTCCTGCTCCACCCTCTACTTACCCAAACAAGCGGCATCAACGTCATCCTTGCTAGTAGAAAGCTCTTTTCTGGTTTCATCAAGGTCGACCAAGGCCTCATCCTTAGCCTTCAGGGCATTCTGTTTAACCAGCTTGAGGACCTCATAAGCTGAGTCCAGATCAGCATACTTCTCCCTCATCTCTACCAGCTCAGCAGACTTCCGATAGTACATTGTCATGGCAAGCTTTTCTCGCTCCTCGGCAGCCCTCCAGCTGCTCTTCGCTAGCTCGACCAAAGCAAGAGACTACAGAAAAATAAAAAGACAAAGGGTCAGATAGACAGTTGGTAAACGAATATGCGATCAAATGGGAAAACAGATAACATGGAAAAGCTCAAGGATTACCTCGAAATGGACCATGCCCAACCTAGCACAGAACTCCTCAGCACTCAGACCCTTTTCAGCATACATGGCCACTAGGTCCCTGTCAACAGCTCGCCTCACTACCACCTGCCCATACTCCAGCTCCGGATATTCCCAACTAGAGCTATCAACGCCAGTGAGAGGAGGAACATCACTCAGCTTGTCCACACGAACTGGTACAAACTCGGCGTATGAAACTTTGGAGGTTTGGGGTGGAGGGCCTTTTGCAATAGAATCTGATGCTCGAAGAGAATCATCCCCCTCCGGTCCAGGGTTGAACCTTGATCTCTTCCTTTTGCTGGCAAGAGGGCAGTTATCTTCATCTTCTTCGTCTTCAAGGTCGACGATATTTAGGTTGGCATTATCTTGGGGGGCCTCTAGCATGGGCTCAATTATTTGATCGGAGCCTGAAGTAAGTTTGGTCGAGGCATCAACCCTCTCCTCGACCCCTGCAGTATTGACTTCTGGGGCGTCATCGACAAGGTTCCCTGGCCCATTATGCTCAGTCTCCTCCTCAATAGGGATCATCTTCTCAGTATCCTGGGACACCAGTTGCAACAGTTTATGTCGCTCCTCAGCCTCTTTCTGCCTGCTTGCTCCGGCGTTGGCAGTATCGTGGGCCTTCTTGCTTCTCTTCACATTCGTGCTTATCACCCGCACCATATTAGCTTCTTGCTCCGGGGTAAGAACTGCATAGATAAGATGAACTGTTAACCCGAGAGGCTCGATACAAAAATTGACGAGTAAAACAAGGACGAGCAAAGTAAGAAGCATGCAAGTAATTAATAACGAGCTAAAAGGCAAGTAAACACTTACCACCAAAATGTTCTTTATTCGTTCGGCAGAAGTCTTTGGTCTTTTTACAGTCATGACACTGGCTCTCAAACCTAAATTTATCTCCCTCGTGGATAACCAAATCGGGGTACCTCAAGCTCCTAACAATTGGAACCAGGGGAGCTACCTCATCACTACCCAGCATCATACTAGCCTGGATATAATTGTTCTTTGTGGTCCCTAAGATCTCCCATCTAATAGGACCCCTGCGAGCTACCTCTACCAATTTTTTATACAAGGCATTGCTTCAGTCTGGCATCCAATAGTCCTGCTCTTTGATTGCCTCAGAAGTATCATTAGGTAAGGGAAACTCTCAACCTCTCCTGCTCTCAACCACAATCACATGGGAATTCCACCCAGAGGCCTTACCAGAAGATTGATGAACAGCTTGGGGGTATGAGGCTTTGAAGGGGTGCTAATCCCCAAGGTCGACTTATCCACTGAAACCTTGAAAAACATCCTAAAGACGTGGATGCAAGGCTCAAAACCTAGAAACCTACATATCATGGTAAAAAATACTAACACTCTACAAGTGTTAGCTCCCAACTGCAGGGGAAGGGCATCCATACATTCTAAAAATTCACTAATAAATGGGTCCAAGGGGAGTCTCAGCCCAGCCTCAAATTGACCATAAAAAAAGGCTACCCTAGTTGGATCTGTGGTATAGGTCGATCCAAACTTGACATGAATTCTTTCTTTCAATAATGAGTTAGTCGGAACTCATCCTTGTTGATCTCACAAAAACCATGAAGGATGTTTATTCGGGAATCAGAGCCCTTCTTCCCAGCAACCGGCCTGGGGGCCACGTAACCCCTTTCATTCCTCCCTTGTGCAACCGATGAGTCAAAAGCATCCACGATCCTGGGGCTCGGCGAGGTAGATGCGTTAGCCTGCACTTGATCTGCCATATCTACAGAGGAAGAAACAGGGGAATCAGTCCTACTTACAGACTAAAGTGACCTACTTAAGGGCGACCTAGATTTCCCTGAAAATCCTTTCCTATTTCTAATTAAGGAGGGTTTATTGGGCCCCCTAACGTAGAACAAGACTAAGTGGTCCAGCAGCTCATGAAAAAGATGAAAGCAAACAACTCTTTGGTCATCTACCTCCAAATCACCCAAGTTTTCTCCTACAGGAAGGTCTGTTTCGCTAAAACTTAAACCCCACCTGGTCAAGATTGAAATATACTCTTCCTTGGTCATCTCCTTCCATACCCCGCCTATGTGCTTATATACCCCACGGTTGATGGTACAATACCCATACCAAACCCCTGATTCGCAACTAAAGGTCCTAGCTATGGCAGAATCTACACAAACCTCGAATTTAAACCTAAGTTACAAGGAATCAGAAGGGTACCTTAATTGATTCGGTGAAGATGAGTTTTGGAGAAGAGACGAGGATTGATTACGCCAGAAATCAAACTTTTGCCTAGCTGTTGATCTTGTTGTTTGCTTGAGATTTGGGGGTTTGTAAAATTGTAAGAGGGAAAAGGGTTTTTTCCTTTTATACCTTGCCCCAATCCTTTCCTAAATCGAAAACGCCTTTGGGGGCATAACGGATATTTCCCCATTATTAGAAACGACGGTTCCCAATGAAGTTGTCCAATCGTCCGTACATTAAATACGTGTTTGACGGCGCATTAAACACCTGTCCATTGGCGATCTACTCCTACATGGTCGACCATCTAGCAGTTCAAGCCTCTAACTACGATCTACCCAAGTCTTCCACAAAGAAATTCTTACAACTTCCTGGTCGACAAAGTCAACTCAGAAAGTTGGGGGCCACTGAACGGAATAAAAGTGACGGGCTAGGCCCAATGAACGAAGCCCAAATTGTTCAGACGTTATTGCCACCACATCCTTAGTGGATCGACCCAGTTAAGATAAGGCACACGGCCGAGTACAAAGATCAGTCGACCTAGCTCATTGTCCGACCTCCTTTGTCCCGACCTAGCTTTGTCCGACATACGATCCGTATCTTATACGAGTATCATCCGGCTATATCAATCAGATAGGTCGACCTAGATCCATGCAGGTGACCTCGACCTACAAGGCGTACGTTGACCTACAGAGTCATGACGCACCTGCAACTCTTTCCATAACAGAATTCGTACAGATCAGGAGCTATTTACGCACACGATCTTATCCACGATTCTAGGCATTTCATACAATCCTACTACAATTATATCTCTTATCAAAGCCTATAAATAATTCACAACATCAACGGTTTATAGGTAATTGCTATTTGTTATTCTGAATACATCTGATTCATTATAATTTATACGTTCTCAAACACCATACTTACTCTCACGCCCGAGGGTCTAAGCCGGAGACCATTCCGGCTAGTCGTGAGTTCTTTGTTTCAGGTCAAAAAGCTAGGAGATCAGTCTTGATTGCTAAACGTAGACTGACCAAAACCGTTTCTTGCGGCATCACTTGGATAGATAGATAATTTGATTGATACCCAAGGCCTTGAGGGGAGATAGTGTTAAAGTAAAGAATGAATATTAATACTCAATAAATAAACGCATGTAAAGCTTGAAGAATTTAAAGGATCATTTCCGGTTTGTATCCGATTTATTCATGTCACAAATTGAAAGCAGTACCAAATATTCATTGTAAACAACAATATTACATAGCAATAACTCAATAGTCCCCCACTTTTCCAATCCTTAAATAAACAGGAAACTTAACAACCTTAACGCCATCCCCATCCTCGTTATCCTCATTCCAAGCGCCCTTAAATTTCTCGATCACATCATCACCCAAAAGCTCAACCCCTTTCTCTTTCGCAGTTTGATACGCCGACCACGACTTCAAATACATTACAAAATCATCCAACCCCATCACCTTCTCCGTTACAAATTCAAACGGCCCAGTCGTGTCCGTCCCATCAACGGGTTCAAACGGAAAATCAACGCTTCTATACTCATCATCAACCAACTTACGTGCCTGATCCCAATAAGGGCCTGAAACAACTGTGTAGAACTCATCCAAAACCGAGTCAAATGTCGCGTTGACTTTTGGTGTAGTGTAGCACCATGCTGCAATGACTCCATTTGGTTTCTTGAGTATGTGTTTGACTTGGTGGTAAAATGTTGGTAAGTTGAACCAATGTAGGGCTTGAGCTATGGTTACTAAGTCAAGAGTTGACTTTGTCACGATGTTTTGTTCCAAATCGGACATGGAAATATCGGGAGATGTGCAGTGGTAGCGGATGTTTGGGAGCTTGGGTGCCAAATCTAGTTGTTTTTGGCTTGTGTCTGTTGCAATCACATTCTTGTATAACTTTGCCAACTATATATATATAGTTGAGTGTGGGTTAGTAGAATTTACAATAATTCATATCACATACTCCCTCCGCTCCATCTAAAAAGCTACAAAGTTTATCTTTCACGGGAATTAATGAGAGTGTATAGTGCAGTGTTGTGAGTTTCAACATCTATGTAATTGTTGCTACCTTCGTCCCCGATTAAACTTCTTAGTTTTGACGATTATTAAAAAAAATATTGTAAATATGAATAATAAAGTAGAAGAAAGGAAGTTGATAAAGAATAATAAGTGGGTTGTTATTTTGAGTGTAGCAAGTAAGTCTCATTTTTCATTTTAGATATAAAACAAACTTAGAATCTTAAACTGATATAAATTAAAAAATAAAGCGATAACCTTAAACCAGAAAGGCTGGAGTACAATAGGTGTGTACAGATTTATAGAATTTTTTTTAAAAAGTCATATTTAACTAAAAAAAAAAAAAAAACTAGGTAACAAAAAAAAAAAAAAAAAAAAAGCAGTAATTTGAAAATGAATGAGAAATACCATAAAGAGGAGACTTAACTGGTAAAGCAGCTTGACCACTACCGGTGCCGACGTCCCAAACAAGCTCACGAGAAGGCGTCTTGGAGGCGATAAATTCAAACAATTCAACCGGGTAAGATGGTCTCGCGGCCAAGTATTGCTTCGCCTGTTTTATGAACAATTGCGCCATTTCTTTTTCTCTCAATCGTGGCTGTCTGTAATTAGGTGGAAGGCTGGCCGGCGGCAAACCTAATTAGAAACAGGTAAGAAAGTTCATTATCAACCCACGGATTATATAGAAAAGTAGCAACAAAAATTGGAATTGAGGTCTTGAGGAGAATACCATTCGAGATTTTCCTTCTCTTTGCCTTCCCCTAATACTACCTCCGTTGTAAGCAATAAACTAGGACACCAAGGTACAAAAGCACAAAAAACAAAAAAAAAAAAAAAAATTACAATATATTAAATGATATAAATTGCAATAAAACATAGACAAAGAGAAAAAATCGTAGGAGAAAATTTGTATGTTAATCTTCTTGATGTTGCCCGAGTCGTGTATACCACACCCTCTTAAGACAAATTTGCCCCTTCACTGCGCGAGTTGTGCTTGAGGTTGTTTTGGACGTTCGCCTCTCAGGATAAAACGGACGGACGGACCATTCTTGCACACTAGAATCTCCGGCGAATCTCACTATGCTTGGACAAAATTATCATGGATAAATTTCTAGGAGGCCAAAGAAATAAGATGAACAAATTGCAAAGGGGAGGAAAAAGATTAATGGAAAAAAAAATCCATTTGTTGTGTGTTTCTCTAGTTATAGCTTCAACAATCATATCATGACTTTCCAATTAATCTTTGTATTAATATGAGAGGCATTACCTTATATTCATGGGGTTTAATTCCACACTTTGTAACCCCTAATCCCTAGATAATTAATCCCTCATTAATCTAGGAATCATGGGACATCAATAGTGGTATTAAATTCTAAAATTTACACTTTAAACCCATCAACTTTGAGCTATCATATCTTTCTCATCCAATCTCAAATTGGACATCTAGATATACCATTTCAATGTTCATATGGAGTGGAACATGAACCCACAGTAATCTATGTCAAATGACAAACGGTTCATGTAAGGAAAATACATAATTTCCTTCACACACAACATATTTTTCCAACAATTCCCCACATGAAAGAAATTGATGACGAGTTTTGTGATAGAGTCCGGCAGACGAAAACTAGCATACGATAGGTGTGGGAATGCCCATTGAACCTTCGCTCATACAAGCATATTTACTCTACTCGCAAGTCGATAGACGCAATATCCTTGAATCGTTATGCTTTTTGTGTTGCCGATCATATGCTTGACACAAGTATCGTCCTAACATAGTTCAATTCTCATAGCTATGTTCATTCATGGCCCTGAACATTTGGCCTGGTTCTGTGAGAGGTTCTAAGAATTGAGTCTCACACAATTCTTCTCGAAGCGACCCACTTCTCTCTCACATAGGTGATTTCTTAAAGGCAACCCGTATTACCCCGCTCGAATTTTCGAGGCGTAAGAATCATTAAAAGCCATAGGCTTATCCTTGTCCTTTCGGGATGTCACTAATAGGAATGGACTAGGGGTTAATTCCCCCACAGTGACGCTACAAGTCTTTTAACAATTAAGTGGTCCCATTGAATCTAGTTCTTCGGATCTCCAGTCATCTAGATTGGGTTTTCCACTGTGTTTAACTTTTAAGAGGCTCAAGTCTCATTCCCCTCCGAATTCACAACTAACTCTCGATTTAACCCTTTGGTTAACGGATCTGTTTATCATTTGACCTCACATAATCAAATTAGTTGAGAGTAGTTGTTTTATGGTATTATGTCTTAAACATATATGTCTAGACTACTATTACACACATTACTATATGTCTTTTCAATCATAAATTGACTTTAGCAATATACCATCTTCTAACACAAGTTTTATCCATTTGATAATTGTTAACTCAAATTCATTTAAATTCCAGCTATTCCATATTGATCCTTTCAAAAATATTCAAGAATATCCACCTAATGACTTGTTTAACAACGAGTCCATTAGTTTTCCTTGAATTTGAATCAACGGATCAAATTGACTAGATTTTTTCTTAGTTAACATATCGTATTTTGGATTTAATTAACAAAGTGATGTAGTCACTCTTGTTTAAATCCACACAATCAAACCTTTAATGTCATCTTTGTACTTGTCTCAAGTCATACAATGACTTTACAAACTAGCACATTTTCTTCTAGGTTCCATTTTATGAACCGTCTCAACACTTTGATCTATTTCATTCAAAGTATCGTTTATTCACTTTCATGAATTTGACATAAATACTTGATTTCCATTGATTTTATTTTCTTATGATTTTTATATATATTCAAACTTATTGAATCATATATAACAAACCAATATTCACAATTGTTATAAACATGACTTTTGAAACATAATCCACCATTTATTAACCAATTTCAATTTCTTTGGTAATTGGACTTTCTAATTTGTGAAGCACCCCCACATTCACAAGTGTACGTAGGCCTACGTTTCCATATTTCATATGGACATCTCATTGTTTTCTTGGGGAAACTTTTCCAAAAGGTAATTATTTTCCAAAGTATACTCACCCCCACATTTTCGGAGTAGTCCCAAAATTAGCAATAATGCAAATTTTCATTATTAACACCATTTGATCATGGTATAAATTGTGGACACTTTGTTTCATTGCTCATGTACAATAAACCCCTCGGGTTGTTCTATGTAAATTTTCTCTTCTAAATCGATATTTAGAAAGGCTATATACATCCATTTGATGTATTTCAAATTCTGCTATGCAGCAATTGCAAATACAACTCTTTATTCTCGTGATGAGAGAATAAGTATAAAAGTAATCAAGGTCTTCATTTTTCTTGTAATCCTCAATTACAAGTCTAGCCTTATACTCATTGATTATTCCATCAGTCTTTATTTCTTTTTTGAAAAATCACTTATATGCTAGTGATTTACTACTCGGAGGTAAATCCACTAGTTTTCGAGTGTCATTTTCCAAGATGGAAAGAATCAATCTCACTTTTAATGACCTCTTTCCACAAAGATCCTTCCAAAGAGCTCAATGGCTTTATAACTTTGTGATTCACTTTCTAGCATAGATGTTAGATAATCCAGGCCATAGAATTTTCTTATCCTACCTCATTTGCTATGTCGAGGTCATGCCTCTTCTTCATCATTTCTCATGATAAGTTTCTTCTTCTTCTATTGAATCATGAATCCGTTTAAATGAGTTTGCCTCATCTCTTAATTTATACGGAAACATATTCTTAAAGAAAGAAGCGCTTCATGATTCCATTATAGTATTCTTGTATATACATTGACTCTTTGATTTATAAACAAGAATTCTATAAGCACTACTATTATATGCATACCCAACACATATGCAATCAATAGTATTTATTCTAACTTACACACAAACTACACTTGGTTGCTTTTATCACTATCTCTTTATTAAGTTAATTTCCAACTTTTTCTTTAAAGAGACAAGATTCAACATTTTTATTTTTAACAAGCAATGGTAAAGGTAAAAACTTAGATTTTACCATCATGTGTGTGAATTATATAACACCTCAAGCATCAATATGCCTTGATTATAACTTCAAGCACATATTTGATAAGTCTTGTTTGAATCTATTTTGACCATATAAAGATATTCATTCTCATTATTGATCACTTAAATACCCTTCTGTTTCATTCATTCAAACATCATGAATAACATTCTTGATGACATCACAGTTGTCTCTCAAGACACAAGGTATATGCTTGACTTTTTCAAACAAGTTTGGCTTTTTTAAACATGTTTGACTTTTCAAACGGTTTTGATGTTTCACACAAGTTTGACATTTCAAACAAGTTTGACCAACTTTATCTTTGTATTAAGCATTTCGGCATGCTTCATTACATTTGCTTTTGCCACAAGAAATGTTAGACAACTTCTTCTCCATAGTTCTATTCTCTTTTCCAACACAAAGACAAATAGCACACACCTCAACATTCATTTATGTTTGAGGTAAATATCTTCAAGTGGGAAGCAATTTCTCAATTATTGTCATCACTTGAGAATTTCATTCAACACCATCCATTCGACATGATTTTCATGGAAGACTATTTTCACTTCTTCCATATGATTTTTTCATTTATGGAGTCCACATTTTTAAAATCAAGGAAGCAGCTTACGATGATTTTCATTGCACCCGCATTCTCGATTTTATATTTATAGTCCAACGACTCCCACAAATATTTTGCAATTTTCTTGGTACTATATACGTTTTATAATGAATCCGACAATTCATTAAGTATATAGTTCCGATAAAGAAAATTCACATGCTTCAAACGCACTCACGGCTTGAACATCTATCACCTTTTCACCCAACTTTGTAGAATCCTCCATAAGAAATCTCTCTAAGTTCAAGGTGGTCAAGTAGAACATCTTTTGTTGCCATCACTTAAAGTCAAGGCCAACAAAAATTTCTAACTTCTCACTATAGTGATTCGAAATAATTGGAACAACCACATTCCATTAGAGATTTGTCTCTACACAAACCTACCATTGGTTTTAATTTTCAACAATTATTACTTTGTTGTTTCAAATATAACTCTCTAACTTAATTAGAGAATTAACTTCAAGAATAAATTGCTAATTCAATAGGAGAATTAACACAATTTATTTCTTATAACCACTCATTTCATAAACCTCCAAATTCCTTAATGGAATTATAGTTGAAGGTTAATTATTCCAAAACTTTAAAGGCTCATCTTGAAGTACCTCTAAATTAAAGAAAGTCACATTCTCATTTACATAATACACAATTTCTTTTAGAAGTCCTTCTAAATATTTGTGTCATTTGTCGTCATCAACAACAATAAGATTTAACAACTTCCTTCAAGAAGTCCTATTGTTTTTATCCTTATGACATTAGTCACATATTTATCCAATAGGTTTTAACAACTTCTCCCAAAAAGCCCTATGGTTTTAGTTCTTATAACATTTGTCAATGTTCACAACAATAGAATTCAACAACTTCTTTCAATAATCTCTATTGTTTTTATCTTTGTGACTTTGTCACTAGTGACAATAATAGGATTTAATAACTCTTTTAAAGAAGCCCTATCATCTTTGTCAATACATCAGTGATAAAATGCAACATTAAAGACTACATCTTTTAACGTTCATATTCTCAACTTAGTTTCAGTGAACTATTCAATTTTTCTCATTATGATTCTTGTGAATCATAAGAACGTTAAAGACTACATCTTTCAACGTTCAATTTCTCAACTTAGTTCCTACGAACTATTCAATTTTTCTCACTATGATTCTCATGAACCATATGAGATATATCACCCATTGTATAAAAACTAGAAGTGGCATCACCACAACTATTTTATGCAATCATCACAACATTCTTGATGTTCATCCGTTAGTTCATTATATGTTCAAAAAAATATTTTTTTTTCTTTCATAAATTGTTCTGTTCCGAAAATTTTATCTTCATCTCCACCAAAAAGATTTTGATCTCCACCGTCCAGATTGTTCGTCTATGAGATTAGAACTTGCTCACCAAATTTTAGTTCGATCCAACAGTTAACGAATCAGGAATTACAATTTTACCACAACTGGTCATTGCAAAAAAATTGCTGAAATTTTCTTCCATCCGTATCTTTCATCGTTTTCTATCTTTTCTCCCGTGGCCGCCGCTCCACTGGATTTCTCAAATCTGTAATCCTTTCTCAAATAGGGAATTTTTCTTAAGATTGTTAGACAAAATCTTACAAAAGCACAAAAAAGAGAAAATATTACAATATATTAAATGATACAAATTGCAATAAAACATAGACAAAGAGAAAAAACCGTAGGAGAAAATTTGTATGTTAATCTTCTTGATGTTGCCCGAGTCATGTGTAACACACTCTCCTTAAGACGAATTCGCCCCCCTCACCGAGTTGTGCTTGAGGTTGTTTTGGACGTTCGCCTCCCAGGATAAAACGGACGGATCGGACTATTCTTACACACTAGAATCTCCGGCGAATCTCACTATGCTTGGACAAAATCACCATGGATAAATTTCTAGGAGGCCAAAGAAATAAGATGAACAAATTACAAAGGGAAGGAGAAAGATTGATGGAAAAAAAATCATTTTTTGTGTGTTTCTCTAGTTACAGCTTCAACAACCATGTCATGACTTCCCAGTTAATCCTTGTATTAATATGGGAGTCATTACCTTATATTCATGGGGTTTAATTCCACACTTTGTAACCCCTAATCCCAAGATAATGATCCCTATTAATCCCTCATTAATCTAGGAATCATGGGACATCAATAATGGAGTTAAATTCTAAAATTTACACTTTAAACCCACCAACTTTGAGCTATCATATCTTTCTCATCCAATCTCAAATTGGACATCTAGATATACCATTTCAATGTTCACATGGAGTGGAACATGAACCCATAATAATCTATGTCAAATGACAAACGATTTATGTAAGGAAAATACATAATTTCCTTCACACACAACATATTTTTCCGACAAGGACTAATCACGTAAAGTCAAGAAATGTCAATCACGTTAGTTACGTAAGGCACATATCTTGTATTCTTGGTTGGTATCCATTCCTTGTAATTAGCTTTGTAATTTTCCCTATAACTATGGTTGGTAGATTAGTATAGAATATGAGAGTTATTATCCTTTCCATGTAAAGTGTTGATATTATTCTATTTAAACAAAGAACCTCACACAATCAAGAATAGGTTGGATTACAGTGAGTCTATTCGTGTGTCTCTTTCTCCCTCTGTTTTCTTCTTCTTCTCTCTTTTGTTTCTCTGTCATTGTGTGCTTCTGTTGTCGGTGATTTCGTACATGGTATCAAGAGCCTCTCAATAGCCATGGGTTATGATGCAACGAAACCGTGGCTACTACTACCGATCCGAGCAAAGCAATCCTCAAAATAAACATAACCTCCTTATCCTCTTCAATGTTCAGTCATACATGAGTCATTGTAGGTTGTCTAACGAGAACTACTAAAATTGGAGTTCTCTCTTCTTGTCTATGTTTGAAATTCACTACCTCACTCATGTTGTCACAGACAAAAACCCACTTCCCCGAACCCTTTCTAACGACACCACCACTGTCAATTCGGCTTATGAAAAATTCACCCACACATCCCGTTTCGTATTAGGATGGATTAAAGCTACCGTCACTGCCGAGGTACAACCCCATGTCAATCCTTGCCAAACTGCACCCGAGGCATGGGACCTTCTTGCTAAGGAGTTTGGTGTCGCCTCCACCATTCATATCCAAAAGCTCCAAGAGGAACTTCATGACCTTACCCTTGCTCCTGGTATGACTATTCAAGACTACATCTTAAGGGCCAAAACCATAGTTCATTCCCTTACCCGAGCCGGTGAAGTCGTGTCTAATAATACCCTTCGTAGTAGGATTATAGGTGGTCTAGGGCATACTTATAAGGAATTTATCACTACTCAAAACTCCAAAGGTGGTACTTCAATTGAGGACCTTAAAGATCTTCTTCTCCAAGAAGAATCCTTACAAAAAAAATTCTCAAATTAAACTCACTCACACATTAGTGCTCTTGCAGCCAGTAGGACACCCGAGCCATCCAAACCCATCGCCTCTCCTACTCCGCCCGCAAGCAACCCAGAAAATCAGGGGGGGGTCTCGGCCATTTGGTCAAAATACTTCTGGGAGTTTTTCTTTCAGCTGAGTCCTCAGCGTGGGAATGGGCGTCGATACCAAAATCGAAACTGGAACAAAAATCAGGGTAGAGGTATCCTTCCTTTTCCATCATATACAGCCACCAAAATTCTAACCTAGGCAGTCGTTTCCCAAACCCCATATTCCATACACTACTCTAAACCCTTTCATGAGTCAAGATCCCAATTTTGTGTCATGTCAACTGTGCAAGAAAAAAAGGCATGAAGTCGATACCTGTTACCAACGAGGAAACTTTGCCTATTCTGCTCAATCTTACCCGCAGAACATGATGAATTATAATTCGTCACCCATGGCTCCCGTCTCGTTTGTTCTTGATTCCGGTGCAACAAATCACATGACACCAAATCCGGGTGTCTTGCAACAGTACTCTCTGTATTCAGGTACAGATTCAATTTTAGTTGCTAATGGTTCTTCTATTCCCATTTCTAATACTAGTGAGTAACCCGTCGAAACTCGACGGGCATATTGAGGCTAATTATTTAAGTCACTTTTCTTTGGCCTTATTTCATGCGAGATACGGTGAGCCAAATCTTGCGGTCCACTTTGCGGCGTGCGTAGTTACCTTTCATTTTTCGTCTGCCATTGTCTCTCACTTACACAATTTTTTTTATCAAAATTCAATCAAGTTAATAAATAAACAATATGAACGTTTATATTGAATTACATATGTATACTTGATTTACATAATTTCAATAAATTTCTAGTGGATTAATTAGCCGACTGATAACCTATTTCTTTTAATTAGTCATGTGTAGTGCACATGACGAATTAAACATGTAAATCTAATTTTATTAACTCGTTTGACTAATCCCAATTAAAATATTAACGAATAATACCTAAAAATTATCACGACCTAACTTCGGTTTGTTTAAGGTCAATGATCCAATTTAATTTAACAATTGGATTTCTTAAGATCACTGTACACACACGCAAAGTCTAATACATCATCGGAAATTCTGCTCACGTATAACTTAGAAAAATGAGGGAAACAAATAAAAAATTAGCCATTAAGTGCAAACACAAAGAACAGTCAAGTTGATTTTCTATCTTCATTTTCAAATGCTTTGTTCATTTTAGTTCTAAAAACAATACACATAGTATTAAAATGTACTAATGTAATAAAGATAATACTATGCATGATGTATCTATCTATATAGAGGTTGTATGTATATATTTTATGTCTATAGTGATGTGGCTTTACAAATGAGAGTTTTAACAAAAAAATTATCCACATGAAATCGCTATATCTCTTTTCACCAACTTTAATATATATATATATATATATATATATATATATATATATATATATATATACACTACTATGTAACATATCAGTAAATATTTGATGTGAAATATCATTAATGAACTTTTGAGGGGATGTGAAATATCGAAGGGGCATTTACCAAAAACTACGTTTGAAAAATGAATATCACATAAAAAATACCCGAACAATTTAGATATTACAAAAAAAAAATTCTTTAAATATTAAAAAAAAACTAATTTTTTTTTTAGAAAAAGGTGCCTTGAGGGCTTTTTATTAACAAAACAATATGTAAATTTTTACAAGAGTGAAATGGAGCCTTAACCTCCAACTACCATTACAAAATTGAATGCCTAGCATTTGAGTACCACAATAAGTCACTTTCCCTTTATGAATATGTGCCTCATTTGCCAACCTATCAGCCAAGCTACACTGTTTCCCTCCATCCCTCCCTCCCTCCCTATATACATATAAATGATCAATTCACCAACTCCTTTGTATATCCCTTTCAAAACAGCCACTGCCACACTTACTGATCAAAATTGTCATATTAATATGAAATTTGAATATTCAATTAAGAATGGAGGGAGTACATTTTAAAGCTAGCACTTCCCAGAGGACCTAGACATAAAATATGTACATACACAGTTATATATCCACTTTTTTGTTGATTTTGCTTTTTAACAAATGCTTTGTTCATTGAGACATTACGTCTAACACTTTGAGGGCTTTATCAATAAGACCAGTTTTCACTTAAGCTGAGATATGAGAACGATATATTAGGCGATTGTTACCAAGAAGTTTGTACATTAGCAATGTGGAGGCCTTAAATTAGTATACATATCATCGAATTGAGGGCTGCCAATCTGATTGCATAGTTGGAATTAACCGCTATTGAGGTGGATATTTTGATGTGTAGATATATATATATAGAATGTGATATGATTATAAATGGAAAGGGGGAGCTACCTGGGGGCTATTGCCGGCGGCGATGGAGGTTCGACGACGGCGAGAGAGAAGATAGGTTTTTATTGACTTAGGCCTCGTAAACCAATTCCGCGCTAAGGAGGCCTGGTAATCCAATTCCGCGCTAAGGGGCGTTTGGGAGATCAGAAATGTTTTGGACCACATTTTTGTTAGAGCACCCACTTCTTTTGGTTCTTCTATTCCCATTGCTAATATTGGCTCTACTCATTTTTCTGCGCAAAATCATCAGTTTGTCATGAATACGGTCTTACATGTTCCTAAAATCAGTCGGTCATTGCTTTCTATTAGCAAATTTTGCCTAGATAATGATTGTTTCTTTGAACTAACGGCTTTTGGGTTTTGCGTGAAGGACAACCTTACCAAGTGGACCATTCTTTCTGGCAATAATTCTGGTGACCTTTACACTCTATCGTTTGTTCCTAGTTCCCACGTAAACACCTTGGCGTTAATTGGGGAACAAGCATCACCGTCTATCTGGCATGCCGTCTAGGGCACCCGTCATCTCAAGTTCTAGATTGCGTAGTTAATAAAACTCGGATTCCTGTTAGTGGATCTGGTAAAATAAAGGAGATATGTCATTATTGTCCCTTAGGAAAATCTTGTAATTTCCCTTTTCAAATTCGTAGTTTTAATTCTACTAAACCTTTGGCATTGTTACATTTGGATGTCTGGGGTCCTTCTCCCGAGGCTTCTATTTCTGGTTATAAATTTTATTTATCAATTGTTGAAGATTTTTCTCGTTATGTTTGGTTGTTTCCCCTTCATCACAAGTCGGATGTGTTTAGTGTATTTTCTGAGTTTAAAACTCTCATTGAAAATCAATTGTCCCGCAAAATTTTGGCTATACACACCATAAAAACCATACAGACTGATGGAGGGGGTGAATTTATAAACTGATTGTTTGCTTCTTTTCTAATTAAACATGGCATTGGTCATAGGACTTCTTGTCCTTGCACTCCCCAACAAAATGGGGTTGTTGAGCGCAAACACAGACATATATTCGAAATAGGTCTTTGTCTCCTCGCTCACTCTTCTGTTCCAATGAAATTTTGGTTTGAGGCATTTACAACTGCAGTTTTTCTCATTAATAGGGTACCAATGAAACAACTTCGGTATGTTTCACCCTATGAAAAATTGTGGCATCGCTCTCCAGACTATCTTTTCCTTAAAACATTTGGGTGAACTTGTTTTCCTAACCTTGTTCCATATAATCGTCATAAATTAATGTTGAAATCCATTCCTTGTGTTTTTCTGGGATATGATTCTATGCGAAAAGGTTACATGTGGTTTGATCCTCGTACCCGCCGGGTGTACATTTCTCGACATGTTTTGTTTGACGAAACTCACTTTATTATGCCACAAAGAATTTTGTTGCAGCCTCTCCTAGCCCAAGCCAGCCATTTCATGGACCTAGCCATGCCCCAGATGGACCCTCTACAACAACTCCACCTGGGCCCCTGCCCTCAGTTGCAGCAGCTAGCCAAATGGCTATTGACCCACCTGTTCTAGCACTGGATCAACTCATCACCATTCCAGATCAGTCCACTTTCAGTTCAGCGCATGGGCTACCCCCTTCGCATGGCCCGTCTGCCTCCCCTTTGTGGAGCGGCGCCTCACCTAGGACCAATCTCGAGTGCAGCCCATTTCCTTGTGCACTACAACCCACTTTAGCCGACCAAGATGCACCAAAATCTACTCTTCAGCCCTATGACGCAAGTGTTCAGTCTTCTGGTCCTGATACAAATTTCTCTCCTACAGCGTCCAGTCCAGCTCCTATTGGGCAACATCATATGGTTATAAGGGCCAAGTCTGGAATTTTTAAACCCAAACTCCGTGCAAATTTTGCTTAAAAGTCAGAGTTTAAAAAGTCTAAACATGTAATGGCCTTGAATGAAACCACCACCAACTCCCCACTGTTTGAGCCAAGAACATTTAAACAGGCAGCGCCATTACCCTAATGGCGCCATTACCCTAATGGCAACATGCCATGAATGAAGAAATTACAGCGCTACAGAAAAACAGTACTTGGTCCCTTGTTCCTCTTCCGCCAAACCAAAATATGGTTGGGAGTAAATGGGTATATAAGGTCAAACGTCGCGCGAATGGTTCTTTGGAAAGACATAAAGCTCAGCTTGTAGCTCAAGGGTACACATAACAGGAAGGGGTTGACTATGATGAGACGTTTAGCCCAGTTATTAAGCCTCCTACTATTCGAACTGTTCTCTCTATTGCACATTCTCGAGATTGGCCTATTGAACAACTTGATGTTCGAAACGCCTTTCTGAACGGCATTCTCTCAAAGAAAGTGTATATGTCGCAGCCACCGGGGTTCATTGATCAACAACACCCAGATTATGTATGTCGCCTCCATCGTGCTCTTTACGGCCTTAAGCAGTCACCACGTGCTTGGTTTCACAGATTACATGATTTCTTACTCACTTTGGTAATAGTCACTCGGATTCTTCTCTGTTCATCCGTCATTTACAAGGATCAATTGTGGCTATACTTGTATACATCGATGATATAATTGCCACTGGCTCTTTACAGACATCTGTTAATCATGTTATTGACACCATATGTGGCAAGTTTGACGGTCGACGTTTGGGTCCGTTAAGTTTTTTTGGGTATTGAAGCTACTCGCACCGCAACTCACTTGCATTTAAACCAGTCAAGGTATGCTACTGACCTTCTTCACAAGTTTAATATGAGAGTTATTATCCTTTCCATGTAAAGTGTTGATATTATTCTATTTAAACAAAGAACCTCACACAACCAAGAATAGGTTGGATTACAGTGAGTCTATTCGTGTGTCTCTTTTGAAAGCGTGAGCTTTTTGGGAACATATTATTGTTTCCTTATTTCAAAAGACTTCTATAATGGTAAGAAGATTTTGTGACTTTCATGAAAGATTTATTATTGTCCTATTTTGAAAAGGACTTTGTAAATAGAGTAAATATCTTTTATTTATATATGTACATAGTTTTATATTAGGACTAACCTACTAACAATCTATTTCCTTGTGAGTGTGGTTTATGTTTTCTTATAGGAAAAGAGATCTCACAAAGGAAGATGTTGATTACTTGAAGATCTTCTCAATGGTGCATTATAAATACAAGGCATTCAGCACAAGAGAAACCACGGAAATTCTGAGAGAAAAACACATATTCTTCACAGTTTTCAACATAGTTGTTTTAGGTTGTGAGTGAAGGTTGTGAGACACATCTGTAACTCACATCTAGTTTTTCATAGAGTTCTTTGTTTTACTTCTGACTAGAATAGGTCCTACTTGGAAAAGGGGAATTGTTCTTGTCATAGAAGGTGATTAGAACTCGTTTAGTATTTTAGTATTTTAGTTTTTCACTTATTTGTTTTTGTAAGCAACAAAATTTTTTATAGTGAAAAGTTTTTGGGCGTAAGCCTAGTTTGCTGATCACACAGATCAGTAAGCGTATATAACTCTTGCGTTATTGTTTTTAATTTGTTTTATTCCGCTGCATTATCTGTGGATGTGTGGACAGTTGTGAGACACATCTGTACTCACATCCGTTGTCTGTTGCGTGGTTGAAGCTTCCTAGCTACACGAAACTTTCAATTGGTATCAAAGCCAACTCTCGATATATTACTGAGTGTTGATCCAGAAAGTGTAGTCATTATGGATTGCCAAAATCACCAAAACAGGCCTCCTGTCTTGGATGGCACCAATTACTCTCTTTGGAAGTCTAAGATGCGAAATTACATCAAAAGTATTGATGATAGGGCTTGGATGTGTATCCTTGTTGCATGGAAACCTCCTACTGTGGAGAAGAAGCCTGCGGCTGGTGTTGGTGACTCTATTTTCGAAAGAAAAACTGAAGATCAATGGACTCTTGAAGAAATACAATCTGCAAACTATAATTCGAAAGCTATGGGTGTTATTTCCAGCCATGTTTCTGGGAATATGTACAAGCTTATCACTAATGAGAATGTTGCCAAAGATGCTTGGGATATTTTGCAAACTCAATGTGAGGGAGCACCAAGTGTGAAAGCTACTAGGCTTAGAATTTTAATGGATAGGTTTGAGTTACTTCGAATGGAAGAAACTGAGGACATTGTGTCATATGCTGCTAAGATTCATGAAATTTCAAATGAGTGCACAAGTCTAGGAGAATCAATCTCCAGTGCAAGACTTGTGAGTAAGATTTTAAGGATCTTACCTGAGAGGTTCAACATAAAAGTGGCTGTGATTGAGGAAACTAATGACACCAATACCGTAGGTCTAGACAAAATTGTAGGTATCTTGACTGTGTTTGAGCTAAACCTTGAAGCTCAGAAAAAGAACAAATCTCACAGTCTTGCTCTCAAAAATGCTGATGCATTACCAAGAGAACTTGTGGAATTATCCTCTGAGATTGACAAGTCAAATCTTGAAGAAGAGGATATGGCTTTTATTTCAAAGAAATTCAGTTCCATACTGAAAAATAAAAGGATAAGTAAATTTCCTAACAGACCTACTCCCAAGCTGCTGAAAAGCCAAAACCTAGCACTGATAATGGATTCAAGAAACCAAGCTTTGAAAATAACAAATCCTCTGAGTCTGTTCAATGTAGGGCATGTCGTGGCTTTGGTCATTATGCCAATGAGTGTGCTAACACACTCAAAAAGAAGGGAATGAGCTTAACTGCTACCCTTAGTGACAGTGAGGATGAAGATGAAGTGGCTAACATGTCTATTATCAATTGCCATTAAGTGTTTAATGCCTTTTCTGCAGATACAGAAGATGGAGTTTCTGAAAATTCCTTGGATGTGGTCTCAGATGTGTACACATCTGGTGTCACATTTGACCTAATGCTGAACTATTTCACAGTAAAAGGAGATTCTGAAGATGAAGATAGGGACATCCCCTATGAGGAACTTTTTGCAACATACAAGGAGTTGCATACAGATTGGATGAAGAGATTGGACAAGATTGAGGTACTTGTTAAGGTAAATAAATCTCTTTCTGATAAATTAACTACTTGTGAAGATGAAAAAGCTATACTTTCAAAGGAAAATGATGTTCAAAAGGATACATTTGCCAAACTTGAAGTCCTTGTGACCAAAAGAGAAGTTGACCTTGAAAAATATAAAAATGAATGTGAGAAAGCTGGGAGTACATTTACCAAGTTGAACAAAAGTAAAATGAAACTTGATGAAGCTATTTCTATAGGACAACTTAACAAATCTGGTCTGGGCTTTGAAACTGGTAATTTTGTGAAGGAGGGATGTGAGGCTTCTACCAAAAGGTGTGGAAAAACCAATTTTTAGAGAAAAATTCCTTTTGAGTGAGAAAAGACCAAGGAAGAGGCACTAAATCTGTCACTATTGCCTTGCTCCTGGTCACATTAGACCCTTCTGTTACAAACTAAAGGCTGATAAAAAATCTGGTCACTTCAATCAGCCTCAGATGTGTGAGAAGATGTATGCACATCCGAACACACATCCTGATAAACTGAGACCTTTGCAACCCAAAAAGAAAGTTGTAAAGCAGTGGGTGGCTAAACCAAGTGTCACCTGCAATGTTGTTTACTCTTCCCTCAAGAGTACTGTCTCTGGTTCCTGGTATTTTGATAGTGGGTGCTCTAGGCACATGACTGAAAACCAAGCAGTCCTCCTTGACTATGAAGTGATTAGTGGAAGGAAAGTAAATTTTGGTGGAGGTGCTCAAGAAAAGATTGTTGGGAAAGGAACCCTAGATGTAAAGGGTCTCCTAAAATTGCACAATGTGTACCATGTGGAAGGCTTGAAAGTCAACCTAATAAGCATCAGTCAACTGTGTGATGATGACCTTTATGTGAAGTTTGATAAGCACTTGTGTGAAGTGTTCGATAAGGATAATAAATGTGTGTTTACTGGTCCTAGATCTACTGACAATTGTTACCAATTTGGTGACAATCTTTCTTGCCTAAGCTCAAAAGCTAATGATGTCAATCCATGGCACCAAAAATTAGGGCATGCTAGCTATAGAACTCTGGAAGAACTTCAAAGGTTTGAAGCTATTAAAGACCTCCCTAAACTGAACTTCAAGAACCCTGATGTCTGTGGTTCATGTCAAAAGGGAAAGCAAACAAAAGCATCACATAAAAAGATCCAACAGTGCTCCACATCTAGGTGTTTGGATCTGATTCACACTGATTTAATGGGAACTATTGAAGTAGAAAGCTTTGGCAGGAAAAAGTATACCTTTGTGTGTGTTGATGATTATTCTAGGTATACTTGGGTAATGTTCTTAAGAGAGAAATCTGAAACAATTGGAGAATTCAAGAATTGGTACAAAAGGGTTAGAAATCTTTATGGTCTTAAGACTGTGAGGTTTAGGTCTGACCATGGCACTGAATATGAGAACCAAATGCTTACTAATTTTTGCAATTCTAAGGGAATCACCCATGAGTTTTCTGCACCAATCACTCCACAGCAGAATGAAATTGCTGAAAGAAAGAATAGAACTTTGCAAGAAATGGCTAGGGTCATGTTAAGTTCTAAAAACTTATCCAAGAAATTCTGGGCAGAAGCTCTAAACACTGCTTGTCACATTGGCAATAGAGTGTTTCTTAGGATTGATAGCACTGTCACTCCATATCAAATCCTCCTTGGAAAGAAACCAACTGTGAAGTACTTTCATGTGTTTGGATGTATTTGTTACATTCTCAATGATAGAGAACACTTGTCCAAATTTGATTCAAAGAGTGACAAAGCAATTTTCATGGGCTATTCCACTAATAGTAGAGCTTACAGAGTTTTTAATCTCAAAACTAAGACCATTATGGAATCTGCTAATGTTATTTTTGATGACTCACTTGATCTTAACCACAAGACTGCTGAGGATGATGTTTCAGGTTGCTTACTGGATTGGAAGGATGAAGAAACAGGTGCTGAAAAACCAACAGAAACTTCTGGTGCTGAAAAACATGTTGAGCCTGATAAGGATGTAACCAAGGATGTGGACACATCTGCATCCACATCTGAACCCACATCTGCTCCCACATCCACTCAAAATCCTGTACCTGAGGATAGTTCCTCTGAATCTGATCAAGATGTTGCTTCAGATGATAATGTGGATGGGTGTGTGGATAGATCAAGGGATATTCCCTCAAAAATCCAGAAGAACCACCCACTTCACAAATTGTGGGAGATGTGCATGCTCAAGTGAGAACTAGATAAAAGGACAAAGTGGACTATAGAAAGATGGCTGGTTTGTGGAGTTGCTCCTCAGCATACTCCCAGGTAAGTTTTTGCTGTTTTGCTTCAAAAATTGAACCTAAGAATGTTGTTGAAGCATTGAAAGATGCTGACTGGATTCTTGCTATGCAAGATGAATTGATTCAATTTGAAAAGAATAAAGTATAGACTCTTGTTCCTAGACCCTCTCATGGAAATGTCATAGGAACCAAATGGATTTTCAATAACAAAATTGATGAGCAAGGTGTGATCACTAGAAATAAAGCTAGGTTAGTTGCTCAAGGTTACACTCAAATTGAGGGAATTGATTTTGAGGAGACATTTTCTCCTGTTGCAAGGATTGAGTCCATTAGGCTTTTGTTAGCCATTGCTTGTTACCTCAAGATTACTCTTCATCAAATGGATGTTAAGAGTGCTTTTCTAAATGAGATATTGAATGAGGAAGCCTATGTTGAACAACCTAAAGGCTTTGTGGACTCCAAGTACCCTAACCATGTGTATAAGCTAAAGAAAGCTCTGTATGGGCTAAAGCAAGCCCCTAGAGCTTGGTATGGTAGGTTGACTGACCATTTGCTTCACCTAGGATTCAAGAGAGGTGAGGTTGACAAAACATTGTTTGTGAGAAAAAATAAAAAGGAGATTCTTGTGGCACAAATCTATGTGGATGATATTGTGTTTGGGTCAAACTCTGACCCTATGCTAGCTGAGTTTGTGGATAGCATGACTTTCACATTTGAGATGAGTATGGTAGGTGGGTTGAACTTTTTCTTAGGTCTACAGATTAAACAATTCAAAGATGGCATGTTCATCTCACAGTCTAAGTATGCCAAGAATCTTGTGAAAAAGTTTAAACTTGAACACTCTTCACATCAAAGAACACCAATGGAATCTTCCCAAAAGCTAAGTCATGATTCAGATGGTGAGAGTGTTGATCAAACCATGTACAGAAGCATAATAGGAAGTCTGCTTTACGTCACTGCAAGTAGGCCTGACGTTATGTATAGTGTGTGTCTCTGTGCAAGATACCAAGCCAATCCAAAGGTGTCTCATCTTAAAGCCTTAAAAAGAATCATTAGATATGTAAGTGGGACAGTGAACCTAGGGTTGCATTATTCTAAAGAAACAAACACCAATTTGGTTGGTTATACAGATTCTGACTGGGCTGGAAATAGTGATGATAGAAAGAGTACCACAGGTGGATGTTTCTGCCTAGGAAATAACCTTGTGTCTTGGTATAGTAGGAAGCAGAATTGTGTGTCATTATCCACTGCTGAGGCTGAGTATATTGCCCTTGGGAGTTGCTGCACACAACTGCTTTGGATGAATTAAATGTTGAAAGATTATGGATTAAATAGCAAATATTTGACTGCTTTTTGTGATAACAAAAGTGCCTTGGACATATCTAAAAATCCTGTCCAACATTCTAGAACAAAGCACATTGATATTAGACATCATTTCATTAGGGATCTTGTAGAACAAAAAACTGTGTGTCTAGAATTTGTTGGGACTGAAAATCAATTGGCTGATATATTTACAAAGGCATTAGATTTGGAGAGATTTTCCTCTTTGAGGAAGTCTCCTGGTTTGTGTGATATCTAAGGTTGTGAGCACAAATGTGTCTCACATCCTCTAACACATCTGTATATTAGATTAACTGAAAAAAAAATATCATGCATTAGCACGAAATTTCTCAGTGTGGTCACTTGTGAGTCTTCATCTTGACATTATTTTTGGTCACTTAATTGTGAGCACTTCCTGTTCATGTTATCTTTTGATGACTTGATATAACCTTCCTAGGTATCTCACAGTGGGTGCTATAAAAGAAAAAAAATATGTGAGAAACAGCTGCTTCACCCTTAGTATGAAGCCATACCATTGTGATCAAGTGATTCTCATAAGAAATCTTGAAATCAAACTTGATAAGATCATTGGGAAAAAGGGCTATCTTTGGGATCAAAGAAAAGTGAAAGCTACTCATAATGCACAAATCCACAACAAAAAATTGGTGGATACATCCTAGAGGCTGTGCAGATTGGATTATTGCTCATTGACTTTTTGTGATCTAAATGTGTCCCCAAATGTGATTCACATCCTATACCACATCCATAAGCTGAGATTTTTCCATCACCTGTGTGTTTGCATCATGCTAGGCATACTGCATTTTTTCTAGGACATATAGGAGCTTTGTAAATATGCTAGTTAATTTATTTTCTTTCCTAATTTGTTCTCTGATTTTATAGGTTTTTGATCTTCAATATCTCTCACGAAAGAAAAAGGTGTGTATCAATTCTTGTTTGAAAAGGATGGAAAATTTTGAATGGAATTCTGTTTTGAAAAAGATGGCTGAATTATTTTTGTTTCCATAAAAATCTATCAAAATCTTGTGTATTTTAATCCCCTATTTCTTCGAAGGTTGTTGTGTGTGGTAATCTCAAAGGATTCTAGCCGTTGGAGGACTTCTACGGTATTTAGGATGTGTGAAACCTTTTTGGAAAAGGATTCCAAGTTTCAGTTGGAAAGGGGGAGCTGTGAGTATTAATTAGCCCTCGCATCCGTCCCATCCCCCATAAACCCTTGCTAAACCTTTTGTTCTTCCATCTTTTTGCACACAATCACACACACATTGCAATTAATTCTCTTGCACTGTTCAACCTAACGCCCTTGTGTAGTTTAAATTGCTGATCACTCCAACATTCGTGAGGAAGACGTCCTTGATATTGAGCCCCTTTCTGTCGCCATTGCTGAAGCTCCCCTTGCCACCAATCCTGTAATATCGAAATTCCTTGCTGATATTCCTCCTCCCTCATCCTCGTCTAGCTCTTCAATGGAAGCTTCACCTGCTAAATCACCTACATTGGAGCCCCTGTCTGTTCCAATAGCTTTTGAAAACCTTAATCCTCCAACCTCTCCGAGTTTACAACCATCGATTGAAGCCCCTATTTTACCCTCTGCTGAAACCCCTTCAACCAAGAATATGAAGCTAACCCTAGCAAAATCCTTGGGCCATGCTGCGATTCCAGTTCCCCAACGCAATCTATGTCGATCGCATAGGGTTAGGAAGCTGTCAGAAGCTGACAGAGCCAAGAATCTGAAGAAACCTGTTGGTAAGCCCTCTACTGCCATTACTCTCGAAGAAGAAGAAGAAGAAGAAGAAGATGTAATTCCTCCTCTTGTTAGAACTAGGGCTCAACCATCAAAACCTTCTCCTTCAGTTGTTGCCCCTGTTATTACTCCTTCTGAAGCAATCTCTCCTGCTGAGCCTATTGATCTTGTTGATCCAGTTCCAACTTCTCCCATTGAACCATCTGATCCCATTATCCCTTCTCCTAATCCAGTTGTTGATTCTCTTGCCCCTGAGGTTGCACATTATGTTGATGATCCCTCTGTATATAGTGATGAGGAGCCTTTGGCCAATATCCTAATGGAATTAAGAGGCAATAAAAAGGTGGCTGCTACAGACTTAGAGCCTATTGATGAAGAAACTGGTGATTCTGAGTCCAGTTATGATAGTGATGACACTGCCTCAGATGCCAACTTCAAGCTGGGAAAGGATGAGCTTGAACAAGAAAAGGATGCCTCTTCTGATGATGAGACAGAGGTGGAGTCTGTCAAAATACCATCTCCTGCAAAGGATGTGTCTGAAGATGTGCACACATCCAGGCGCACATCCACCAGAAAGAAGGCTGATAAGGGTATTTCCACATCTCTCTCCATTACTCCTGCCTTTAAACCCTTCTCTAAATTTTTTTTATCAAAGGATGCCTCTGATAGGTTTGGCCTAATTGTCAATAAGGCCTTTATTGTTGAGATGAAAAGGGACAGAGAAACCTTCTTTAAATTAGGTATGGATAAATTTTTTGAAGAGAGAGGCTTGTTTTTTACTGTGGATCACCCTCTCCCATTCTATCCTAAGATGATTTATGAATCTCATACCTCTGCTTTAACTAATCAAATTCAAGCCTCCATTGTCCATGCCAACAATCTTAAAGCCCTTAAGGATAGGCTCCTCACATGGCATGCTAATCTTTCTGCTAAAAAAGGGGGAGATGAACCTGAACCTGCTGTTGCTGAGAATAAAGTTTGGGATGCTGCTGTTGCTGCTGCTGGCTGGAGGAGCTGGGAACTTTAAGTTAGGGGGAGAAGACTTTTTAAAAGTTGTTTTACTTTGATGGTTTTAAGACAATTTTAATTTTTGCTTTAAATTTTAGTTTTTAAACAATGGGTTGTAATAACTTTAATTAGGTTGCTGTTGAATGGTTTTTGTTTTTACTTTTTAATGAACTGCTGGTATTTTATTCTAACTTGGTCTATGCAGATTTTATGTGTGGATGTGTAAACACATCTGGACACACATCCATTCAGGGGGAGTTGTGTTTATTCTGTGGTTACAAAATGTGATTTCTATAAATCTTTGGTTTTGACCAGAAAGTCCAAAATAGGGGGAGATTGAAAGTGTGAGCTTTTTGGGAACATATTATTGTTTCCTTATTTCAAAAGACTTCTATAATGGTAAGAAGATTTTGTGACTTTCATGGAACATTTATTATTGTCCTATTTTGAAAAGGACTTTGTAAATAGAGTAAATATCTTTTATTTATGTACATAGTTTTATATTAGGACTAACCTAATGACAATCTATTTCCTTGTGAGTGTGGTTTATGTTTTCTTATAGGAAAAGAGATCTCACAAAGGAAGATGTTGATTACTTGAAGATCTTCTCCATGGTGCATTATAAATACAAGGCATTCAGCACAAGAGAAGCCACGAAAATTCTGAGAGAAAAACACATATTCTTCACAGTTTTCAACATAGTTGTTTTAGGTTGTGAGTGAAGGTTGTGAGACACATCCGTAACTCACATCTAGTTTTTCATAGAGTTCTTTGTTTTACTTCTGACTAGAATAGGTCCTACTTGGGAAAGGGGAATTGTTCTTGTCATAGAAGGTGATTAGAACTCGTTTAGTATTTTAGTATTTTTAGTTTTTCACTTATTTGTTTTTGTAAGCAACAAAAGTTTTTATAGTGAAAAGTTTTTGGGCGTAAGCCTAGTTTGCTGATCACACAGATCAGTAAGCGTATATAACTCTTGCGTTATTGGTTTTAATTTGTTTTATTCCGCTGCATTATATGTGAATGTGTGGACAATTGTGAGACACATCTGTACTCACATCCGTTGTCTGTTGCGTGGTTGAAGCTTCCTAGCTGCACGAAACTTTCATCTTTCTCCCTCTGCTGTCTTCTTCTTCTCTCTTTTGTTTCTCTGTCATTGTGTGCTTCCGTTGCCGGTGATTTCGTATATTTACAACACAAACAAAACCAACCCCCCCCCACACACCCATCCCAAGTCTCAAAAAGATTGTCACACTCTTTACTGTCAAAGTTTGATTGAGCCCCGACCCAGCCCAATCTAAAAAAAATTGTCACACTCTTTACGATTAAAGTTTAATTGAGTTGATCATGAAAATCAAAATAAGACAAACTTTTCGAAATGAAAAGATCATTATATTTATATGATAAATGTCGTATTTGATTTGTAAATAATTTTAACGGATAAAATTTATTTATTTGTACACTACTTACTACTTGTACAACGGTAAAAAATTTGCACTAAAATACCCTTTTTATTTAGAAGTTAAGTGATATTTGAGACGAAAAAATAAAATAAAAAATGGACAATTGTACGAATATTTTTCCTTCAACTTGCTTTGCATTGATCATTCCTAATATATATAATTCCCGTGCTCCTACCAAAATCAAAATCATATTGAATAATGAGTTGGTCTTATAAAAACGCGTTTTTTTTTAAGATTAAGGAAAAATCATTTTTACATTGGTACTTAATAATACATGCACTGGCACACTTCACACTCTGAGACTTTTTTATACTAATATTTTTTACCTTACACTGACACTCTTTATACTGACACTTAATATACAAGTACTGACACTCTTTACAGTGGCACTTTGTTACACTAACATTGACACTTTGTTACACTAACACTGATACTTTTTTACACTAACACTTAATATACATGCACTGGCACTCTTTACACTGGCACTTTGTTACACTAGCACTGACACTTTATTACACTAACACTGGCACTTTGTTACACTGGCACTAGCGGGAACGTCCATTTGATGTAGTTCCCAACCACGAACTGCAGCAATTGAGAGAAATACTCGAACAGTAACCATCTTGATTGTTGGAGCAAAGGTTTCTTCATAATCAACTCTTTCAACATGACGATTCCCTAAGATCACCAAACGGGCTTTGTAACGTTCAATGGACCCATCCGCATTGTACTTTATCTTATATACCCATTTGTTACCAATTACCTTCTTGTCAATGGGCGTGTCAACTAGTTCCCATGTGCCATTTTGGTCAAGAGCATCAAGCTCTTTGTTTATGGCCTCACACCATTGTGGAGATTTAACAGCATCTCCAAAATTTCTCGGCTCAATACCCAAATCAATAGCTGCCAGAAATCATCTATGTGCCGCAGAAAATTTAGTGCAGTTAACAAAATGTGACAAAGGATAACGAGTACCTGAAGATTTTTGTTGGGAAGGTGAAAGTGATGGGGGGCTGACATTAGCATTTAACACATATTTTGTCGATGAATACTTTGTGGAAGGTACCCTAACGCGCTGTCCTCGCCCCAAAATCTCACCATCTACAGGCTGGTCAACATCTTCAATAACCTAATCAATTGTTTGTGCAGCCACTTGTTCTGTCAGTTGTTCAGACACAACGTCAGTCATATCACCGTCGCCGCTGATCGCCTTATTGTTCAGCCACTTGTTCGGTCAATCATTCTGTCAACTGTATAGACACCCTTGTAGTCACACCAATATTGTCTTCCTCACAAGTGTCCATATCAGTTGTTGGACAAAGGAATATATCTGAATCCGTGTAAGATTCTTCTGAATCAATCCGCATGCTAGCAAAAGGAAACTCTTTCTCCACAAAAACAACGTCTCTTGAGACAAGTGTCTTGTGTTCATCAAGATCATATACCAACCATCCCTTTTTTCCATAGGGATATCCCAAGAAAACACATTTTCTACTACGACTAGCAAACTTATCATTGTCCCTCCTAGAATAGTGCGCGTAACACAAAGACCCAAAAGCTTTGATATTTTGGTAAGAAGGTGGTTTCCCAAAAATGATTTCATAAGGAGTTTTCCATGTAACAGTTTCGAGGGTGTACGATTTATCAAGTAGCCGGCAGCCAAAACACACTCACCCCAAAACTTTACAGGTAATTTGGCTTGAAACATCAAAGCATGAGACACATTCAAGAGGTGACGATGTTTACGCTCAACCCTCCCATTTTGTTGTGACGTGCGAATGCAAGTAGTATGATGTTCAATACTGTTAATGTAAACTGTAGATGATTTCCCAGATGATTTTCCAGATTCCAGATGATATCGCAGATGATTTCCTGTGCTGGAATTTATATAGCTGTACATTTCTTGATTATTAATTTATGTACTAATGTGCTAATATAATCTGTATAGTCTATTGTGTATGTCCATATTTCAGGTTGATATATGATTGGAGAAAGAGCTAGAAATGTGGGGAATTTAGAAAAGAATAGTTTATGCATAAATGATATTTTATGCATAAAACATTTCAAAGAGTTACTCTGTCAACAACAATTAAAAATATTTGAAGACTTATTCAAAGGAGTTGTTGCTGATTCAAAGAGTGTACAACATGGAGAAAGCTTGGGAGTACAAGGCGTTGAAGCATGGACTTGAATAACAAGCATACGGTTGCTATAATTGAGGAAGTGGGCACATGAAGTGAGGAACAAGCCCAACCACTCTCCCCACTCTCCCTCAACGTCCAATATATCCCCAAGGCTATTTATTTGAGTAGCCTTCAAGTAATTGAAGACTATAAATATGCTTGGAAGGATGCATTTGAAGATATGCCAAGATTTGCCAATTATACACACCTTCGAAGCATAGAGAGATAGAGTTCTTTATTTGGTTCTTTTCATCCATCCTCCCTTATAATTACGCACTTGATTACCTTGGTATCAAGTTGTGTGTAGGATAGGATTGGATTCTGTTCTTTATCTCTTATTCCATAGAGCTTACATTGTATTAGTCTTAGGGAACATTTCAGCTTTGTGTAATTCTTTTATAAAGTGATAAAGTCTTGCCTAAGAGGCATCCTCAAGTTATATTATTTATATAACTTGAGAAAAACAATTTTGATGTTATTATTCCGCTGCAATCTCTTTTACAAAATTGTTTTTATTTTCGAAGTGTGTGTGCTATCCCAAGTGCTATCGTTGGTGCTGTTATCACCTTGGATATCACTTGTGATTCAGGCCGTGACAATTTCAATTGGTATCAGAGCAGGTCACTTGACGTTACTAAGTGCTTGGTCTAGGTGTCATGGCTTTTGATCCTGCAAATCCAAACCAAAAACATCTTCCTGTTTTAGATTGTTCGAATTATGCATATTGGAAGATCCGTCTTCGCTCGCATATCAAATCAATTGATCTTCGAGCATAGCGATCTGTAGTTAATGGATATACTCTTCCACTGTTACCTCCTGATGAGGATGGTGATATTCAGGTTAAACCTGAAGGGGAGTGGACTAATGAGGAGATTGTCCTTGCTAACTACAATGAAAAGGCTCTTAATGCTATTTTTGAGTGGGTTGACATGCACATTTTTAAACTTGTTCAAAATAGTTCCACAGCTAAGGAAGCTTGAGATATTTTACAAAGGTTTTGTGAAGGTGATTCTAGTGTGCGTGAAAACAAACTCAGAGGTCTTACTAGCAAGTTTGAAACCCGCTGAACCTGGGGTTTTTGATGGATACAGGTATTTTTGTTGGAACGCTGATACATAACTAATGGAAGGCTTAGAGTATTGAGAATGGGTGAAAATGATACCATTTCCTCTTATTTTGAAAAATTGTTTGACATTGCTAATGAGTGTCAACTCTTAGGTGAACCTTTTACAAATAAACAATTGGTTTCAAAGGCTATTAGAACTCTCCCTGAGCATTTTAATATGAAGGTTTCATCTATAGAAGAGGCTCACAATCTTTCTACTATGGACATTAATTCCTTAATGAGCATTTTAAAAAAAATTTGAGTCAAACCTTGCTGAGCAAAGTGAAGCTTCTAAAGGCAAGAGTGTAGCATTTAAAGTTCAATCCTCTAGTTTATCAAATGATGAGGATGGCGAAATTTTTGAGGAGTTAGGTGAAGATGCTAGTGTTGCCTTGCTTTCTAGGAAATATAACTCCATGTTAAGAAAGTTTAGCAAAGAAAATGTGCAGGTTAAGGCTAAAGAGCAACAAATCAAGGTGTACAATTCAATGCCAAAGAGGACATTTCCATCTACTTAGAAAGGTGGTCCCATAAGAAGAGCATCATCAGATCAATCTAGATCTGATCCGAAGTACCTTGAATCAATCCAATGTCACGCATGCTCTGGGTGGGGTCATTACTCAAACGAGTGTGCTAACACTCTAAGGAAGATGGATAAGAACCTATGGGTATCCCTCAGTGACAATGAAGATGAGGAGACCAACCAATCTGAAAATTCAGATCAAACAACAATGATGGTCACAAATTGAGACTCGGACTCTGTCAGTGATAACTCATGTGATATCCAAATTGGGATAGCACCTGAGATATCATCCAGCAGGTATACAAATTTCAATTTAATTAATGATGTTTGTTTGGTGGGTTCTGTTAACATGGATGCAGGTAGTTCACAAGAGGGTGAACAAAGTATTGAGTTCAGCAAGGATGAACTCATTTGCGGTCTTAAGAACCTTTGCAAAGAATTTGTTGATGAATGGAAAAAAGAGAACAAGATGGTGGTATCTCTGTCCAAAGAGGTTCAAGATCTAACTGATGGCTTGACTAGATTGGAAGTTTAACTCGCAAAGAAGGATGTAGAACTGGACAAAGTCAAGGCCAAGCTTACTCTAGCCGAGGTCACCTTTAAGAAACTCAACACTAGTTCTTCCAAGTTGGATGAAATCCTTATGTTGAGCAAACCACTCAAGGCAGGTATGGGTTTTCAAGAGTCTTTAAATGCTATTACATCTACTTTTGCTAATAAGGAAGATAAAATGGTTTTTGTTAAAGAAAGAGACAATATTGAACTATTGTCTTCTGATAAGTCTTCTGACAAAGTGAAAGTTTGTAACTATTGTTACTCTACTGGACATTTAAAATATGATTGTAAAACGCTTTTAAAGAAAGAGTCCAGTTCTTCTGTGCTACCTGAAGTGTTATCTAGCACCTCCGATAGCACTTGCAGTCAGAAGGGATATTATCGAAGTAGGAAAATATGGAAACCTAAGTCTAACCTGAGATGTGATGTTGTTTACACTGCCTTAAAAACTAATGCTGAAGGTTCATGGTATTTTGATAGTGGTTGTTCACGTCACATGACGGGAACAAAAATGTTTTTAAAGGAATATGAACCTATTTAAGGTGGTAGTGTAACATCTGGTGGTGGTGGCAAGAGTAATATAGTAGGAAAAGGCATTCTAAATATACCTAGATTTCCTGCTTTGAAAAATGTTTTGCATGTTGATGAAATTGTAACTAATTTAATTAGTATTAGCCAACTTTGTGATGACAATCTTGAAGTAAAATTCAATAAAAACACTTGTGAAGTTTTTTATTGTACCAATAACTGTGTTATGACTGGTACTAGGTCAAGTAATAGCTGTTATCTTGTTGAGGATAAACAAGTGTGTCATTCTGTGAGAGTTGATGATTTGTGGCATCAAAAGTTGGGTCATGTCCATTTTTGTAACATTGTAAAACTAATTGAGGCTGAAGCTATAAGTGGTATACCTAGTCTGGACATAAATAAGAAAATCATATGTGAAGATTGTATCAAAGGTAAACAGACACGTGTTTCCCATAGCGCTACCCAACATCATGAGGAGTACTCTGGAACAACTCACTGTTTCCAACTTATGCATATGAATTTAATGGATCCAGTTGAGGTATAAATTTTAGGAGGTAAGAGATATACTTTTGTCATAATTGATGATTTTTCTAGATTTGCTTGGGTGTTTTTTTTAAAAGAAAAATCAGAAACTTTTGAAAAGTTTAAGATCTTACATGCTAAAATCAAAAACATGTTTTGTGTTCTTATCATGCGAATAAGGTCTGATCACGGAAAGGAGTTTTATAATTCTTTGTTTTCTACTTTTTGTGAATTAAAAGGAATTAAACATGAATTTTCTGCTCCTAAAACACCTCAACAAAATGGGATGGCTGAAAGAAAAAATAGGACCTTACTTGAGATGGCTCGTGTAATGTTGTTTTCAAAAATAATTTCAAAAAGGTTTTGGGCTGAGACCTTAAACACGGCTTGTCACACAGTCAATAGAGTTTTTCTAAGACCCAGTATTACAATGATACCTTATGAAATTTTGAATGGTAGGATACCAAAAGTTCATTATTTTCATACGTTTGAGTGTGTGTGTTTTGTTCTAAATGATCGGGATTACTTAGCCAAATTTGACTCTAAAAGTGATAAGGCTATATTTCTTAGGCATGCTCAAGATAGTCGAGCATATAGGATTTATAACCTTAGGTTAAAGACCATACAAGAATCAGTTAACGTTATTTTTGATGACTTAGCAAGTGTTACAGGTGATGGAGTGCAGGAATCTTCATTGATATTGTTGGATGAACTAGAGGAACAAAGTAAAGCAAGTGATACCTTAGGTGCTGACCAGAGTGTTGCCACTGAAGGGATATCATCTCCGGTATCACCTGAAGACAGTCCAGCAACTGAGAATGATGAACAGACTGATGATAATACTGATGTGCATGGAGATTTAAGAAGGGATCCACCAGCTAGGATCAGAAGAGATCATCCTTCTTCTCAGATTATTGGAGAAGCAAATGAAGGAGTACAAACAAGGAACAATGAGCCTTTTAGTAACCGTGAAATGGTGAGGTATGTGTGCATGTCCACCACATATCATAAGGTAAAATATTCATGTTTTGTTTCCACTTTAGAACCCAAAAATATTTCTGAAGCTTTAAAAGATAATTTTTGGATACATGCCATGCAAGAGGAACTTGAACAATTTGCTCGTAACGAAGTTTGGTGTTTAGTACCACGTCCCATTAACACTAATGTAATAGGTAGAAAATGGATTTTCAAAAATAAATCGGACGAGCAAGGAAATATTGTTAGGAACAAAGCCGGTCTCATGGCTCAAGGTTACAAACAATTTGAAGGTGTTGACTTTGATGAGACCTTTGCTCCTGTTTCTAGAATAGAATCTATAAGACTCCTCTTGGCTATAGCTTGTTATCTAAAAATTACCTTATTTCAAATGGATGTTAAAGCTGCCTTTTTAAATGGTTATTTAAAAGAAGAAATTTATGTTGAACAACCAAAAGGATTTGAAGATCCTCATCTACCAAATCACGTATATAGACTTGATAAAGCCTTATATTGATTGAAATAAGCTCAACGTGCGTGGTATGGTCGCTTAACCTCTTTCTTACTTGAATATGATTTTACAAGAGGTGAAGCAGATAGGACTTTATTCATTCTAAGGCATGGAAAAGAAACAGTCATTATTCAAATCTATGTTGATGACATAGTCTATGGCTCTACTTCTCAAACTTGTTTAAAAGATTTTGTAGAGGCTATGACATCAACATTCGAAATGAGCATGATTGGTGAGTTAACATTCTTCTTAGGCTTGCAGGTGAAATAATCTAGTAAAGGGATTTTTATCTCAAAAAGAAAGTATGCAAAAAGCCTAGTGAAACGATTTGGGTTGGAAGGGGCAAAGAGTTCGAAAATCCCTATGTGTTCATCTCTCAAACTTGGTAGAGATCAAGTAGGTGAGGATGTTGATCCTACATTATATTGTTCCATGATAGGTGGCCTTCTCTATCTCACTTCTAGTCGTCCTGATATCATGTTTAGCGTGTGCATCTGTACACGTTATCATCCAATCCTAAAGTCTCCCACCTTAATTCTGTCAAAAAAATAATTAAATATATTTCGGGAATAATTGAATTAGGGATTTGGTTTAGTAAGGATACTAACACCAATTTGGTAGGCTTTAGCGACTTGAATTGGGAGGGGGATATGGATGATAGGAAGAGTACTAGTGGGGGTGTTTTTACTTGGGTAACAATTTAGTATCATGGTATAGTTGTAAACAAAACTGTGTCTCTCTTTCCACGGCTGAATCTGAGTATGTTGCAACTGGTAGTTGTTGCTCACAACTTATTTGGCTAAAATATATGCTAGATGATTATGGCCTAGAGAGTAATTCATTGACTATGTACTGTGATAACTTGAGTGCTATCAACATTTCAAAAAACCCTGTTCAGCATTCCCGTACTAAGCACATAGATATACGTCATCATTTTCTTTGAGATATGGTAGATAAAGGCCTAATTAACATTGATCATATTGATACTAAGTATCAACTGGCTGATATCTTTATCAAGGCATTAAACCACGAGAGATTTTCTAGTTTGAAAAGATCTCTTGGTCTGTGTAATCTCTGAGTCTGTTTGTCAGTGCTACCCCAGGTGATGTTATCACTCAGGGTAACACTTGTATATTAGTGTATTTTTTTCCTGCTTATTTATATAAAAAAAATTGATTTTATATTCTTTTAATCTGGTTAGATTAGTTCTAACAGTGGCACAAGCTGACCTTTTTGTTATGATAGGTTATCATATGATAGGTTAACATGTTTGATATCATTCCCTTCGTATGCTAAAAGTGACAAAGTCACTAATATTGTGTTGTGATAAATGCAAAGGCAAAAAGGCAATTTTTTCATACTATTCTCTCGAGCTCGGGGCACGGTGTTCACTGCAACGATGTACTCTTGCCAATGAGAATGTATGAGGTGATATATGCTTAGTATTAGGGACATGGAGTTCGCTACTACAGTGTATCCTACTTGAAAGGCATAAATCACTTTATCTTTACAATTGAAATAAAACTCGGGACACGGAGCTCGTTACTACGATGCTTCCTTGTTTAAAGAAGTGTATTTATCTTTTATAACAAGCAATGTACTTAAAAAAAATATAGGCTTGTTATGCCTAAAGTGCATAAAAATTGCTCAGATTGTTATGCTTTAAGTGCTTGAAGATGAATATATTTATCAAGGGATGTTTATCTTATATGTTACTCTATGTGTTACCATCATTGCCTTAACACATTAGTGTGTGCTATATTAGTTTTTTATTTTCGAAATTTGTTGATTAAATTTTTAAAATCTGAAAGTCTTTTTAACTAAAGAGTTTACGATTCTGAAAACGTCTTCAACAAGTTTTCTTTATTTTTGGTAAACCTTGTTAAGTAACTAACCCATATTGTGCTCGTAATTCTTGGGGATTGTTACAAAATTTTGTTTACTTATTTTTATTTTTTATTCTACTTAAAAAAAATTATTTAATTTATTGTTAACAGCCGTGTGTAATTTTGGGTTGTTAAGGTTTATTAGGGTGAGTGGTTAAAGTAAAATAGGAGAGGTAGCTTATATGGGTCAATGAGGGTTTATAGGGTTAGCTAAGATAGGACTTAAGCTTGCAAATCAAATTAATTCTTTGTTCCCTATCTTAAATCATTCTCATATTTTCTCTCCATCTCTTCTTATCCCTCTTTGTAACCGTCTCTCTCTCCCCTTTTTTAAACCCTTTCAACGTCGTCTTCTCCCTCTCGCTTTCTAGGTCAAAACTCATTCCAAAAATTCCCAAAAAATTACCATGGCATCTCCATCCAAAACCAACACCGAACCCTCAAACACTGACCAAATGGACATCTCTCCTAGCATTGCCCCAAGTGCAGCCTCTCGTGTAGCCATGGAGACTTCACCCATGATTACACCAAGCTCATCTCCTTCCATAATGACCGTAGTTCCAGCTGCTGCTCCTGTGTCTTCGTTTGATCAAGGCATTCTCAAGGTTACTCTCATCCCAGCCGTACCTAAAGAGAAGAGGAAATGAAAAGCTCCCTCAGCCAAGTTGTCTCCTCAAGTAGCAAATAGGAGGTCCTCCAATCGAATCAGGTCAATAAGGTCCAAAGCTACATCAAATACTACCTTTGATCCGGTTGAAGTTTCAGAAAGTTCCATAGAAATGTCATCACCTCATGTGAGTGATGAGAATTTTGATGCTAACAAGGAGAAGGAACCTTATGTGGACTCATTTGATGCCTGGGTGGATGCTGAAGAGGAGGAAACTTTGTCTGATTTTCAGAAGAGAAAGGGCAAGGCCAAAGTTTCAGTGAGTGCTACCAACGGTGCTACCAAGAAGAGGATATCATCTAAGGTAACACCTGCCCCCTCCTCTGTTCCTACAAAATCTATTCCTAGTGATCATGAATTTTCTGGTGATGAGTTTGTTCATACTGAAGAGGATAATGCTTTTCCAAAACCATTTCTTACTTTGAAATTTTATAAGAAGAAAAACATTGAGTTTTGGCTTAACAATTTATGTAAGAAATTGTTGAAAGAAAAGCATATTGATGAGGGCCAGTTAGAAAAGGAAGGGATGGTTCAATTTTTAAAGGACATGAATTTCTTTAAGGCAAATAATCATGCCTCAGTCTTTGTTGAGAGTGTTGTGAGAAACTTTTTTGCTAACCTACATGCTCATTTGGATAATGAAGGGTCTGAGAAATATGGGAAAGTTGGTGTATTCTTTTACTCCTTCCATCATTAATAAAGTTCTAGGCCTCCCAAATTTAGATGACGAGAGCATTAGGGTTAATAGGGATGAAATGGTCAAGCTTCTCACCCACAACAAAATCCAGTTCTGGCCTTTAAAGGAAAAGCTTCATGCTTATAGGCTTACCTCTCTGTACTCTGTTCTTCACAAGCTTTGCATTTTCAATTGGCTCCCTACTACAAATGAACCTATTGTTACCTTGGAGGATGCTTATGTTTTGTACAGACTGGGCAAAAATCATAGGATTAACTTTGGAAGATTAGTGTTCAAACACTTAGCTTCATGGGGTAGAAAGAAAGAAATGAAAATTACCTTTTTCCCCTATCCCTCTTTGATCTTAAAAGTTTTAATCTTTCAATCTTTGCCTATTGAAGCCTCTGATTCCTTCACCTTTGAACCTGAGTATTATACCATTGATCCTCAACTGAAAAAGGGTAACATGTATACTAAAGACCTTCCATGGAAAAAATCTGATGAAAATGTTGTTGGTTTTGTTTCTGTTCTTCCTGGTACTATCTCACGTGATATCCCAAGTGCTTCCCCAGGTGTTGCCCCTAATACTTTTGCAGGAAATGATGCTGCAAGTATTCTGTCTAATATGATTAATCTTCTGGGCAACACTTCTCCATCAATCCCAAAGACGACAGTGCTTCTAGCACAAACAATCAAGTGCAATTGGAGAACTCGTTGATGGGTGGGTCAAGCTTAAGCAGGCAACTGATACTTTTATTAATGAAATTTCTTCCCAAACAGGGGGAGGATGTACTGCTGCTACAGCTTCTGGAGCTGGTGCTACTGCAGGTGCTACCACCAGTGCTGGCCCAAGTGATGATGGAGGTGATAGGGATGGAGATTAGGAGGAAGAAGAAGAAGAAGAAAGCTGATACCTGAAGGTTGTTGAAACCATCAAGTTGATGATGCCACTACTGTGATGGTGGATTTGGTTTGCGGTGTCCTAAACAATTACTTTTTATTTGTTGATGTGGTTCTCTAAACAATTTACTTTTTATTTTGTTTATGTTGGTTGCAAAAACACTTTAGGTGGTTTGTTTTAAAACATTAATCTGTTAGGTAGTTTTTGCTTGGATGATATTTTGGTACAATGGTTTATTTGCTTAATGGTTAACTTAGTTTATTTCGAAAACTTTTTAAGTTTGAAATAAATTAGTTTATTTTGATAAATCATTGTTTAGATTAGCTCCTTGATTAAGGGGGAGTTAATTTTCGTGGAGATGTTATACTTTGTTTCTATGCTCTATGTATCTGTTTATGGACTGACATATTGCAGGTAAGCAACACTTTAGGTTTGAGAAGAAATATCCAACTAAGGGGGAGATTGTTAATGTAAACTGCAGATGATATCACAGATGATTTCCCAGATTTCAGATGATATCGCAGATGATTTCCTGTGCTGGAATTTATATAGTTGTACATTTCTTGATTATTAATTTATGTACTAATGTGCTAATATAATCTGTATATTCTATGGTGTATGTCCATATTTCAGGTTGCAATATGATTGGAGAAAGAGCTAGAAGCGTGGGGAATTTAGAAAATAATAGTTTATGCATAAATGATGTTTTATGCATAAAACATTTCCAAGAGTTACTCTGTCAATAACAATTAAAAACGTGTGAAGAGTTATTCAAAGGAGTTGTTGCTGATTCAAAGAGTGTACAACATGGAGAAAGCTTGGGAGTACAAGGCGTTGAAGCATGGACTTGAATAACAAGCATACGGTTGCTATAATTGAGGAAGTGGGTGCATGAAGTGAGAAACAAGCCCAACCACTCTCCCCACTCTCCCTCAATGTCCAATACAGCCCCAAGACTGTTTATTTGAGTAGCCTTCAAGTAATTGAAGACTATAAATATGCTTGGAAGGATGCATTTGAAGATATGCCAAGATTTGCCAATTATACACACCTTCGAAGCATAGAGAGATAGAGTTCTTTGTTTGGTTCTTTTCATCCGTCCTCCCTTGTAATTACGCACTTGATTACCTTGGTATGAAGTTGTGTGTAGGCTAGGATTGGATTCCGTTCTTTATCTTTTATTCTATAGAGCTTACATTGTATTAGTCTTAGGGAATATTTCGGCTTTGTGTAATTCTTTTATAAAGTGATAAAGTCTTGCCTAAGAGGCATCATCAAGTTATATTATTTATATAACTTGAGAAAAACAATTTTGGTGTTATTATTCCAATGCAATCTCTTTTACAAAATTGTTTTTATTTTCGAAGTGTGTGTGCGCTATCCTAAGTGCTATCGTTGGTGCTGTTATCACCTTGGATATCACTTGTGATTCAGGCCGTGACAATTTCAAATACCATTTTCAAGAAAATATTTTGTTAAACACATAAAATCCTAGCCATTATCACTCCTAAGCTTCTTAACATGCTTATTAACTATCTTTCAATCATGGCAAAGAAATTTTTCAGAATTTGTGAAACATCACTCTTGTGATGAATTAGATAAACCCATACAACCCGAGAGCAATCATCCAAAATGGTCAAAAATAATTTGCACCACACATAGCCGGCTTACGATAGTCACCCCAAATGTCACAATGAATTAAATCAAAAATCTCAATAGAGTTATTATCACTTGATAAAAACTTGTCTCTACTTTGTTTAGCTTGACAACAAATCCCACACACGTCCTTATTAATGCTACTACGACAAATAAAAGGCAATAAACCAACTACTTTACTTGATGGATGTCTAAAACGTTGATGCCACAATTGGTAGCTTCCGAATTCCTTGACACTGCAAACTTGTGACGATCTTCTCGGATAGTACAAACCCTCATTTAGTTCACTCGCACCAATCAACATCTTCGAGGCCCGATCCTGTATCACACATTGTTTGTCAGAAAAGTGCACTAAAGCATTTGAATCACTAAGTAGCTGAGAGAAAGATAGTAAATTGCAATTAAAAGTCGGAGCATAAAGAACATTTTTCAAAACCAATCCTTTTCCAGTGTCAACGTCACCTTCTTTCGTGGCCACGATGTATTTTCCATTGGGCATACCTATATGGTTAGCTTCAATATCATGAATATGTTTAAGCAGAGAGATATTCCCTGTCATGTGTCGATTGGCCCCACTATCGACAAGCAAAGGGTCATTATTTATCTTACCATTCAGATGGTCAATTGTGGAGTCGGCCAGTGCGGCGCTGACTACACTTGTGTCTGCACATAATTCTGGGAGTGACTCCACTGCTCTGCTATAAATACCAAAGCACGAGCCTGATCTGTATCATCGAATTGTGCTGTTTTAGCCTTTGTGCCGAACCTTATTTGATCCTTTCCCATTAAAGGGAATTGTCCTCCACTTCTCCCTTTGGTGTTCCTCATACGCTGCTCTCCCCACCATTCTGGGTAGCCCACTAGTTTGTAGCACGATTCCACACCGTGTCCTTTCTTTTTACAGTTAGAACAAACAACATTGTTCCCATCTTTTCTTTCCCCCGAACCATATGTGCCGACAGTGTCCGACCACTTGTGTGACCAGCTTGTTCCTCCAACCGCCCGAGCAAAGAAACTAGCAGGTGCAGGATAATCAGCACACCCACTGCTGCGTACTCTTTCTTCCCTTACAACCATGGAATATGATTTATTAACATTAGGCAACGGTTCTGTGTTCAGGATGGAAGACTTCACGTTTTTAAACTTCGGTGTTTCTAGTCCCATAACAAACTGATGTACTTGTTCATCCTCACGTCGTTTGGTCAACGTGGCTCCGAGATTGCATCTGCATCCACTGCACGAACATACATGCAATGTCTCAAAATCATTGAGATCATCCCACAGCTTCTTGATCCGACCATAATAAATGACCACGCTTTCGTCCTTCTCTTGCCTACAATTGGCAATATCCGCCTTGATTTGTTGAGTTCGTGGTCCATTTCCCATGGAAAATCTCTCCCTAAAATCATCCCACAAAGTCTTTGCCTCCTCCGTATATGTCACGGTGGACCTCAATGATGGTTCAATGGTATTGAAGATCCATGAAACCACCATTGAGTTGACAGTCATCCATTGGTCGATCTCGTCCTCTTCCTTCGGCATCTCGATCGTCCCATCAATGAATCCATGCTTCGTCTTGGCCTGCAATGAACCCTTGAAAACACGAGTCCATTCTTCATAATTATCACCCTTAAGTTGAACGTGGGTGATAATTTGCCCCGGGTTGTCACTTTTCGACAGGAAATAGGGTGAGCGCCTCTCATCCATGGCTTTCTTCTCAAAACTAATATTCGTGTTTGTCATGGTTGGATCAGCCATGCTCTGATACCAAGTTGAAACCAAGAACACGAGAAGGAGAAATTGAACAACTTGTTTTCCTTGCTTTACAAAGTTGAAATTACTCGGATCCGAGAGGCAGCGCGCTCGCGCCCCGGCATCTGGCATCATTTCGCTTGGAGGTGTCTCGCCATTTGTTTTCGCATTTGTAGAGTCGCCACGCCGTTTTTATTAAGCCCAAAACATTAAAAAAGGGCATCAGTTTAAAGATAATTTTAAACTGTTTTTGTGTAATGAGATTTTGAGTTCGGAGGTCAGATGACTCCTCGGGAAGAGAATATTAAAATCTTAGAGCTCACCCGAGTCGCCTCGTAAAAATGAGTCTTTCGAATACCCCTAATATTCTTTAATTGTTGTGTGTGTGTGTGTGCTTTTAAAAATGCATGCTGTGTCGGATGTCTACATTGTATACTACGTATTGAAATGTATTGAAATAGTAATGGAAGGAAGCCTTACCAATGTTGGTTCGTGTCTGTCTTCCGCTGGGGAATAGTGTTTGAGGATGGAATAGTGTTCCGGCATGGACCGGGATTGCTTCGGGAGGGGCCGGTTGTCTGCGGACAGAGTTTCGGCGTGAGTTGATGTTGCAGGCTGCGTGCGGGCAGAGGTTCGGCGTGCGTGGGGATCGCAGGGATCACTCGGGCAGAGGTTCGGCGTGCGTGGGGATCGCAGGGATCACTCGGGCAGAGTTTCGGCGTGGTTTGGGATCGCCGGTTTGACTCGGAAAGAGCCGGGACGCCGTGGAAAGACCAGGCAAGGCCTCGGAGTACCACGAGGGGCCTCAGAGTACCTCGAGAGTGCCTCGGGGCAGCGCGGGAGCGTCGCGGGAGCGCTCGGAGAGGCTTTGGAGCACCACAAGGGAGCTCGGAAGGCCTCGGAAGGATCCAAAAGGAGCCGGGAGTGCCTCGAGAGGACTTAGAGGGGAAGCCTGAAGGCTTAGGGAGGAAGAGAGAAGTGGGAGGTGTGTGGAAATGAGGAGGGGGAGCCCTCTATTTATAGTAAAAATTTTCGTGCAAGAAGATCCGTACGGACCTTCTAGGTAAACCAGAATCTTGGTTTTTCTCGATTTGAGGGAATATGTGATGATGGTGAATATTCTGTAATTATGGTGTCCCCTTGCAAGAAGGTCCGTACGGACCAACTAGGCTGCAATAAGGTCCGTACGGACCAACCATGTATGGGAGTGATGATTACTTCCGGGATTTGAGGGAATATTGTGGACTTTAAGGGGATTCAGTAATTATTAAAGCAAAGAGGTCCGTACGGACCATTATTGCTTTTCCAATTTCCTGAAAATTCCCAAAAGGTCCTTTTGTCCCTTTTTATCCCAGAAAGGCTTCTCCCTTGGTTTGGCTGGGGGTTTTGAGAGGGTTTAGAGTGCCAGAGGTCGTCGAGACTGCGTTGATGAGTCTACGGTGTTTCCCATGTGCTTGTAAGAGGGTGATCCAGATTGGGGTACTTACAGAAGCCCCTCGACGACGTCACTTATGAAAGAAGTGGGGTCGCCAATAAGATAAGGGTCCTAATCTGGATCGCGTGCTGGTAGATAAAGTGACCGGGGAGGTCAGTGTGAGGACGTGGTGGTGTCCTATTGTGTGACCATTTAGGTCAGTAGGCTGGACCCTGTGATAGGATTCGTACGTATCCCTGGCGGGAATCAAGCCTGGTCGTAGTTCGGGTGTGGGGTGAGTGTTTTGTGAATGCGGGCGTGGTGGTGCCCTGAAGTGTCGTGTGACCGCTGAGGTCAGTGGTAAGGACGTGGTGGTGTCCTGGGTGACCGCATAGGTCGATGGCTGGACCCTGTGATAGGATTCCTACGTATCCCTGGCGGGAATCAAGCCTGGTCGTACTTAAGAGGTCGTGAATCTGTGAGTGCGGGCGTGGTGGTGCCCTGAAGTGTTGTGTGACCGCCGAGGTCAGTTGTGGGGACGTGGTGGTGTCCTAAGATGTGGTGACCGCCGAGGTCAATTGTGAGGATGTGGTGACCGCCGAGGTCAATTGTGAGGACGTGGTGGTTCCTGGGATGGAAATTTTACGATTTTTCTAATCGGGTGGTTTAAGGCCTTCCGGGTCGGGAATAATGATTTGGGAGGTTTATACGGTCTTCCGGACCGAGTGGTTTAAAGCCTTCCGGGCTGGAGATAGTGATGGTGGAGGTTTATACGGTCTTCCGGACCGAGTGGTTTAAAGCCTTCCGGGCTGGAGATAGTGATGGTGGAGGTTTATACGGTCTTCCGGACCGAGTGGTTTAAAGCCTTCCGGGCTGGGATTGTATGAGGACTTGAATCGTCTTCTGATTGCGGTTGCGCCATGCATGAGGACTTTGAATCGTCTTCTGGCTGCGGTTGGTGCCATGCGTGAGGACTTTGAATCGTCTTCTGGCTGCGGTTGGTGCCATGCGTGAGGACTTTGAATCGTCTTCTGGCTGTGGTTGGTGCCATGCGTGAGGACTTTGAATCGTCTTCTGGCTGCGATTGGTGCCATGTGTGAGGACTTTGAATCGTCTTCTGGCTGCGGTTGGTGCCATGTGTGAGGACTTTGAATCGTCTTCTGGCTGCGGTTTGTGCCATTCGTGAGGACTTTGAATCGTCTTCTGGCTGCGGTTTGTGCCATTCGTGAGGACTTTGAATCGTCTTCTGGCTGCGGTTTGTGCCATTCGTGAGGACTTTGAATCGTCTTCTGGCTGTGGTTGTGGAGGCGTGGCTGCCTTGAGCTTTGATTGCGAGAGGTGTAGGTGCCTCGTGCTTTTGTCCGCTGGGGAGAAGGTTGGACTTACGATGGCTGTCGGTGTTCATCCGTTAGGGATTTATCGTGGCCTTATAGGGGCTTTTCCTGTTGAGAGGGTGACGTCGGGCTTACTTTGATGGCCGGTGCTTGCGTTGTCGATGACGGCCGTGATTGCTTTTGGCATTTCGAGGCATTTCGTGCCTCGGGATTTATCTTTGGGAGGTGTTGGCTCCTTCTTGCGCTTGTTTTGCCGTTGAGTGGGCGAGGTCCGGGCTTACGCTGACGGCCGGTGCTGGGGATATGTAGTCTTGTACGACTTCCTCGATTTGCCGGGGGAAGGAGCTCGGGCTTACTTTGATGGCCGGTGCTTGCGTTGTCGATGAGCGTTTTGGAGGCATTTTGTGCCTTGAGATTTATGCTGGGAGGTGTTGGCTTCTTCTTGCGCTTGTTTTGCCGTTGAGTGGGCGAGGTCCGGGCTTACACTGATGGCCGGTGGTTGAATTGTCGTTGAGATGGCGAGGACCGGGCTTACATTGACGGCCGGTGGTTGAATTGTCGTTGAGTGGGCGAGGTCCGGGCTTATACTGACGGCCGGTTCTTGAATTGCCGTTGAGTGGGCGAGGTCCGGGCTTACGTTGACGGCCGGTGGTTGAATTGCCGTTGGAGTGGGCGAGGTTCGGGCTTACATTGACTTCCGGTTCTTGAATTGCCGTTGGAGTGGGCGAAGTTCGGGCTTACATTGACTGCCGGTTTTTGAATTGCCGTTGAGTGGGTGAGGTCCGGGCTTACGTTGACGGCCGGTTCTTGAATTGCCGTTGAGTGGGCGAGGTCCGGGCTTACGTTGACGGCCGGTTCTTGGATTTCCGTTGGAGTGGGCGAGGTCCTGGCTTACGTTGACGGCCGGTGGTTGAATTGCCGTTGAGTGGGCGAGGACCGGACTTACGTTGACGGCCGGTGGTTGAATTGAAGGGTTAGGGACCATTCTGCACTTGGATTTGCTGAAAAAGGCCTTAGGACAGCCAGGGGCAAAGATTATAAGGGCAGGAAAGTAATTTGGCCCTCCCTTGCAAGAAGGTCCGTACGGACCAACCTGGGATGCAAAGAGGTCCGTACGGACCATGTTGGTTTTTTACAGCTCCTGCATTTTGACCGGGTTAAAAAGCCGAGGCCCCCTTCACTTCTTCTTCTACAGTTCGTGCATCCGAGAGTGAGAGAGAGAGAGAGAAAACCTCCATTTTTACATCAAAATCTTCCATTTTTCGCTTGAATCGCTTGCAATGGCGGAAGGATCTCGGAGGAGTCGTCGACAACGCAGTCAAGAAGTGGTCGAGCAACGGATGGAGCTCCAAAGAAATTGGATCTCGTTTGTTCCATCTTCGAAGAACCCGGATGTATTGTATCCGAATCCGGAGGTGCACAATCGTCGCTCTAGGAATGTCGGGGAGGTAAGAAATCCTTTCCGTTTTGATTCCCTGCTCGAATTTTTTGAATGCTAAAACTAGATTTTAGTTTTTCGCATATTTGAGTTTTTGTTATTTTTCATGCCTTTTGTGAAATTCTTGATGAATTGTTGAAAATGGACATGTAAAAATTGTGGGTATGTGTATTTTGTGCAGAAATGTGTAGATTAGCTCTTATTTGTGAAAATAAAGTGCCTCTCTAATGAAATGCATGCCTTGGTGTTTTGTACCTAATGCTATTTATGTATGTACATTATGAGAAAAGTTTGTCGTGTAGTGACAAATTTTGTGAAAAAATGTGACATGTGCCGTGTTTTGTGACGGGTTTTGTCTGAAAGTGTGTGCCGTGTAGGGACGGACTTTTCTTTTGAAAATGTGTTATGCAAGGTGTGCCGTGTTTTTGGGTGATGGACTTTGTGGGGAAAATATGTGCAATATGTGCCGTGTTTCGTGATGGTTTATTTTGAAAATGTGTCGTGTAGTGCTTGATCCCTCTGTTGAGAAAATCTGTACAGTGTGTGCCGTGTTTTTGTGACGGACTGCATGGAAAAAATTATGTATAATGCATGTCATGTTTTGAGTTGCATGTAAAAATTATGTGCAATATGTGCCGTGTTTCGTGACGGGATATATGTGCTTTGATTTTCTTTTGCATTAAGTACTGTGAATGACGTACCTTTGCTGTGTTTACCTACAGGATGAGGGGCTCATGGCTGGGAAGGCCAAGAAGATGAAGACTCGGGATCGCTCGAGGCCGTTTGTTGAGTTGTGGCAAAATGATGCCCGATATTTCGTGGATGGTAGGCCGAGTCCCAGGAGGCCGGTCTACGCTTCCGCTTCGGGTGTGTTCGTAGAGAACCCGGCCGGGGTTTTCGACACGAGGAAGAACAAGAGCGTCTTCCTTGGCCTTTCTGAGTATTGGTGGGATACCACCCACACCTTCCATCTGAGCTGGGGAGAGGTGACAGTGACGCCTACCGACTTTGCTGCGATTACCGGGCTTTCCTTCAAAGGAGGGCTAGTGCGGTGGAGAGATATGATAGCTGATGATGTGTTGACCGAGCCGCCGGGCTTTGAGCCTCGTCCTCGCAGGGACTCCGGGCATGCTATATAGCGATGTGGAGCCGAGGATTACGGCGCATTGGGGCCTATGTCCCGGGTACCGGCCGGGTGACGGCGGAGCACTCGGGCGCGCTCCTTCGCAGGGTTTGCACTTTCCGAGACTTTGTTCTCGAACCACGCGATTGCGGCTCCTTTTGCTCGTTGGAGAGCTTGATTGATCCGGAGAGAGTTTGTGATATCGCCGGGCGAGGCGGGCTCGGCCGAGCTCTACTTCTCCTTGGACCGGTTTAGCCGGGTGCGCCGCTCTTTGGCCTGTTTTGATTTTGCTTTGGAGGTATGAGTTTATTGTCGTTTTTGATTTAGCAACTTGTCGTTTCTCCATTTTCTTTGCACCGAGCCTTTTCTCGTTTTTGTCAGGTGTGGTTCTACGAGATCTTCCAAAGTGCTTCCCGGGGATAGAGATCCCTGGGCCGGGCAGGCAACAGATCCCGCGATGTTAGGCCGGGCCTGCTCGACGAGAAAGAGGAGGAGCAGCAGGGGGAAGCTCACCATCGCCTACGGGGATGTGCAGGAGCGTCTGAAGAGAGGTAGCCCGGAGGGGTTTATTTTGTTCCCGTGGGTTCGGTATGAGGCTGATGAGTTCGAGGGGGCTCTGAGGTGACAGCCACGAAGATGCCGCGGGCCCGACTTGTGATGTCATGTATCCGGGAGAGCGGGTCTTCCGGGGCAAAGATGGCCTAGGTGTGCTTCCCGTGGCTCCGTGGGACCCTCCTTTTGGCATGCTTGTTTCCCGAGATATAGACGTGTTGGATTTTGAGAGGTACCTTGGCGGTGTGGGTGCCGAGGAGTTTATTTTGTATGGAGAGGAGTATGGGGCCTTCGTGAGGAGGAAGTTGAGGACGCCGCAGTATCGGGCGAGGGAGAGAGAGGCCGGCCCGCAGTTCCCCTGCAGGTTCCGATGCCGGGGCCGGATTTCACGTATGTTCGTGGGGACGGATCGAGGAGGAGGGTCTCGTACCCGTCCCCGAGCAGCTCCCCGCATACCGAGTGGATCCCGATAGATCGGTGAGTGTGCTTACTCTTTTCCATCTTGGCATCCTTTCTCGTATTTTTCTTTTTGTTGTTGAGTATAACCGTATTGCCGAGCATTTCCTCGTCGCTTGCTTGCGCAGTCCCGGGAGAGCCTATGATATGCTGACTCGCCGTTATGTGGCGATGAGGTCCTTTGCGAAGAAGATGGCGTCGAAGATGTCTTGCCGGTCTTCGCGACGCGTGTCGGCGTACGAGCCGATGCCTTCGAGGCATTCTGTAGATGTTCCTCCATCGAGAGCCGAGCCGGAGCCACAGCAGGAGGGACCTTCGCGGGGGCGGCATAGCATGGATGCCGGGACGTCTTCGGGAGCTCCGAGGCAGCAGCCCTTTATCGCTTCTTCCCTCCGCAGGACGCACAGGTGAGGGATCCTCGAGCCTTCTTTCTTTGATCCTTTCGTCGGATTTGATCCTTCGATTACTTTGAGTGGCGCCTCCACGGGGCTCGGTGACTCCGACGACGAGGACGTGACGGCGAGTTCACCGGATGCCCGACTTCTCTCTGGAGGACCTTGGCGAGGATGATGATGCTGAGGAGTCTGATTAGTATTCATTTGCTTTCCCTCTTTCCATATCTTCTTTTTTTTCTTTTAACAACAGACATTAGATGTACCTGTAATAAAACACTCGTATTTGCATGGCAAACAACATTTTATTTTAAGATGTAATGTCATTTTTGTGATTCCCGGGAATTGTCCTAGAAATTGTTGCTATTATTATATTTTTTTTGTGCATGCCACGTGAGCTGAGAGTGCGTTTGTGGGTAGTGTATGTTTGCCGGGAATGGCTTTGGCCAGTGTTTGGGCAATTTAGAGCAAGGTCCTGTTGGGGACAGTGGTTGTTGTACCGTTGCTGGGGAAATGGGTATTGTCCCGTTGGTGCTGGGGGAGACTCTTCATGGTATCGACCGTCTAGCGACTGGGGATCGTTTCATGAGAGGGGGAAGCCCCGCTTTGCTCACCTTGTGGCTGCGAGAGAGACTTCAGGCCATGCCCGAGGCTCCGACGTCGTTTAGCCCGTGGTCATTTGCTCAGCGACCTCTTGTGTTGGATATGGATCAGTCCATCTGGGAGAGATGGATGGCACAGCCTTGGTACGCATCGATCCGTTGGTGGGTTCCCCACCGGAGGAATTGAGACTAGGAGGGTCTTTCAGAAGGGTCCCGTGTCGTCAGAGTTCCAGTTTGTCGTGGTCCTCCTTCTATATTCCGTCGCTTGTTTCCTGCTAGCTTGGGATGAAGCAAGAGCCTTTGTTGGGCCGGGATGACCTTGCTACTGCGGAGATAGTTCCTCTTCGTATGGCAACCTGTGTGCTTTCTTGTATTTTCGAGGGTATGGAAGTATTCCGCTTTCCCTCCCGCGGTGCTCCTTAGACGTCTGGGAGTGTCGTATAGACGACTCGCACTCCGGCCCGGTATGAGCAGCCGTGTTGGGCAGTCCCAAGTGGCTTTGGAGAGCAGGCGTGTAGCAATTCTGGGACCCGGTTGCCGTAGTGCTATTGCCTTAGGAGTGCCGAAGCCTGGTCTGACCCTCAGGATGTGACGGGAGACACTTTGTTTGACTACAAGACTAGAGTTGACCGACTGACAGGGAGAGGTCCTCATTTACAGACTTGCAGGGAGGAGATCCGAGCCGAAGCACGGGCGAATGAAGCCCTGAGAGCTGCTGGATTGTTTGACTCTACGGGGAGGACCCCTGATCTCGGACTGAGAGACGCAGAGTTGGTTCGCGTTGAGCGAAAGAAGACTTGTCGGGGACGAGGGAAGAAAGGGAAGAATGGCGAGGGGACAAGCGCAGACGGCGCGGAATGACCTCCTAGGTATCCATTCATTGCATTGTAAACACATTATTTGTTAAATGTATTAAGCTGTCTTTTAGCATGTTGTGAACTTGAGAGTAGACCGTGCTTGAACTCATCAAGAAATGTTGTAACCGTTAGTGATTTGTGATTTACTTTTAAAGCTTTGTCGAGACGCAAGATCTCTTGTTTGCCTTTGTGTCTTTTGTGCACCTTGTCGGCGTCCATCTTTGAACTTTTCTGTTGCATTTGCGGACTGAAGCGGCCCGAGCCCTGACGGCAATCCCTTTTGCTTGGGTCTTGTGCTTGCCTGAGAAGTTGGATGATCCCTTGACAAGTCGTTTTTGACGGTCATTTTCGTAGCTTCCTTGCCCTTTGTTGGCGTCGGGCTCTTGACCTCAATTTCGCAGCTTCTGCTTGAGCTTCTTTTATTTTTGTGTTTTTTTTTTGTGAGCCCTTGCTCGAGCTCTCTCTTTTTTTTTTATTATTTTTTTTTGTGAGCCCTTGCTCGAGCTCTCTTTTTTTATTATTATTTTTTTTGTGAGCCCTTGCTCGAGCTCTCTTTTTTTTTTTTGAAGCGCGTGAGGGCGAAGACAAGCCCTCGGGCTTCGGGAAGCGCATACATGAGTCGGTCGTTTGATGCCGAGTGACCCTGATGTCCTTTGATGTTGCCGCCGTTGTTTGACTTGGTCAAGGTGACGTTGGGGCGTGCTCTTGAAAAGTGTGTAATTTGATGGAGGTCTTGATCGACATTCAAACTTTTGACTTTTTTGTGTATTTTTAGACCGGACCAATTAAGGTTGCCTACGTTCCCCCGGACTAGAGGGCTCAGGTCTGCGTAGTTCGACACTACATGGAGTGTCAAGAGATGCACGGTTGTTCTTCTTTAGGCGAAGTATCTCGCGAAGTTTGCTTCCGTTGACCGGATTCATGAAGTGGATTGCCGTCTAGGTCCGTCTGCCTTCATGGCACCTCCGGAGAAGATCTTTTGAACCACGAAAGGGCCGATCCATGTGGGTTCCCATTTTCCCAAAGGGGTTGGTTCGAGCGGGAGGCTTTTCTTTGAGTACAAGGTCGCCTTCCCCGATGTCTCGGGACTTGACTTTCTTGTCGAAAGCTCTATCCATCCCGCTTTGATAGGCTCCTGACGTGTTCCATGGCCTTTAGTCGTCGCTCGTCTAGCGTGAGCCAATTCGTCATGTCGGCTTCGGAGCCATTCGACTTCGTTGATGTCATTTTCCAAAGAAGACTCTGAGTGAGGGAATTTCCAATTCAATGGGAAGGACTCGCTTCCATCCCGTATGTCGTGGCGAATGGGGTTTCTCCCGTGGCTATTCTCGACCGATGTGCGGTAGCCCCAAAGTGCAAGGTGCAGCTTCTCGGCCAATCTCGTCCTCGGGTGGTCATTTTTCGGATGATCCGTTCGAGGGTCTTGTTTGCTGCTTCCACGGCGCCATTTGTTTGTGGCCGGTAGGGAGAAGATTTGTGGCGTGTGATCTTGAATTCGGCCAATAGCCTCGTCGAATTCCCTCGAAGTGTGAGCCATTGTCTCGATATGACCTCATTTGGGATGCCGTATCGGCAGATGATGTTTTCCTTGAGGAAATGCGCGACCTTCTTGGAGGTGAGTACCTTGTAGGACTTGGCTTCGACCCATTTGGTGAAGTAGTCGATGGCTACTAAGATGAACTCGTGACCGCTGCCGCTGGCGGAGCGATTTTCCCGATGACGTCAATTCCCAAGTGGCAAATGGCCAGGGTGTAGTCATGCAATAGAGATCGTGGGGCGGCAGATGATTGAGGTTGGAGAACCGTTGACACTTGTCGCAGCCTTCGGACAAAGTGGATGCAATCCGCTCCACGGAGATCCAAAGAGTAGCCCATCCCGAGAATGATTTGCATCGTGGCTCGGGCGTTCATGTGGGGACCGCAAGCCCCATTGTAGACTTCGTTCATGAACTTGTTTGCTTCTTCCTGGCTGATGCAGCGTAGGAGTGGTCCATGGTAGAGTTTCTTGTATAGCATGTCCCCGAGGATGACGAAGTGAGAGGCGAGGCGTTTTAGGGCCATGATGCTCTTGGTTTTGACCCCTTCTGTGTGTGGGTCTTGCTTGTTCATGAAGGTGGTTTCCCGTTCTTGAGGTATTGGAAGATCCGGGTTTGTGGCCGGAAATGGCGTCGGACTTGCGTCTCTTTGGCTCTTCAGCAATCTTGCAAATCGTTGTGATTAAAACCTTCTCAGCAGCTTGGGCCCGGCTTTTCTCTCGTTCGACAACATGCTTAAACGTTTGCTTGATGCATTTATTCAATTAATGTGTTTGCCTTTTGTATAGATGAATTGTTATTAACTGTTTTGATTAGTTAACATCATCATTTGTTAAAGATGCAATGAAATGATTTTTTAGGAAGGTCGGACCTTTTATTGAAAGCGTGAAGATAGTACATTGTTGATCAAAGACTCACAATCGTTGGGCGTAAAGCCGTCAAAAGACTCAAAAGATGTGAATTCACGTACAACAAGACTCGAAGCTAGACTATAGGCGACGAGGGATTGGACCAGCTTCATTACTTCCTGATGGCCGTAGCTCTAGAGGGAGTGGTGCCGGTTCAGTGGCCAATCTTCCCTTGGCATGAGTCCCGGAAAATAGCTTGCATGTGGTTCGATTTCAAACCAGATCGCGGAGGTTTTTGGTTGCTCCCCGATGATGTCCCTCCATTAGTGTTGCCACCCACCTTGGGGGTTTTTGATGATAGAAGTCGCCGAGGGCTACTTCTAAGAGGGCGAAGCATTCGCCGATTCGGAGTTGATTCTTGCCGATGTTGATCACTTTCATAGAATCCGCCTTTATCCGGGATCTTTGCTTGGACGACATTTACAATGTCCGATTCGAGGGGGCATGCTATATCTCCTTCCCCGATTAAGCCTTCGAGGAGGTTGCGCCACTGTTCATCCAGGTCGGACACCGGAATGTTGAATTGAACTAAGCCGTGATGGCCGTCCCCGTAAGATCCGAGAGTGTCGGCTAGAGGGTTGTCTTTGCATCGGGGATCGGTGATGAGCCGCTTGCAAGAGGGTTTTCGGCGAAGTAAGGGTCTACTCCTCGATCAATCTCCATCGTAGGGCGTCCATCTCGATCCTCTCTTAAGCATTCTTCACAGCCGCATATATCGTAGTTGTCATCTTGACCCACGAGCTCTTCGATTTCCACTCGTCGCGGCTTAGAGCGTGGATGTAAGGATCCACTTCGTAGCGGGACAGGTAGGAGACTCCATCTCGGAGAAGAGTATTTAGTCATGTCGGGACCTTCTTCGGGTCGTAGCTTGCTGGCCAAGCACTCGCCATGCACCGCTTCCGCGGATCACTTCGATCGCTCCATTGGCATTGATGAATTTCACGCATTGGTGAAGAGTAGATGATACCGCTTTCATCCGATGTATCCAAGGTCGTCCCAAAGAAGGCGCAGAAGGTTGGTTTGATTTCCACGACTTGGAACTCTACCGACTCCGCTTGTACGTCGAATTGGATCCTCGGATTGATGACTCCTACGATTGGTCGTGCAAAGTGGAATCGTAGGCTCGGATTACCCGAGGTGAAGGCCTTATCGTGGAGCGGTCGATGCGGAGTCGTTTCAATGTGCTCAAAGCGATGATGTCGATCGCGGAGCCGTTATCAATCAAGACGTTCGGGAGGAAGAACATCTCTATTTTTATGAGGATGAGGAGGGCTTCGTTGTGCCGATTCTCACATATCGGCAAGTCATCGTCGCGAAGGCTAAACCGCTTCCCGTGCTACCGTTTGACTCGCCCTTCGGGGAACGTTCGATCCATCCATTTGTATGCCTTGGTTGGGGCAAAGATCGTAGGGAGACAGCTTGCCCTTGGGCGTTCTTGTCTAAATTCCCGGTCCACGAGACCTTTTGACTCGGTTTCACGCTCCCAAATATAGCGGACAAAGATGCCGACGATTTCTGAAATTGCAGGGTCCGCTCTCGCTTGGAGTTTCGTCAAAGGCTATCGAAGTTTACCCCGTCGTTCGGGGAATGGATTTCCGATGGTATTGGGACCACGAGGGCGTTCCAATTTTCCCTCCTCAATGAGCCCCCGGACCACCCGCTGAGAGCACGAAGCAAATTGCCGGTGTGGCCGGGTAGTTGTGGAAGGCGTAGTGCTTGCTCATATCCATGTTGGGCCTGGGAGTCTTTGGTTGGAAATTCTCGAGTGTCTTGAGAAGATTTTGTTTCACCAAAGCTTCAAATACTTGACCCAAGGGCATTTCAAGGTTGTCTAAATGCCGGAACCGTGGGAAGCGAGGGATTGTTATTCTTTGGGGCCGCTTGATCGCGGTTTACTTGAGCTCCGTTCGAATGTAGTGTCTTGTTCCGCCGCTTCTTTTCCTTTGGTCGGGCAGGAGTTGAAGTTGCTGTGTTTGTTCGATAACGGTAAGACGAGGCAGGGTTGCCGTTGCCTTTTGAAGACTCGTAGTCTTTTCAAACTTTGTCCCGGCGTTGACCATGGCACGGAGATCCGGATAGAAATGGTGGCCGATCAAGGTCCTCAAAGATGGCTTCGAGGCAGAATGGAAGATGTCCATCTCGCTCTTCTTTGGAAAGTGGATCCATTATCTCGCTTAGCTTCCGGGCCCATCTTTGTAGAACTCGCCCACCGGTTCGTCATCCTTTTGTTCGGTGGCTTGCAGTGTCATGGCGGTTTGTCTCCCATTCAAGGTTGGCGCGGTACTTCTCCAGGAAGATTTCACCGATCTCGATCCCACGTGGAGCGGTTTTCTCGCCTTCACATTGAGGAACCACCTTAGTGCCGTGGATTTGAGGGAATGCCGAAAGTGATCTCGCCATCTCGTTGAGGGGTTGCCCCTTCGCTCTCATACCCGTGACATAGGTGTCGATGTGGGTTTTCGGGCATTCTGTCCCATCAAACTTTTCCATTTCCGGCATCCCGAACTTCGGAGGGAGAGGGACCACTTTGTTCGGATCGCAGGAAGGAGGGAGTCCTTCCGAGAACTAGCTAGCTTGCCTTGCATGTCCTTCATTTGTTCGATAAGAGCCAAGCCATGCGAGGATCACTGTCCGAGGCGGGTTACCGTTTTCGTGGACGGAAACCGAAGATGGGGGTGGATTGGCCGATGGGATCGCCATTCGGGAGTCTTGGGGAGGTAGTTGAGTGTATACCAACCCATACCCCTGGGGTGTTGAAGTTGAGGGCGTGATTGCCAGGTCCGCTAAGGGTTGTGTTTGGGAACCTGGGGAAATGATTCGTTAGCCCCAATCGCGTACTAGCAGGTGGCAAGCTTGAGATGTCGGGATATCCGCCGGGATGCCCGTCCCCGGTAAGCATGGGGACTTTTGATTGTGGTTGCGAGGCTCGTATAGAGGCAAAGGATTGAATCTGGGGATACCGAGATGCATTGGGATCTCGACTGAGCAGCACGTATGTGTGCCGTTGGTACCGAGCTTGATGTGCGTGAGCCGGGAAACCGACCGTGCCGAGGCGGGCATGTCGGAGCCGCTTGACCGACGCCCGAGGGGAGCTGAGCGAGAGCCGCTTTGGCCGGCTGGGATCTCGTAGCTTGGCGGAGGCGGAACTTGGCCGATAGCTTTGAGAAACCGGGGAGCTTCAGATGTCTTCGTCCTCTATGAGAACAAAGGTTCCATCAGTTGGGGAACCGCAATCGTTCCTCGAAGACGCAAGGTGTCTACGATCCAGGCTTGCCGTTCTTCTTGGCGCTTCTTGATGGTTTCGAAGGCTCGCAAAGACCTCCTCCATTGTCCGGAGGTTCCTTAGTGGCGGGGTTCCGTTTCCCTCACCGTTATCCGTTGATCCCGTCATGGGGGAGTGGCGGACGGTGCGGACCGTTGAACTGGAAGGGCTATCGGACCTTGTGACCTCGATACTGAAAAGGCGGCTCCCGGGTATTCTCAACCACTCTCGGTTCGCAATGTTAGCTGGAGGGGGTGACGGGCAAGGTTTAGACACAAGAATGGCCTCACGGGATAAAAGGGGGAAAGCTCACGTGGCATGCGGTTTCCGTTTCTTTTATTTATGATGATTTTTTTTTGTTGTTTTAATTTACTTAAAACATGTTTTCTCAGAGTCCTAGGTAGGTTGGAAAAGATTGCTCTTCTTTTTCGCAACTATGCTAGATCCTGGGTCAGTGGAGACCATCTCGTGCGGCTATAAGCCCTCGTTTTGCACCCGTATTTCGACATCCCAGGTGCGGACAACCCCGGCGAGGGTCCTATAGGGCAAGCGGTTTCCACCGGCCTAAAAGAAAAATCCGAACCTAAGGACCGAGCTCGTCATGTTCGTTTTGATGCGTTAGCCATGTGAATAGTGAACCGAGCCGGCCACCGAGTCAAGATCAAGTCAAGAGTCTCGGCATGACCTTCTCTTTACCTTGCTTGCGCAAGGGATCTCGTGACGTTAGGCGTTGGCCGGGTCATATTGTCATGGCCGACGTATCAAAGGCGTGATGACATGGTGTCATGTGAGCATGGATGTATATCCGGACGGAACATCGCCTGGTGTAGCTTCGAAATCAAGATCAAGTCAAGATTTTAGCATGACCTTTCATCGCTTGCTTGCGCAAGGGATCTTGAGTTCCGAGCCTTGACTCGAAAAAATGGCCGGCATGGTATATGTATCCAGCCGTATGACACCTGGATCGGGTAAAAACCAACCGAGTCCGGACAGAGTGTGACTCAAGACTCAAACGTGTGGTTGACGCTTGGCTAGGATGGGATGTTTGGAATGATCCCGTGCGCATCCGAGAGGCCTAGGAAGACCAAACGGATCGCAACCGAGACCACTCCGGGTTAAGGGTTGTAGTGTGCAGTGTATCCGAGGCAAAGAAGGCGCGTAGAGCGTGCGGTGTAACCGAGGCAGCAGCAGGAGTAGAGTGCGGTGTAACCGAGGCAAAGAAGGCGCGTAGTGTGCGGTCTCTAAAATTCTTTTTCCGAGTAAAACGAAGTTTTTGAAGAATTTTAAATGTATGCACAGCTGTATATTGATGCATTTTTTTTTGTATTTTTATTTTTTTTTGTAAAATAAAAAGTAAAGCACGTGCACACACACACACAACAGTTAAAGAAAGGGGTAAAATGAAAGTTTGACCCTCATCATCGTTTTAAAAATCTTTTGTTTTGTTTAAAAAGATTTTAAAACAAAAATTCCCCAGCAGAGTCGCCAACTGAAATTACCTGATCCGAGAGGCAGCAAGGCTGCTCGCATCTCGGCATCATTTCGCTTGAGGTGTCTCGCCGTTTGTTTTCGCATTTGTAGAGTCGCCACGCCGTTTTTATTAAGCCCAAAACATTGAAAAAGGGCATCGGTTTAAAGATAATTTTAAACTATTTTTGTGTGATGAGATTTTGAGTTCTGAGGTCGATGACTCC
>JAFEMH010004409.1:72500-211014 GCA_022495995.1 Adenophora triphylla var. japonica | reverse complement strand
TATGATCAAAAACAACCAAGGTCAAAAGCAACTCGAACCCCGGACTTATTCACTCCTGACTGCTCTTATCCGTCTCACTCTCACTTTGAATGAAAACACCAATGATTGCACCAATATATTCATTTTTCATTATATGTCATATCTTATCCGTCTCACTCTCACTTTGAATGAAAACACAAATGATTAATATATTCCGACCACGATTTTTTCTTTTTTTCTAGACATTTCACCCTCGAAATAAGCAAGAAATTGTATTCTACTGATATTCAACTAAGAAATAGAAATTCAAAAGAAAGAGTGGATTCGATCCTTTCTATGGGTACTTCTTAAACGCTAAGGTCTTCTATACACCGGAGACTTTCTACTTTATCTATAGAAATCTAGAGAAAAGAAATACAGAGAAAGTTCTCCCGGGAATCGAGTGACTCCTGGGATAACCTTCTTTTGATTCTCAATTTGAAAGTATTAATTTCCTTGGAAAGTCTTCTAAATCAATCACCTAAATTCATTTTTCATAATCCGGAAAATCGCTCTGGATATCTATTAGATAGTCTGCCAACTCCTGATAAAAGGTTTGATAGAACTCTTTGGACAAAAAACTTTCCAAACTTTTCTGGAGTTTCTTCGTGCAAGGTAAAAAGCTGAAATTTTTTATGTCCGACTCTTCCGCCCACCCAACAGTTGGTGCAAATTTGACATTCGTCAAAGCCTAAACTCGATTCCTCATAATATTTCTTTTTTATTTTCAAGACGATTTTTCGGGCGCAGTTCGCCAAGGAAAGACTCCAAAGCCGGCTTCAATTTAAAATACCTCCTTTCCCATACATGTCCTCTCATCGAAATCCATTCATCTCGACCGATAAAAGATGGAAGACTGCGTCGAAGGTAGATGTATCGTCCATAGTTTACTCTTTCGCTTCTCCCTTTATAAAAAGATTTTCAAGTAAGTGACATTGGAAAGACACTCATTCGTCGCTTGATCGTAGAGCTTTAATGCTACGCAAGTCTTCTTCATGTCGTTGGCCAGCTCGATAGCGGCTCGCTTCATTGCTACGGCATCGCCAATCTGCGACAGGCAGCATTTCCGGCGTCTTAACGCTGCGGTCGCCATATTTCCCTTAAAAACACCATTTTTTGGAAATCAACTCAAGATCCTGATGAATGAGTACATCCTACATTTGTCATAGGCTCTCGGTAGATCCGTTGGTGTCAAGTCTCCTTTTTCATCTAATATCGCTGCCAACTCCCCGGGAATTAATAGACGGTTTTGATAGCGTTTAAAATTGTCCGAACCAAAATCTTCAAACCGGTCCTCCTTCTTCTATTTCTCATAAAAGCCCTCGAATTTTTAAATAATGAATGGAAATATTAATTTCCATTAAAACTATGAAATTGACGATTCACCTTATGGAAATCAGGAATAATTATTGGGTCAAGCGGTAAAACAAACAGAATAAGCTATACTTTTTCTTCTATACATAGCGGTCTCACTCTCACTTTGTATACTATTGATTACTACTCATATTCATCATATATCACTGGTCATGTATAAATATATGACCAAAAACAACTAAAAGTCAAGCTACAACTCGAACCACGACTTTGTTCACTCGACTGAACATTCCTAGCGGTCTCACTCTCACTTTGAACACTACCGATTACCACTCATATTCATCATATATCAGCATATAACATATGACCAAAAACAACTAAGGCCCAAGCCACAACTCGGTCCACGACTTTTTCACTGACTGGAATATTCCTAGCGGTCTCACTCTCACTTTGAACACTCACTGATTACTACTCATATTCATCATATATCAGTTATATAACATATGACCAAAAAACAACTAAGGTCAAGCTACAACTCGAACCACGACTTTTTCACTCGACTGAACATTCCTAGCGGTCTCACTCTCACTTTGAACACTACTGATTAATATATTCATTATTCATCATATATCATTATATAACATATGACCAAAAAAACAACTAAGGTCAAGCTACAACTCGAACTCACGACTTTTTCTTACCTCGACTGAACATTCCTAGCGGTCTCACTCTCACTTTGAAACACTACCGATTACTTTCTACTTCATATTCATCATGGTATCATTATATAACAATATGACCAAAAAAACAACCAAGGTCAAACTCCAACTCGAACCCCGGAGTTATTCACTCCTGACTGCACATTCCTAGCGGTCTCACTCTCACTTTGAACACTACTGATTAATAATCATATTAATCATTAATCATTATATAACAATATGACCAAAAAAACAACCAAGGTCAAACTCCAACTCGAACCCCGGAGTTATTCATAATTCCTGACTGCACATTCTTATCTGTCTCAAATGATTAATGAATATATTAATCATTCATCATTATATAACAATAAGGATCAAAAAACAAATCTGCCGGGTCAAACTACCAACTCGAACCCTGGACTTATTCAATTCCTGACTGCTCTTATCCGTCTCACTCTCACTTTGAATGAAAACACCAACATTAATATATTCCGACCACGATTTTTCTTTTTTTTCTAGACATTTCACCTCGAAATAAGAAATTGTATTCTACTGATATTCAACTAAGAAATAGAAATTCAAAAGAAAGAGTGGATTCGATCCTTTCTATGGGTACTTCTTAAACGCTAAGGTCTTCTATACACCGGAGACTTTCACTTTATCTATAGAAATCTAGAGAAAGAAATAGATAGAAAGTTCTCCCGGGAATCGAGTGATTCCTGGGATAACTTTCTTTTGATTCTCAATTTGAAAGTATTAATTTCTTGAAAGTCTTCTAAATCAATCACCTAAATTCATTTTTCATAATCCGAAAATCGCTCTGATATCTATTAGATAGTCTGCCAAACTCACAAATACCCTTTTTCCGAAGCCTAAACCTCTTCCTTTCGTTCCCGTAGCAATGAGCGTAAAGTGGTTCGATTTCCGCCGCCTTGCTGTGATCACAAGAACGGCAAAGCCGTACGCTTCTTCTCTCGCCCTCGCCGAATTTCCGACATGTCTAGCTCACCGAGAAATCGTGACGGGAAGGACCCCGCCACCGGTGAATGATATGACATTGGAAGAAGCTATCCGGCTTGTGAGGTCTACAAGAGGCGTAAAGAAGATCGCCAGAATTTCGTGGTACAGCCTTCCGAATGAGCGTGGTATAGCGCCTATCCCCTGGGCCGACGGCACTTTTGTCCTTGTCGAGGATGACGATTCCCCAAAACCAGCTCACCAAACCTTCAATCGTGTTCCTCCCGCCAACTTACGGGATGCCTTCACCATGGAAACAACACCCAGGCTCCATGTTGCCACCTCTCAGGGCAACCCCGTCAATTTTGGTCACCCAAAGCACACTCCATCACTCAATATCACTCGCCGCATCACTGACCATCTCAGATGCCAATATCCTCAATACCCTCCCGGTTCGTCCTGCCGCCTATACACGACCCTAAACACCGGGACAAACCCCGATACAGCTTCGTAAAAGGCTCCCGTATATTCTCATATACCAAGCCTTCCACCTCCAATCACTACCGCTCACGTGGTAGCACTCCGGCGCCGAGCCTCACAGCCCACCACTGGACCCAACCTAGCCTCGGATGGTCGAGCGATGAAAGACCCGAAAGCCACCATGAGCGTAGCCTCAAAGCAGAAACGCTCAAATCCACCGATCCGGGAATGGTCACGCCTCTCCCTCGCCAAGTTCGTAATGCCGGAGATGGACCGATTCGATGGAACCGAATGTCTCAAACGCACGTCGACACTTACGTTTCTGCATGAGAGAGCAAAGGAGCAACCTCCAAAGAAATGGCCGACCACTTCCAAAGATACGCTCAAAAGTTCGTGCTACGATGGTTTCGAGGGTCAAGCCTCGCGGATCGCCACACACTGGGAACAGATCGCAATATCTTCCCCGGAACGACATGCATCCAACTTAGAGCTGGGAAACAAGTCGCGAGGACTTAATCACCACCGAGCAGTAAAGCGGATGAAAGTGTTGGGGAATTCCTACAAGAGATGGAGCCGGAAACTCTCCGAAATCATGGAGCCACTCTCCAAAGACGAATGTATGCGGATCTTCAAGTCTTGCTTGAGACCGTCCATCGAACTCTCATCGGGCCACAATTTCTTCCTGCATCTCCGGCCACGGTCAATGCCGGCCACAGCTCGAGAAGGATCTCAAGGAAAAGTTGGCTACCGCACACCCTATAAGCGTATACCGGCTCAACAATCGCATTCAATCCCCGCACCGGCCCCCGCAAAGGGAAAGATACGTCCGTCAACTACGTCCATCGTGGACAACAAGGGTAATGTAAAACCCAGGCCCCGCAAAGCAACAATTCTACTCGGCGCCTGCCGTACACTTCGACAAGTTGGACATGCCACCGAGCAAGATGTCGGAAGGGTTAATCAAGGAGGGTCTCCTTAAGCCCGGCCAATTACAAACCCAAAGTTCCCGTGAGCCAATGCGGACAAGAGCAAATATCGCGCCTTCCATCGCATCACGGCCATACCACCGACAACCGTTTGGGGTTACGATACGAAATCCGTAACTTGATAGAAGAAGGCAAGTTAGAGCGCCCCGCGGCCCAATACGCCGGAATCCCTTTTCCGAACAATAACAGCTGAATTCCATTGGAGCGGGTGCCCAAGAAGCGTGCTACGTAACCGCTTTCCGCCTCTTTCACTGATCCTCCTCTAATGTCCACATCGCCTACGATGTTTGTGGATCGCTCCGCCCGCCCGGGAGTACGAGTCTCGAGAAACCGTCCGAGCAATCCTCCGAGAAAACAAGAAGAAATCCTCTCAACAAAGAATCGAGAGAAAGATACGAAGCCGGGAGATACCAAGGTAGGTACACTGGGAGAACCCTCCGGAGGTTCGACTACTACTGCATCAGACTCCACTGGCCCTTCTTTGCCTCCAGCCATGCACTCTAGAGCGCATGGGTGGGAAAGCCGAAAAGCCCACTCGAAACCGTAATTCAGACCTCGGAACACCTAATACCTCAGCATCTTGGTAGTCTTACCGCGCCGAAGCCTAACCTCCGCGGGATCGCCCAAGATTCAACTTGTCCAGCCTTTCCGAGCCCGGACCGGTAAAGGAAGATCAAGGTCAGCTTGGCAATCGCACTCGATCAATGTGCTAACTAAGGGCGGCAACCGCCACAAAGTGCAGCCTCAACATACTCCCCGAGGTTCCAAAGAAAGGCTTTACCTCGCAAGAGGAAGACAGTGAAACGGATGGCCGGATGACTCTCCTTCTACGGATAGAGACGAGATCTACGACTCCCCGCCCGTACGGGCAAAGATGATCACGTTCCGTGATGAAGACTTACCGAGAGACGCCTGGGCACAACGAAGCTCAGACATCACTCTCAAACTCAACACCATATCACTCCCCGAGTATTGGTAGATAACGGGTCAGCCGTTAATGTCCTCCCTTCTCAAAGATGATGCGAGCTCTCCGCATCCATGAAAGCCATTTGATACCGTCTACCTGACTATCAAGGCCTACGACAACTCGTCTCGTCCCCATCCTGGGACAAGTGACTCGAACTTTGGTTCGAAACCCAAATGGTGCCAAAGAAAATTCCACGTGATGGACATTCCATCCGAGTTCACGCCTCTTTTGGGACGCCCTGGCTACACCACATGAAAGCCATAGCTTCCACTCTCCATCAAGCGTCAAGTTCATTAACCGACAGGGAGATCTCGAAGTCATCCGAGGGGACAGCTTCTCATAGGAAACGAAGCCGAGACAAGAGCCAAGCGTGTCCGCACTCGTGCACCGGGTTACCTCCTTCGAATCAACCAAGGGACTACCGGGCAAATCTCATCGTAATCCCTCGTAGTCCGGAGATGCTAACTATGTAAACGTACTCGAGCAAAGTGCACTCGAAGCTCCCGATACATCAAGTTCAACTGCTGCTTTCCAACATTTGGAGGCGTATTGGAAGGAAACGCCGAATATCGCCATGATGCGGGCACATAAACCCCCGCCTCCAATCGGAGATTCGTCGCATTCTCCAAACAAACTCTCTCGCCCCGCCTGTGCGAAGAGGTTTTTGTGATAAAGGTCAACAAGCACCGTCATTCTCGTGATGAATGCATGGAAGTTGTATGATGTCCTCCACGAGGAACTACCCGCCGCACCCCTCTTCTCCAACGAAGAGCATGATGTTTTCCTAGCCGCTCCAAAGAACGCAACCCGACGCAATACGTCCCTACACCTGGATTTGAGCGATCGATGACGATGAATCTCGGGACTCTCCTGAGTCGAGGACGCGTGCACCCGCAAGCGCACCTCCGCATTCACATGCTCGCTTTGAGGACGGAACTCCTTCCGATCGTGTCACTTACGACCAAGGTTCCAATACCATGGAAATTGTCAAGCTTCAACGTCCAAGCATGCATGCCTATCCGATAATTGGAAGCACGTGATTCACGCAACGAGGAATCCTCTCGATCAAGTGAATGACGACGACTTCGTCAATATCATCTATTCCAGTATCCCGATGAAGCCAAGGATCCCGTCCTTGTTATCGATTCTCGCAACACCAAGGTCACCCTCGATGACCGCTCGCTCACGGTAAACGAGGCACCGGCCAAGCGAGCTCGCAGCTCATCACTACTTCCGAGTACCAGCCCCTGCCGGCAACCGGCCCGTGCCGTCGCCAAGCTTATACCCTCAAGCGCCGCCAAGGCCAAGGGCAACAAAGAAAGGAGACCAAGCTCCTCACCCCGCTACAAGTCGATCAACCTCGGGAACGCTTCCACCAGCCCACCCCGAAAACATCTCGTGGAAAGTCTTCCCCGCAAGGCGTAGCCGCCTTCCGACACAGAAATGACCACCTCAAAGATCAACATGCTTCAGCCGATTCTACTCCTGGCCGTCACGGCCCCGGATTCGCACATCCCGCGCCGACCGCTAGCTTGATAGACTTGGCGATCGAGCGAGATCACGAGACCGTCAACATTGTGTAATTCAATACCCCCGTGGGGTCAATCGCGTATATGGGCAAACTTCTTGGTGATCGAGATTAAGGAAGGACGCATGGAATGTCCTGGCCCGACTTCCTTCGTCAATGTAATCCAAGTGTTCCGCCATTCGGCGATTTGAATGTAATCACGGCTTCGACACTAGCCGACGATGCGCACCTACGGAGATCGCCTAGGTCTCGCAAGGAAAGCTCTCATGGAACTAGCCGCTCAAGAAAGTCGTCTTTGGGACGAAGACCAAGCTCGAAAGACCTACAGTGGACCAAGCCCTTAAAGTGTCACAGCAGCCTTCGCACGTAAAGCTAGAGGCCACTCTAGACCCGCTCGACCTCAAGAGTTTTGCCCATGGCAACTTCCCGACTACCGTCCTGTTCTCATCCAACCCTCTCTCGCTGTGCAAGGGTGGTCAACGGTCCCGATGACCTAGGAGATGGAACGACACAGCGTAACGAATCCCGCCGCTTACCTTCCCGAGGAAAGCAAGTTCTCGTGAAAGCGACAATGAAGACGATGAAACCATTCTCTTCCAAGCCGGCATGAAGTCAACAAAACCGGACTCCCAAGGGTCCCGGGAGGATGGGAACGGATCATTACCGCACTCAAATTGAAAGGCCAACTCAGTGGAGGAAGGTCTATTTAAAAACAGGAGGAGGATGGAAATTGCCTCGAGCAACTACTCGTGGAAATTCCACAGCCATGTACCTTCATTTACGTAAACGATCAACCGGGACAAAGAACTACCACATGGGCAGATGTTCGGGAAGCCGTGTACTCACCTTCCGACATACCCGCCACTCGATAAAGCAGAAGAAAACTCTCCCCGACGGAGGTTTACCTAGACCGCCGCACGCAGCTCAAAGAAGCACCGGCTATTCTCACATGGGAAGAAACGCAGCATTAACTCCTCGACGCAGCTCCGCCGCAAGAAGGTTGATCCGGGGCCTGCAGTGGGAGGAAAACTAGCCAACCACGAGTATCGCTGCACCCAACCTGCATCGCCCGAGTATGCTCAAGAAGAAGGAAAGGAACGCGATATACCGTGAAGAGATCAAGGAGACCGCTCGCTTGAGCCGAGAACTCTCCAACCTCCCCGAGGGTCAGCAACGCACGCCGGGGCCTGTGCAATCAAGTGTAATCGACATTCGAACAGCCTACGCCAAACCGTAGGCTACCTCCCCGCAGAGGCACCTAAGCCGCATCCCGGGGACAATCCGTCAAGCCGCCGAAGCTCCCGAATTCATCCACAATCAATGAGTTGAGGGAAGACATATGGCCCTATGCTACGAGGAATCCTCCTCTAACTATGGCTCAACTCGTGAGCACTGCTCGTAAGGGACCAAACCCGATGTCGCCGTTCTAACCCGATCGGGTCAAATCCATGCATTACCACCTAAGGCCACCAAAGCCGACGGAGCTGTACTGCAGTCCGGCCACTCAAGACACAAGTTCCTTGAAAGAGGACCCGATCCTCACTCACCAAGCGTACTGTGCAAACATTTCCCTTCGTCTCTCGCCACCTCCTCTTATCCTCACAAGCTCAAGCTAGAGGAAAGCTCGGCCCGTACCATGGTCCCCGTGGACGCAACCCCGCATGAAGTCATTCGATGATTGGTAACATCCACTATGGCAACATTATCACCTTCACAGCATTTGGACCTTCCAAAATTTGGGGCCGATCACAATGAGCCGCTCTACATCACGCCCGCCTCGGGACGAGCCGCCTTCCCCGCGTGTCGGTAGACGGAGGTTCCTGGAATGAATGTCTTGCCCGCCAAGATGATGGACCCGCTTGACATCAAGCCCACTGCATCTTAAGCCTTCACCCACACCGTCAAGGCCTATGACTCTACTTCCCGTACAGCTTCGGGGTTGCTACTCTTAACATCCGGTTCGGCAAGCGGGTGATCCCCACCGAATTCCAAGTGTCGACATTCCAATCACTTTCACAGCCCATCCCGGGGCGTCCCCGGCTGCATCAAATCAATGGCGTGGCATCCACCCTTCACTGCCTCAAGTTCATGCAAGGCAACGAGCTAACTACGCCTACGGCGACAGCTGTCACCACCGAGGGGACCAAAGACCAACGACATTCCAAAGATTGGAAATCAAGCATAATGATGACATGCCATTAACTCGGATTCACTGAGACCTCCAAGATCCAAATATGCAACGTGGACCTTCCACTGCCTCACGATCGATTCCTCCCGCCATGAGGATGATGAAACTCATGAACTTCATCCCAGATCGGGGCTCGCAAAAGGCCGCAAGGCCGCACTAAGACCAAGTTATTGAAGTCAAGGACCACACCACGGTCCAGGGCTTCGCTACGTGCCAACACCGGCCGACATCAAGGAAGACAAAGGGCTCGCCCGCACCAAGGCAAAGCAGCTCGCAAAAGGGGAACCTCCGACGGCACACCCACCTCCGACCTTACAGCTTTGACCTCGCTCATTACTTCACCAAGGGAACCGACAGCAGTAACCGAGGGGACCGACAAGGGAACCGACAGCAGTAACCGAGGGGACCGACAAATGAACCGACAGCAGAACCGAGGGGACCGACAAAGCTGGAACCGATGAAGATGAGAAAGAAGCAGAATAGTCAACACCAAGACTACGTAAAGAATGGAACAGCCTAGCACGGACCTCAAGCGTTTCGTAGGACTCAAAGCTAATCCGATAAGGGGAGCGTTCTCGACATCACAGCCTCTACTGACCAACCGCCACCACGGTCCAAAGATGAGTACACATTCAAGGGAATCCTGCACTTGGAGGAGCAACTCAAGGTACTCTCCATGGGAAACAAGTTGTTCGGATCAGCCCGCCGAGGCCACATTCGAGACAAGAAATCCAAAGCGTAAGGAACCGTAATTCATAGAAAACGCTCTCGCTGACCGCCTCTACGTAGTCCTGCTTGAAGAAGTCATGGAGTTGCCCAACTTGATCGATCGGGGCTCCGACAACAAAGCATGATCGCCATGATAGGGACAGCAGGAGCCAAGCCTCTCGATCCCCGCACCCTCCTCAAGCATCCAAAGAATGCCACCGAAGAATCGGGTAACTTTCACCGACCAAGGGCAAGCCAGTGCGTAATTGGAAGACAAGCCGGGCCCGCACCCACATCTCCCTAAACCCGGTCTCAAACCCTCTCGAGCCGCTCCTGTCGAGTCCGCCCTTCCGAGTCATCCAACGGCCTTACGCCGAGGACTATAATGTTGTAGCCAATCATGTATTCCCGTTCTTGTGTAATGAAAAGTCTCGACCTTTCTGAGTATCCTCTCATTGCCACTTTAACAACTCGATAAGTTAACAAACAACTTAAAAGACGTTAATAATTCAATTGATAAAGAAGCGTACACATTAAACGAACAATACATTAGAGAAGTTCTCGAGCGTGTAGTTGACCAAGAGGACAACCGGCCCAAGCCGCCGAAGAGGTTATGACCAAAGTGAACTCCGGGGTCGCTGCAAGAGCCTAAAGAGACACAAGGGCGCTTTCTTCGCCGATGCAGTAAAAGGAAGCCCCGATAAGCCTCCTCCGGGAGTATGTTGACGTGTTCGCCCGGTCATATCAGACATGCCAGACTCGATCCTCAATCGTGGAGCAATGTAATTCCCCGGATCCCGAATCCAAGCCTCGTCAAATGTAAGCCGCGCAAGATCAAGCCAGAGTGGTCCTTGCAAGTTAAAGAAGAAATTGAGAAAATGCTCCGAGTTGGTTTCATCGTGAGTGATTGAGTACCCGACTTGGCTCTCCAACATCGTGACGGTCACCAAGGCCAACGGAAAGGTCGATGTCGCGTGGGATTTCCGGGATCTCAACAAGGCCAGCCCTAAAGATGATTTCCCACCGCCTAACATCGACATGCCGGTCGACACCACGGCAAATTTCGAAGTAAAGTCCTTCGTGGACGGGTTTGCTGGATACAACCGTATCAAGATGTCCGAGGAGGATCGTGCCAAGATCGCCTTCACCACTCCACGGGGGACATACTGTTACACCTGGCCATGCCATTCGGTCTAAAGAACGTCAAGACTTTACCGCCGGGCCGCAATGTACCCCTCTTCCATGACATGATTCACAAAGAAATCGAAGTATATGTCGACGACATGATCATCCACTCCAAGGGATCGACATGCAAAGACATGACAGATCCGAGGAAGTTCTTCAATGTACTTAAAACACTCCATGAGGTCAACCCGGCAAAGTGCACCTTCTGGCCAAGCGCGGCAAGGTAATCGGGGTACATGGTTACGTAAAGAGGTATCGAAGCCGATCCCAGAAAATCAAGGCCATCATCGACATGAAGCCGCCTCAAACCCCGACAAGTGAAGAGCTTCATGGGAAGACTTCGCACATCGCCGCTTCATCAACCCGCTTGACATCTTCCGCGAGCCCATGTTCAAACCGATGAAAAAGAATGCCGACATCAAATGGGACTCCGAGTGCCAAACAAATTTTCGAGAAGATCAAGACCTACTTGGTTAATCCCCACCCCGTGCCCGCCACATGAAGACAAGCCACTACTCCCGTATCTCGACAAGAATGCATACACGTCTATCTGAGCAATGTCGGCACAAGAACAGAAAGATTCCAAGGTTGAGCATGCAATCTACTTCGTAAGCCGAAAGCTTCAAGGAAGTGAACTCACTACTTCAAAGATCGTAGAAAACCCGTACCGCCTTGGTATGGGTAGTCGGGAACCGAAACACTACATGCGCCGCATTCATGCTCCCGGTCTCCAAAGTGGACCCCGTCCGATATCTCTTTGACAAGCCATCCTGCCAATGCGGCTAGCCAAGCGGTCATTCTTCCCGGCCGAGTTCGACATCAAGTACATGGTCGAAAATCGACAAAGGGCGTAGTAATGGCAGATCAACTTGCCGACTTCCCGAGCAAAGGAACCTAAGGGTCCCGATCCGCACTTCCCGACGACGGAATCTTTTCACTTGACAGCCGCAAACCGCCGGCAACTCTTCTTCGATGGGGCAGCCAACAAGAAGGGGAATGGCATTGGAATGCTCCTTGTCGATCCCAAGGACGAGCATACTCCCATAGCCATCAAGTCAATTTTGAAGCAACCAACAATGCAACAGAATACGAAGCTCGTGGCAAAGAAGTTTGGAAGCCGCCTCGAGCGCAACATCTTAGAGCCGGATGTATATGGAGACTCGCATTGATCATCAATCAAGTATCCAACAAATGGAAGACGGTAGATTCTCGGCCTTCAAGTACCACGCGTACATGGAGGAGCTCATTGCTCGCCCAAGGACATCTCTTTTCACTATTTGCCAAGAGACAGAACCGCTTCGCGTACGCCCGGCAACCTCGCCTCTTGTCGAAATTCCCGATGGGAAAGCAAGAAACCCCTCGTAATAGGCAGACGGGAAACACCCGCCTATTGCCGTGAGATCGAAAAGAAAAAGAAACGATCGACGAACCCCGGTATAATCAAATTTACCAAGCACCTCCAAAGCGGAGAAGCTTCCTTCACAAATGAAGATGGAAAATACAAAGAAGGGATCAAAGCCAAAAACATGATGGCATTAAAACGCCCGGCATCCCATTTCGTCATTCTGGGGGTATGTTGTACAAGAAGCGCCACCAAGGGCCACTCCTTCGGTGTGTAAACAAAGAAAAGCCGCGAGCTAATGAACGAAGTTCACAACGGAACCCGCGGTCCGCACATGAACGCCCGAGCATTGACACGCATCATTCTCCGTATGGGATACTATCGATATCAATGGAAACAGATCGCATCCAGCTTCGTCCGAAGCCGCGACAAATGTCAACGGTTTTCCAACCTCAATCACATCCCTCCTCACGAACTCTACCGCATGACTACGCCTACGGCCTTTCGCCACATGGGGAATCGACGTCATCGGCAAGATCACTCCTCCAGGGAGCAATGGTCACGAGTTCATTTTAGTCGCAGCCGACTACTTCACCAAATGGGTAGAAGCCGATCGTACAAGGTACTCGAATTCTAAGAAGGTGGCCGAGTTCATCCGAGAGAACATCATGTGCCGATACGGAGTGCGCAACGAGATCATCTCCGACAATGGGACCCACTTCGAAGGAGATTGTGACCAACTACCGACCGAACCTCGTAGTCACACGTCACAAGTCTTCTCCTTACGTACCACAAACCAATGGTGCAAAGAGAGGCACCAACAAGACTCTCGCCACGATAATCGAAAGATGACCACTCGCAGGTCTGGGATCGGCCCGAAAAGCTACATCTAGCTCCTCTGGGATACCGAACATCGGGCCGTAACCGCCACAGGGGAGACTCCGTTCACACTTACCTACGGAATGGAAGCAATGTTACCCGTGGAATTAGAAATTCCATCCCTCCGAGTCCTCTTGGAAAACGGGATCAATGAAGTCGAATGGCTACAGAGTCGTCACGACGAACTTGCTCTACTCGACGAGCGCAGATTGAAAGTCATGGAACACACTCGAGCCTACCAGAGCGTAATGGCACGAGCATTCGACAAGAAAGTCAAGATCCGAGACATCGAGAAGGTGACTTGGTGCTAAAGGAAAAGCCTCCTACGCACTCAATCCCCTGAAAGTGGGAGCCTACCTCGGGATAGGACCGTTCGTGGTACAAAGAATCTTCTCCTGAGGAGCCATGAAGCTAGCGTACTGGACGGAAACCCTTTCGTTAACCCCGTGAACGGAAGCAAGCTCCGCAGATACTTCGTTTGAGGAAGAGCACGAGTCAACTCTCCTTCCCCATACACCGTCCCCCTCAGTAAATTAAAGTGCTAAAAGAGCAATGCCCATCTGGATCACATTCCCGCTAATGATCCGGTGTAAAAAACAGGTCGCACTTCTTTTGTCTTTGTTTTCTCAAATTCACCTAAAGTGTCGAACTACGGTGACCTGAGCCCCTTAGTCCAATTGTAAAACGGGAACGTAGGCAGCCATCTTTGGTTCGGTCTAAAAAACAAAAAAAATACAATAAGCATCAATTGCTTGTGTTTCGAAAAACTCTTTTCATTTAACCTACAAATTCATAACGGTTAAAACATTCTTTGATGAGTTCAAGCACGGTCAACTCTTGACTCGCTACACGCTAGCAAAACTACAATAAAACATTAATCAATTAATGTGTTCGCAATGACAAATGGATGGATACTCACGGACGGCAAGGTCAACCTAGTTTCCCGTACTAGGTCCTTCATCCTTCTTCCCCTTCCACTTTTCCCTAAGGCGAGTGTTCTTCACCTTCGCAGAAATATTCCGGTAGGCCTTCTACAGCTCGGGGACTCTTCCGACGCCTCCGTCAATCCTGTGGGTCAATACGGTCCTTTCTCTAGCTCTGTCTCGAGCCGCCTCGCTTTGAGCCATCATCGCGGTGCTTTGATTGGCCTCCCCGTCGGCACTCTGCCACATAATCGGCCATGGCATCGCCGATACGATTCCCGGGGTTAGCTCTCGCCTGTCCTCCTCAATGTCGAGGCATCCGTGTGATCGGCACCCAACGGCTCACTCCGTCTCCACAAGATAGCCATCGTGTCTCCCCTATACACTCTTCGTACCGGCCGAATCTTTTGCGTCGACGAACGGTGCCCTCTCTCGGTGAAAGAGAACCACAGCGGGGAAAGGACGTGTATTGCCACCACCGGGTGACCAGCAATAGCGTCGAAGGATCCTCCATCTCGCGGTGATCCCACCTCAAAGGTAGCGGCATAACTCGGATCGATCGGTGGCACTGCTCCGGCCCGTGCTTGCCCGAGTAACCAATGATGGAATATAGAAAGACGTGCGAGACGGCCCGGCACTCGACGATCAACGGACCCTCTGAGCGGTCCTACAAGTACGCCAACTTCCAATGGGGAACCCACCATCGCAAGTGATGCGTGCAAAGTGCGGCCATCCAGAGCTCCGGCTCGAGCTGATTCCCTATCACCAGAAGGGCGTCGCGAGAAGGACCCAGCGTCACAAGACATTGGCACCTCGAGGCATCATCTGCGGCCTCTCCCTCGGCCACATGGTCGGCATAGCGGGACTCCCTCCCCACATGTATCGGCTACGGTCGCCATCCGGCTATGCCCGAGAACGTCTCGCCCAAGACCAATGGCACGATGTCTCCTCCACTCCGGCAGCTGCCTCACCAGGTCCGATTACCTTTGTGATGGCACACACTCGAGACGTGAATGTGAACGAGTAGCAATCACGCACGAGCAAACGCGTCCCACGCAAAGACGCTCCCCTCGGCTCAGGCAAATCTTTCGGGCGGTCCGAAATGTCAACGTAATCGGTATCTGTATCGGCATCACGTATGCTTCTCAGTAGAGATACCCAACAAGGACACTAGCTTCTCAACGGTGGCCATGCCACCAAAGCATACGGAAGAACTAGGCATTGTTCCGTCTCGGGTCCTCCCAGAATGGCCCGGAAATCTTCAAACGTAGGAGTGACTTCGTTGTACGAAAGGCTGTACACATTCCTCCTTACGTCCCGGAACCGAGACGCGGCTCTCAAAAGATCCCAATCCGGCATGAGCTCCTTCAAAGCCCAAGCAGATTTAATCCCGTACTGACCTTCGAAAAACCTTTTGTTACGCCTCGTGTGGTTCCGTACCCACGGCGAAAGTTGTCCAAATATCGCTCTTGCATCAGAGACGATAACTTGGGAAAGGGAGCCATGTCGGAAGGTGAAGAAAACCTTAAGAAATGGAAAAGAATTCAGCCGAGAATGAGCAAAAGTAATGCGCGGTTCTTACAAATTGCAAAGCTGGCTGCAATTTAAAGAATGCGGAAATTCAATTCTAGTCAGGTCGGACTCCCTCTGCGATTGACTTGGTCAACTCTGCGGCCATTGCCTTAAAGTTGGAAACATTTCCAAACCATGCCCCAGCTCACTCTTATGAAATCTGCGTGCACGCCCACGATTTCATTCAACCAATGGCAATATCCCTTCCGCCCGGGCTCGTGCAACAAAGGTGCAAATAATTAAAAATTAGTGCATACATGCTTAATTTTTGACCCGTTCAATTTTTAATGCATTTCTCCTTTTTATTTATTTTTGATTAACCTATTTGCTTATTTGCCGAAAATAACGGAAGGTGATCACAAAATAAATATGCGAGTACGAGTTCCGCCCCACGGGCGCCTTTTTGCAAATACATTTCAAATCAAAAATTTGTTCACGACAAATACATGCATTTGTCTAAACAAAATAGTAAAGAAAGAAAGCGGTAAAAAGGGGACTACTGCGAGTCCTGCTCGTCATCCGTACACTCGACGTCTTGCTCCGCCATTGCCGGATCTGTCGCAAAGCAGGGAACTCGCCGAACTCCTCCGGTAGGGAATAGGCAAAGGGCCTCCTCGGAGTACGCGAACTCGAGGACTCCCCCTCTCGCGCCCAGAGTGCGCGGAAGAAGGAGCTCCCGAATCCAGGCCGTTCCGCCCGCGGCGGCCAAACCCACTGTGTGAAGTCCTCCCCCCAGTTTGTGGGAGCGGGCGAACCCCTCGGCCTAGACGGCCCCCGATCGCGGACGTCCACGCTCCTCAGGAGGCGCACCGCATGAACTCCACGAGCCTCCTGGCGTAGGCGGACCACCGTCCACCGGCCTCGTGGCCTCATTGTACGTACGGCCGAGATACTGCGAACCCGGGAAAATCATCGAAGCGAACGAAAGTACGGATGCATCATGTGCAGAATGCTACTATCAAATGCGAGAAAATCAAAAAGGTGCTCACCGAAGCATTGGGGTCGATACATGTATCGTGGTCTCGGCTCAGCCCAGGGAGCGGGATCACAAGTCGCTGCGCGAACCGTCCAGCCCCTCGTACGGCCTAGCCTAGCTCGCGGGACGGGGAAAATGTCGAGGACCTCCGGGGACCTCGCCCTCCCTATCTTGCACTGCGGGCTCCTCGGCCTCATCCTCAAGAAAACATCATGGCGGCCCCGCTATGATGTACTCGATGAAATACACACCACTGAAGGTACCCCTCCGGCTCGTCAATCGGCATCTCAGGGGATCTTTGCATGTACAAAGGAGGATCCACCGGCACCAATGGAAGAGACCCCTTCCTATCTTTGACGGGTCACCCTCTCCCCCAAATACATGGCGTCACGGTGAAGTCCCACCGGGAGCTTCGCCGCCGTGTAGTCTCGCTGGCAATCACGCACCGCGACATGATCAAACACTGCTCCACCGAGGTCAGGTGGATCCTCTCGGAGAACTCCGGGTTCGGCGCCGAGGAGATATCTCCTCGTACGACACTCGAGTGCCAGCCCTCGAAGAGACCGCCCTCTTCGCCTTCTTACGCCAAGCCCGGCATGGCGGGGAACGGGGGACGGTACGGCTCCTTTATGTCCCAAGCTGCGGGTGAATACCTCGTAGCACCGGACACGCCAAGAGAATGGAAAGTTATGTCGGCTACAAAGCGAGATACATACGAGTACATAAAAGAGGCAAGGAAGAGAAAAGCACGTAAACTTACATCCAAGACGGGCGTAAAGCGGCTAAATGTGTGCTCCTCTCCCCAGCGAGAACTTTGTCCAAAGAGTGGTAGAGCTCGGCCGGTCCGGCCTCCCCACGCAAACCCCCTCACGGCATCCAAGTCTACCGGCGGCCGAGCGAGAGGGAAGTGACAAGACGTGTCGGAAGTCGGGAACAAAGTCGGCCGGCAGCGCAAACCAAAGGAACCCTCGAGCCGGACGCTCCGCGGTCATCCTCGAGGACCCGGCCCGGATAATCGGCGACACCGCCCTCAAGTGATGCTCCATCGGCACATGCCACCGAATGCCTAAGCCCCCAGCATCGGTAATATCAAAACCCAGCGGCCAGACAAGCTTTCAGGGGTGTAACCATCAACCCACACCGGCGCGTTGCCGTAAGTCGGCAACCCCGGTGATAGCGGCAAAATCCGTGGGAGTCATAGTCGCCTCCCCCATACGAAATGGAAAGTGTGGGTCGTATCCCACCGGTACTCGCTCGGCGCGACATACATGGACACGCCCCTCGGCGTATCGGTGTCGCCGCCACGGCTTGATAAACCCGGCCCGGCCGGAGTCAATCACCGGTGTCGTGGACTCCTCTCTCCCTCTCGAGCTACGTCAGGGATAAGGCCCCACAATGCTGCACCGCCTCAAAGGCACCCAGGACTCTTACGGTTGTGGGTATTAACCGTCTGTCCCCTGAGACAAACAAGACGAAGCAACGTCAACAGAAATGCACCAACGCATGTCAAAAGGATGCAATGCAGATACGATTCTCATTCATTTCCTACGTATATTCCCATCATTTTGAAAACTCCGTCGAATCCGGAACTTTCAAAATCTTTCGAAAACTCCGTCGAATCCGGAACTTTCAAAATCTTTCGAAAACTCCGTCGAATCCGGAACTTTCAAATTCTTTCGAATTTTTCGAAAATTTCGCTCCGTCTCGAATTAAAGCTACTTTAATTTTGGAAAATGCATTTAGACATGGAATTTTGCAACCAAAATTTTTATGTCATCTACCCATGATGTCAATTGAACTACGTCCTAGTCAATTTCGACAACGATTCATAGCAAAGTCAAAAGCCCCAAATCGGGCACCAAAATCCCTAAGTAAATTCCTAACAAATTTCTAACATTTAAAGAATGCACATTCTTGAAATTAATGGAATTTGTAGGGAACTTACGTGTCTTTCGATCCCTCCCTTGGAGTTGTGGCGGTCCCTCGCCGGATAAAACTCCGCCAGATTCAATGGAAGAGTGGTGGTTCGAGATGGTCCGAACCAATCGAGTTCTTTCGTCGTCGGTCCTTAGTGGCGAGCCATTGGTCCTCCTTCACCCTCCATAGCGATTTTCCCTCACAAATTCGAGCAAACCTTGCAATTTGGGTTGGATTTCTCTCTCTTTTCTCTCCTCTCTCGCCGGCAACAATGGAAGAAAATGGCCATTTTCTTCCCGGCCTCGGCATTTAAAAGATTACGGAAAAACAGGTAAAAGTCCGACCAGGACTCTTGCGCAGCGAATAATTTTTGCCCCTTTTGCCCCTCAGCTTTTGGCAATTCCAATTTTACCACTTTTGGCCCCCGAAAGTGTAAAATTTCCCCCAGTTAGACATTTCTAACACCCCATCCCCCGAGGATAAATCGAAGTTAGTTTTCACTAACGCTCGTCTCCAGACGTTAAATTCTCAGTTAGTTTTCACTAACGCTCGTCTCCAGACGTTAAATTCTCAGTTAGTTTTCACTAACGTTCGTCTCCAGACGTTAAATTCTCAGTTAGTCCTCACTAACGTTCGTCTCCAGACGTTAAATTCTCAGTTAGTTTTCACTAACGCTCGTCTCCAGACATTAAATTCTCAGTTAGTTTTCACTAACGCTCGTCTCCAGACGTTAAATTCTCAGTTAGTTTTCACTAACGTTCGTCTCCAGACGTTAAATTCTCAGTTAGTTTTCACTAACGCTCGTCTCCAGACGTTAAATTCTCAGTTAGTCCTCACTAACGTTCGTCTCCAGACGTTAAATTCTCAGTTAGTCCTCACTAACGTTCGTCTCCTGACGTTAAATTCAGTCCAGTTGACGTTTGACATTCAAACGTTCAACCATGTCTCCGGACATTTCAGTTACGATTCCGTCTCCCGACGTTAAAATTTAATAATGGTCCTCACCATTAAAATCTCAATCGTGACCTTTCACGGTCCGATTTCAATCCTCAATCGCGATTTTTCACGGTCCGATTTCAATCCTTAATCGTGACCTTTCACGGTCCGATTTCAATCCTCAATCGCGATCTTTCACGGTCCGATTTCAATCCTCAATCGCGACCTTTCACGGCCCGATTTCAATCCTTAATCGTGACCTTTCACGGTCCGATTTCAATCCTCAATCGCGATCTTTCACGGTCCGATTTCAATCCTCAATCGCGATCTTTCACGGTCCGATTTCAATCCTCAATCGCGACCTTTCACGGCCCGATTTCAATTCTCAATCGCGACCTTTCACGGTCCGATTTCAATCCTCAATCGCGATCTTTCACGGTCCGATTTCAATCCTCAATCGCGACCTTTCACGGTCCGATCTCAAACATTCAATTCCGACCTTCGCGGTCCGACCTCCACCCTCTTATCAAGACCTTCACTGGTCATCTCTCCGGCAACAGCAATAAGCCCGAACCCCAAGGTACGAACGCCTTGCAAACAGTCATCTACGGCAACAGCAATAAGCCCGAACCCCAAGGTACGAACGCCTTGCAAATAGTCATCTCCGGCAACAGCAATAAGCCCGAACCCCAAGGTACGAACGCCTTGCAAACAATCATCTCCGGCAACAGCAATAAGCCCGAAACCCAAGGTACGAACGCCTTGCAAAATGTCATCTACGGCAACAGCAATAAGCCCGAACCCCAAGGTACGAACGCCTTGCAAATAGTCATCTCCGGCAACAGCAATAAGCCCGAACCCCAAGGCACGAACGCCTTGCAACAATCCCTCTTCGGCCATCCAGGTAAGCCCGAACGCTCATCCCCAGCAGGATAAAAATGGCAACAGAATTAAGCCCAGCACTCGAGGCACGAAAGCCCTCGTCAACATCGCAACTCCGGTTTGAGGCGCCACACGCCCTCGAAGGTTTTAGAAGTCCCAGGTTCAGACGCCTCCCAACAGTCTCCATTCAGGTACAGGTACCTCGCGAATGGTCTCCTCCCAGGTTCAGACGCCTCCCAATAGTCTCCATTCAGGTTCCGATACCTCGCGAATGGTCTCCTCTCAGGTTCAGGCGCCTCCCAACAGTCTCCATTCAGGTACAGGTACCTCGCGAATGGTCTCATCCAGGTTTAGACGCCTCCTAACAGTCTCGCTCAGGTCAAGGTCCCCATGCGCGGCCCTTGCCCCTTTTCGAACAACGATCGGCTTGATTCCCGCCGGGATACGTAGGAATCCTTTTCGCTAAGGGTCCGCCAGTGACCGCCCAGGTCTCCTTCAAAGTAAGGCATCCCGATTTGGATCCTTATCTTTTCAACGACCCCACCTCCTTCGGAGGAGACGCCGAGGGGCTAGCTGTAAGTACCCAAATCCGGATCGTCCCAAATCCGTCGGAAAGTTAACCGAAATCCGTTAACGCGGCCCGCTCCAGTTAACGGAACTCGTTAAACTCCCGTTCTTTGTGCCAACGAGACGTCTCGGACCGCCCGTGCATCCCGACGTCGAACCGTACTGCACGTGACATCTCACGTAAAGTATGGCTTTCCCCGAAAAACGCATTTTCCGGCACTTTCCGGGCGTTTCGGACATTTCGATTGTTATTTTAAAAAACGGACAAAACCGGACCGAGGGACAAAATCCCACCTCGAGTGGGTGACTCGGAGGGCACGTGGCGGCCATGCCACCTCCCTCTAGTCACCCTTCAATCAATTTCAAAGGGAAAAGACCAAAATGCCCCCGGTTTGCAAGCCAAGTCCGGCCGGACTCATCGTGCACTTTTCCTGAAATTGCCAGCAAGTCCCCCAGATTTCCAAAATCCCCAAAACCCCCTGAAATTCAGTCCAAGTCCGGCCGGACTCCTACTGCAATTTTCACCCTATAAATTGAAGTTGCTGTCAAAGGCAAGAGAAAGGATTTTTGACACCAAAAATCACCACCCCCCACGGTCCAAACTGGTTTTCACCCCTCCCGAGCTCCCGTTTTGTCTCGATTCGCGTGAAACCTTCGTATTTCGATCAAATACGCACCCTACAACTTCGAAACAACCTTTCGAATCACTTTCCGTGTCCCGTACACACCTCCCGAGCCAAAGGAGTCGACCCTAGCCATAGGTATAACTCCCTCTCTCTGAATCTTCCGTTCCGTCTCGGTTTACGCGCCAGTCGCTATAACTGTTTCGAACGTCGTTATCAAAATGTAGACGCCTCCGTCTAACGGGGTCCGATACGTTTTAGCCCCTCGATCCTCTTCTCTTTCCGTAAGAGAAGTAATCACGGGTTAAAACGGCGTTCCGACCCCGTTCCGTTTACTTTCATGTCATTTACAATTCCGAGCCGTTTGGCCTCGTTGATTGTCATTTACAATTCCGAGCCGTTTGGCCTCGTTGATTGTCATTTACAATTCCGAGCCGTTTGGCCTCGTTGATCGTCATTTACAATTCCGAGCCGTTTGGCCTCGTTGATCGTCCTTTACAATTCCGAGCCGTTTGGCCTCGTTGATCGTCATTTACGAATCCGGATCGTTTGATTCCGTTGACACCGCTTTAAATACTGTCATTTACAAGTCCGATCCGTTTGGATTGTGATAGTATTTACTTTTCAAAGTCCGAGTCGCAACCCGATTCGTTGATCGCATGTCATTTAATACGTATTTTTCCCGTAAAAATCGTTAACAATGTAATGCCCGGTTCAAAACCGGAGTTCGTCCGTCGAACTCTCTTTCAAAATGCGCGAAATGACGTTCGGCCTCCGAATGCTCATCTTCAAATTCAAAGCCGCCATTTGACACTTAAAATCATTTAATACGCATTTTTCCCGTAAAAATCGTTAACAATGACTCGTATGGCTCAAAATCGACGTTTGCCACGCAAACGCTCATTTCAAACTCAAAATCGACGTTTGCCATGCAAACGCTCATTTCAACTCAAAGTCGACGTTTGCCACGCAAACGCTCCTTTCAAACTCAAAATCGACGTTTGCCACGCAAACGCTCATTTCTGTCTCAAACCGACGTTTGTCATTCAAACGCTCGTCTTTTCAAAAGTCACCTAATCAACGTTTGACATTCAAACCAAGATTAAGCTTGTCATTCAAGCCCCCATTTCAAAACACACACACACACACACGTTTTCGAGAAAGGTAGAAAGACTCGTCATGCGAGGCGTTTCGGGCGATCTCGTAATACTCTACCCGAAACGTAACGTGACCTCCGAACCTAACAATCTCTGGTACTAAAAAGCTTTTTACTCGTTTTTGCTACCAATAAAAATGATCCCCTGTTTTCAAAGCCTTTTCCTAAGTTTTTGCTACCAATAAAAACGACACCTTTTCACAATAGCCGTTTCTCAACGTTTGGGCTCAAAATACAAAAACCGCGTGGCGACTCCTCATTTTTCCTTCCCATGAAGCGAGGTCTCAGACACCAACCCTCCGCGAAAGACAACCGCGTTTCGCGTCCGCGCGAAATCCCGGGTAATTTCAGGCCTGAAACCTGATGATATTTGTAAGGCAAGTGTTAAGGAGACGGTGACTTTAGAGTAGGTGAAATACTCGCTCAATACTAGAGAGTTACATGGTAAAGAAGCGATAATAGTGCTACAGATAATCTGATCAGGAATTGAATCACTGATCGCGCGATACCTGTATTTGGGGATAGGGGGATCGCGCCTTTAGTCCGAAAAGGTCTTTCAGGGGCAGAATTTGCCCGGTTTAAAAACCCTGCAAAGTTTTAAGTACGCATATAAATAGAGTCTACCCCCAACCATATTTGTAATTCATTTTGCTCATCTGTTTTCTAGATCTAGGGTTTGCACAGATAATAATTTTTGGCTAAGAATTTGTGCACTAAATTAGAGATTATAATCTGTTTATTTTTGAATATAATAATATTCTCTCCCTCTACCCGTGAACGTAACCAAGTTAGTGAACCACGTATATCTGTGTGTTGTGTGATTGTTGCTTGTTTTCTATCTTTTACAAATACTATGTTCTAACAAGGAAGAACACACACACAAACACAAGTAATTGTTAACCCGATTCCTTAAACAAATCAAGTACATCCGGGAGCGATGCCAAGCCATGAATAAACTAATTATTCTCTCAAATATGTGCTACAATGTGTTTTAGGGTGTGTCTATGTATTTATAGTTACAAGAAAGTCCTACATCTATTCGTAGAAGAAATCTTGTTGAAATAGGAAACAAAATCTGGCAGGAGCGTTTTGCACGTGTTGACACGGTTGTGCTTTATAATTAGCACGGTCGTGCTCGCCAAAAAATCTGAAAAACTAATCTTCAGTGGCACGACTGCGTGTTGCTCTCGAGCACAGTCGTGCTACTTCTCCTGGCCAAAATTGCTTTCCTTTTCCTCCTCTTGTTTCCAATTTGATCTCAACCCAACCTCCTTAATGATTTAGGCTTCCTTTTTCTCCTCCGTCTCCATATTGTTTTAGGACTCCACTCCCAACAATCTCCCACCCGAAGACTAAAACCATAACCATAGACACTAATCGTTAACTCCCACCATGAAATGATCCTCAAACATATGTGTCTCTCATACTGACATGACATCGTTGAGCCTCCTTGCTAAGTGCTCAGGATAGTTGGAACCAAGGGACACTTCAACCTCTCCATGTTAGGTTCCTCTTACCTCTTCGAACCAATTTCTCCCTTGATTCCTCTATGCAAGTCCAACTTTGCCTTCTCCAAACCCACTTTCCTCGCAATGCCCCTCCATGAAGCACGGTCTCGCCTTATCTTTTACATTAACTACTCGTGGCATTTTCTTGCTCTCTGTTTGGTCCATGTGACTTACTCTTCACGTTGATCAACTTTGAGTCACCCCCCATAACATGTCGTTTGTTGGTGGCTCTCCCTTTTCTGATTTCCCATGACCCACCATTGAGGGTTACTCCATACCCTTCATTGTCTAACTGTCCAATGGAAATCAATCTCCTCTTCAAGCTAGGAATGTGTCTCACATCACGCAACTCTAATATAGACCCACTTTGTGTCTTGATCCGTCCATCCCCTTTTCCTACGATCTTCAAAGGTTGATCATCACCAAGATAGACTACCCCAAAATCAACTGAGGTGTATTGCTCCATCTCATCCGAGCTGCTGTATGAATGAAACGATGCACCAGAATCTAACACCTAAGCCTCTGACTGCTTCTCTCCCAAGAACAATGCATCTGAAATGTACTCCTACGCGAGTCCCGCGTGACCATCACCTTCTTTAGCATTCTCCGGGCAATCATAACTAATATGACCCTTAGCACCACATTTGTAGCACTTGACCGGATGCTTCTTAGATCTCGGTCCTCCTCTCCTCCCTTTACCATTCTCCACCCATAGTGCATGTGCTGAAGTCTCTCCCTTCCCCTTCCTTCGCAACTCCTCGCCAAGGATGAAATCTCTGACTTGCACATACTTCAACGGTGCCTCATTTGTCGACGCACTTAGCACCGTGACAATCAGATCCCAACTATCGAGCAACGATGAAAGTAATATCACAGCCTGCACCTCATCGGTAAAGGTAATATCGACAGTTTTCAATTGGTCTACGATACCTTTAAAACTGTTGATATGAGCTGCTGCCGTTGTACCCTCCGACATCTTCAGGTTGAACATCCTCCTCATTAAGTGAACCTTAATGTTGGATGGTTTCTCATACATATCAGATAACAATTGTAGCATCTCCACCGTTGTCTTGGCCTCCAACGTGTTTTGTGCGATCTCATCGATCAATGTGCATCTTACCACACCTATCGTCTTTCGATCTAGCGTCTTCCAATCTCCCTTTGACATGGTTGTAAGTTTCTCTACGAAGGCAAGATGAATATCCTTCTTATAGAGAAAGTCTGTGATCCTCGTCATCTAAAACGTGAAATTCGCTCCGTTAAATTTCTCAATTGTTGATTTCCCCACTTGATTGCTCCACAGAATCCCCAAGAACACGATCCAAAAATCAACTAATGAACTTTGGATCAATAATCAAAGCTCTGATACCAGTTTTTGGGAAAATAGTGATACCCACGCAATCAATGGCAATAATCAAACACACCCACACACACACCAATATATGGAAGAACACACACAAACACAAGTAATTGTTAACCTAATTCCTTGAAAAAATCAAGTACGTCCGGGGACGATGTCAAACCAGGAATAAACTAATTATTCTCTCAAATATGTGATACAATGTATTCTAGGGCGTGTTTATGTATTTATAGTTGTACAAGAAAGTCATAAATCTATTCGTAGAAGAAATATCGTTGAAATAGAAACAAAATCTGGCAGGAGTGTTTTGCACGTACTACTGACATATGGTCGTGCTTTATAATTAGCACGTTGTGCTCGCCAAAAAATCTTAAAACTAATCTTTAGTGGCACGACCGTGTGTTGCTCCTTAGCACGGTCGTGCTACTTCTCCTTACCAAAATTGCTTTCCTTTTCTTCCTCGTTTTCCAATTTGATCTCAACCCAACCTCCTTAATGCATATTAACTCAGTTTGTATGCCATTTGAGCCTGCCTTCTTGATTGTTTAATGCTTGATTAATAAAATACTCAACCAAAAATATACGAGTATTTATGATTTCCTAATTCCTATCAAGTGTACTAAGTGATACTTGGTGATGATAAAGAAATTGTTGTTAAGTCCGCGCCGAGCATGATCTCGCAAAGAAGACAAGCAACCAAAATCCAACAAAGCTAACTTCATTATCCTAATTTTTCATTCTCCGCATTATGGCCATTGAAAGCTAAACCTCCACGGACAGATTTAAATCGATTATATCATTCTCTTAGTATTATTTAATTTGATCATCTCAATTATAGTTTTTAAGAATATTTTTTGTTGTGATTTTTAACTTAGGTAATTATCTTGATTCTTTTTTCTGTGTGTTGATCAAACATATTCCTTTTTTTATGAAACTGATCAAATATGATCCTAAGCATTACATCGTTGTCAAGGTCTCTTTTTAGAAAAAGTATTCTCCGTCCCAAAACGAAAAACTAAATTATTTTTCTAATTTTTTCTTGATTAACGATAAATTTAAAATATTTTGGTAATTCATTTTGGGATATAAATATTATTATATTAAACAATGTACTCTAGGCATTTAGTTTTTTATATACTACTAAAAGATATAATCACGTTAAAAAAACCTCAATTCATGAATAAGTAACACTTTTATGTTTAGTGAATCATATTTTGTGAGCTAATTCTGAATCTATATTTGCTTATGTGATACAAAATTTATCTCTACTATGTGCATCCATTAAAGTGTAAATTAGCTTTTGATATAATTTGTATAGTTTAATATTTTAAGTGATACTTCTTTCATTTTGGAATACGAATGTTGCAGTCATATTACACGCTTATTAAGGAAAAAAGTGGGCAAACAGTTTGAGTGGCTTGAAGACTTAATTATCAAAAACACTATTTATGATTCAAGTTAATTGAAATACGGAGTATGTACGTTATGTTGTGGTTTTTTTGTAATTATAAGCATGATAAGGGCAAAAATTGTCATTATTTTCCATTTTAAAACTTTACTCTAGGATGAACGTAAAAAAGGATGAAATAGAAACCTTACTTACTTTGGGACAAAATGTGTATAATATTTTTATTACTAAGAATATTAAGAATCTTATGTTGAATATTTTCAGGTTGAGTCACAGGGATATAATTTCACCATGTTGTTTTTATAATATTTAATTATTAGATTCATTATGCCCGTCGAGTATCGACGGGTTACTGACTAGTGTATACTAAAACCATAACCATATATACTAACCGTCAACTCCCACCAAGAAATGATCCTCAAACACATTTGTCTCCCATACTGAATTGACATCGTCAACAGGCCCGGCTATTACATGGCAAACTCGATTCTACGGCACAGGGCCCCCAAATCTGAGAGGCCCCCATTTTAGATTGGCCCTTTAGTATATATCTTCCATAAAAAAAAATAGTAACGCAATTGACTGAGGAGATGACGGCGAAATCAAGCGACAATCACTCCGACTCCTCGCTTCCTCCGCCAATTGACTAAATTGCAACGGTAAAAAGAAAAATTATTTTATAAATTCAATTGAAAGAGAAAAAGGGAAGAAATACCTATAAATTTTCCATCGCCTGACGCCATATGTTCCGACGCCCAGACGCCGACGCCGTCGCCGCTTTGATTTCACTGTTTGATGTTTCAGCAAACGCCAGTGTCTACTTCATCTTTGATTCTTCATCCAACCAAGGTATTTTCAGTTTTGGGGTCTCACCTCTTCTTGGTGTTTGACTGTATATTTGTGATTTGGGATTGGGATTGGGATTTGGGTATAATTGTAGAGAGAGAAAGAGAAACTCAGAAAGAAAGAAAAGAGTAAAAGAGAGAGAAACAGAGAAGTGAGATGTGAGATTTGAGAAAGAAAGAGTGGGGGTCCGTCCTGGTCAATGGTTGTTTGTTTGTTAATTAAAATATTGAATAAGTTATAAGTGTTTGACTGTTTGTTTATTTAATTAGATTTTAGCTTTTTTTTTTTAGATAAAAAAATGGAACTTTCATCTTGATTTAATTATTAATATCAATTTTTGTTTGCTGAATTGTTGTTGTTTCTTCTGCAGAGTTAATATAGATGTCATCAAGAAGATTTTTATTGGGTTAAATTGCACTTCCAGGTTTCTTCAATCCATTGCATTTTTAATTTTTTTTATTAGTAAGTGTTATAAGTTTTCGGTGATATTTTTAATAATGCCTCCAAAAATTAGAAAATATCTTCCTGGTCATGAAATGCTTAAGAAACAGAAAAGAATTCAAAAATTGAATGAATCTAAAAAAGGAGCACTTAATAGGTTTATCATTAAAGAACCACATATTTCGCTTGAAAAATAAAATGTTGATAATGTGGTTATTGATGCGAATATGCCTAATGAAGCTAATGTGCCCATAGAACATGATATTAGTGATAATGTGCCTATTGAAAATGATAATTTAGGTGATGTGCCCATTGAGAATGATAATAATGATGATGTGCCTATTGAGAACAATATAGATGTTGAAGTTATTGATGATATTCTTGTTGAAAATGATAATGTGGAACAAATAATTCCGTCCCAAACTTGCAATTTTCATGATATATATGATCCAAGACTTTGGGATGGTCTTGATTCTAAAATGATTGATATATTTGTGAAAAATGGTCCTAAGAGGGATTATCCTATTGTGAAAGGCCCTAAAGATAAATTTTTTAGGAGATTTACTAGTAAATTGTATACTAGAGTTTTATCAAATGGAGAGAAGTGTGATAGAGATTGGATTGTTTACTCAAAAGAGCTTGATAGGATATTTTGCTTTTGTTGTAAAATTTTTAACAAAGGATTTGGTAGAAGTCAATTAACAAATGAAGGTTTTTCAGATTGGGGACATGTTGCATTAAGACTTAAAGAACATGAGACAAGCATGAATCATGTACACAATATGGCCACTTGGTATGATTTGCGTCTAAGATTTCAAAAGAATCAAACTATTGATAAGGCGGCACAAAGATTAATTGAGAAAGAAAAGATCATTGGAAGAACGTGTTGCAAAGAATTTTGTCAATCGTTAAATTTCTTGCTAAGCATAATTTATCATTCCGTGGTTCTAAAGAAAGATTGTATGAAAAAAGTAATGGTAATTTTTTTGGGTTTAGTTGAAATGTTGGCAGAATTTGACCTAATTGTCCAAGATCATGTTAGACGTATCACTAATAATGATGTTCATATTCATTATCTAGGTCACAATATTCAAAATGAGTTAATTATTTTGCTTGGTTCTACAATTAAAACTGAAATTATTAGAAGAATTAAACAAGCAAAATATTTTTCAGTGATACTTGATTGTACTCCCGATGTTAGTCACAAAGAGCAAATGTCTTTGATATTAAGATATGTGAATGTCTCATCAAATCATGTTAGTATTGAAGAATCTTTTTTATGATTTTTGAATGTGAATGATACAACTGGTCAAGGACTTTTTGATGTTTTACAAAATGAATTAAAATTGCTTGATCTTGATATACTTGATGTGAGAAGACAAGGTTATGATAATGGCTCAAATATGAAAGGAAAACATCAAGGAGTACAAAAAAAATTACTAGAGGAAAATTCTAGAGATTTTTATACTCCTTGTGGTTGTCGACATTATGTGATATGGCTAATACATGTGGTAAAGCTACAAACTTTTTTGGAATTATACAACGCATATACACAATTTTTTCTTGTTCTACGAAAAGATGGCAAATTTTAAAAGATAATGTGAAAGGATTAACTCTAAAATCATTATCATCTACTCGTTGGGAAAGTCGTGTTGATAGTGTCAAAGCTATACGATTTCAAATGTTAGAAATACGAGAAGCTTTGCTTCAAGTAGCGGATAGTGATAATGATTACAAAGTAAAGAGTGAAGCTAAATCTTTAGCAACCAATGAGCTTGGTGATTTTGAATTTTTGATTGCAATAATTATTTGGTATGAAATATTATGTGCTATTAATCTTGTGAGTAAATTTTTGCAATCAAAGGACATGCTTATTGATGTGGCTATTGAAAAAATAAAGGGCTTGATTTCTTTCTTTGAGACCTATAGGGAAACTGGTTTCAATAATGCCTTAGATAGTGCAAAAAAATTGCAATTGAAATGTAAATTGATCCTATCTTTCCTCATAGACGTGAAATTCGAATAAAGAAACAATTTGATGAAAATTCAAGTACACCATCAATTGCTCCATTATCAGCCGAGGAGTCATTTAGAGTTAATTATTTTATTTACATAATTGATCAAGCAATTTGTTCTCTTAATAGAAGATTTGAGTAATTTAAAAATTATGAAAGTATTTTTGGTTTCTTGTTTACTTCTAACAAGTTTAAGTCATTAGATGATATAGTTTGAAAAATTCTTGCATTCAATTTGAAAATGCACTTAAACATAATGAGTTATTTGATATTGATGGAAATGAATTATGTGTGGAACTGAAGTTGCTTAGGGAGGTTTTGCTCGAAAATATAGTTGGAGCTATTGATATTTTAAAGTTTTTGAAAGGCATGGATTGTTTTCCTAATGTACCTATTGGTTATAGAATTTTGTTGACTATTCCTGTAACTGTTGCATCTGCAGAAAGAAGCTTTTCAAAATTGAAGTTGTTGAAGTCTTATATGCGTTCTACAATGTTACAAGAGAGACTTAATGGATTATCGATGATAGCGATTGAGAATGAGCTCTTAGAAAGTGTAGAGTATGAAGATTTGATTGATGAGTTTGCTTCAAAGAGCGCTCGAAGAATGTCACTTTTTAAATAAAATATTTAAGTTATGATCAATGTAATAAATTATTTTTGAATTTTAGTGCTTGATTTTATAAAACTTTTATCTTTATATGAAAGTACTTATATATATTTTATAGTTATTGCGTGTTTTTTTTAAATATTAGGGCCCAATTTTCATATTTCGCACAGGGTCCCTATAAGTTTCGGGACGGGCCTGATCGTCAAGCCTCCTCGCTTAAGTGCTAAGGAGAGTTGAAGCCAAGCGACGATTCAAACTCTCCATGTTGAGTTACTCTTGCCTCTTCGAACCAACTATAAATGTATCGGTGCGGATCAAAGTGTAAACTAGTTACAAAAACAAAAGGGCAAAAAAAGAAAAATACTTACGTACTAGCTGGCCATCATTATTAGTAACTAAATATAAATTATATTATTTCTTAACAGGTGTAACCATAGAGTGCATAACATCACATGGAACATTTGTTTGGAATAATATTGAAAAGTTGTAAACGATTGTATACAAAACAATTCAACAAGAACAATTTAGAATGTCACAATTCTTACCAAAGTGACATTCTAAAAGAAGATATATAAGGGATTTATATATAAATATTCCTTTTCCTCTCTCTTTCTCGGCATAAATAATTAAGCTTCGAATTCAGATCGTTACAGGCTATTTCCATTTTTTTAAATGCTTTTCATATGTGAAAGAGTATGAAAATACTCTTTGGTTTTTCCTATTATCTTTGTGATTCAAATATTTAAGTTATAAATATAATCTTTGTAAATAAATAGGTTAGGAATAATTGTGAATATTTTACTAACAATTAATGTTGTATTGTTTAGTTAGTGTTTGAGTTATTTTAGGTAAGTTATCAATGATGGACTGATTGAGAAGATAAAGGTTGGCACCTTGGATTTCGGATGTCAAGGAATGATTGACTCCTTGACAAACTAGGAGTCAATGGCTTATAAAAGGAAGACGGCATCTCCTTCAGTCCTTACCGATTTTCAGAGAATTTCACAAAGCTTCATTGAGTGATTCATCATCAAGTGAATTGTGTTTGTTCCTTGAAAAACCGAGAGTGTTTTTGTCAAGGTTGTTTATTGTTTGATAGGGTTCATAGTCTTGAACCTAGTTTGGACTTTTGTGTTTCGTTTCCTTTTCATTGTATGATTTTGTTATACAACTTGTATTTGTATCAAGTTGTAGTTTTATGAAAAGTTTCCAGCAAGAAGTTTCTTGCTGAAGTTTTAATTTCGCTGCAGTTTACATTCTGTTAGTTATCTTTATATTTTCTGGAAATTAGTAGTTTAGTCTGTTGTGTTGACACTTGTGTGCACAACTGTACACATAAGTCTGTCCAAAACTCTGATCAGTCCTAGCTACAAGACTTTCAATTGGTATCGGAGCCTACTCTCGACTCAACTGAGATCGATCCTTGAAAGTAGCCAAGATGGACTGTCAACATAATCGTAATAAACAACCAACTCTAAATGGGTCTAACTATACCATTTGGAAATCGAAAATGATTATGCATATAAAGTATATTGATCATCGTGCGTGGGTAAGTCTTGTTAATGGCTATACTGCACCCGTAATTGAACTTACCCCATCCACATCTGATGGCAAGGAAGAGAAAAACTATGGTCCTAAACCCATAGATACTTGAACTCTTTAGGAAATCGCACTGGCCAATTATAATGCTAAGGCAATGGGAGAAATCTCAGACCATGTGGATCCTCATATGTACAGTTTGTTCTCAACTCAAACGGTTGCCAAAACCGCATGGGACATACTTCAACTTCAATGTGAAGGACCGACTAGTGTTAGGAAAACTAAGTTAAGAACATTGTTGTCTAAATTTGAAACTTTAAGGATGGGAGAAAATGAAACAATAAAAGAGTACTCTGCTAAGCTATTGGACATCTCTAACGAACCTTTTTCATTGGGTGAATCTATATCCAATTCGAGACTTGTGAGCAAAGTACTCAGAACCCTCCCTGAAAAGTTTAACATGAAAATCTCTGTGATTGAGGAGACTCAGGATGTCCAAACTGTTGGACTTGATATCATCCTGGTATTTTGACAAATTTTGAATTGAATCTTGGGGTACAAGAGGCTAGCAGAGCAAAGTCAATGGCTCTTACGAGTGCTCTGAAGGTATCTCAGGACCTTGTGCAATTGTCCAAAGACATTGATGAATCGAACCTAGGAGATGATGAGTGTGCTTTGATCACCCAAAAGTTCAATAGCATGTTGAAAAAGAAACAATTCACTAAGTTTCCAAATTCTGCACACTCTACTCCACTCATGGTTGATTTATCAAAGAAGGAATTTGTTCCTAAAAAGCCTGCATCTGAAGGTAAAAAACCCATTGATTCTATTCAATGCAGGGCTTGCAAAGGGTTCGGACATTACGCCAATAAGTGTGCTAATACACTCAAAAAGTGTGGAATGAGTTTCTCAGCGACCTTAAGTGACTCTGACGATGATGAACATACTGCAAATATGTCTATATGGCATTCGTCTCAGGTCACTCTGTCGAATAGTGATTCTGATGAGGAAGTTGTGCAACATGCTGATCACACAACTTACCTCACAACTGACTACACAACTGAAAACACTGTGTATACCTGTTTGAACTCCTCTACTGCTGATGAAAATAAAAATGATCCATCAGAAGAGGAGTGTGCCACATATGAGGATTTGCACAATACTTATGTTGAGCTCCACTCAGAATGGTCTAAATGAATGGAGCAACTCAAAGTATTTAAACAGGTAAACGAGAAATTAACGGCTGAAAATATCAAATTAAAATCAGAAGCTGAGAGTTTGTCAAAAGAATGTGACTCTCAAAAGGACTCCATAGCCAAGTTAGAAGTTTTACTCACAAAAAAAGAAATGGAATGTGAAACTTATAAAACGAATCTTGAAAAAGAAACTGAAACCCTAACAAGGCTAAACTCTAGTAAAGCCAAGTTAGATGGAGTTTTGAAAATGTGAAACCAAAGAAAAGTAGGGATTGGCTATGGAGATTTTGTTTTTGTGAAAGAAGGAGCAAGCACGTCGAAAGATCAAAAGGCAAACACTTACCACTCTAGTAAATCTGTTCATAATGCTACAAGCAAACAAAACAGTAAGAGGAGGTATGTGTGTAACCATTGCTTCGCTCCAGGTCACATTCGATCTTACTGTTACAAATTGAAACAAGAACTGGGGTTTGGAAATGTGCGTGGTCACATGGGCAGACAGTTGTGTGCATAACCCAACACACAACAGCACTCACAGCCCAAAGCTGGGAGGAAAACTGCCTGGGTAAGAAAGGATACTATGAACTGTCAGGTTGCCTTCACCTCTCTAAAGAGCAGTGTGGAAGGGTCCTGGTACTTTGACAGTGGCTGTTCTCGCCACATGACAGGAACTCATGAAAACTTCAACAAGTACACACCATTCAAAGGTGGAAAGGTAAATTTTGGTGGAGGAGCTCAAGGTAAAGTGATTGGCAAAGGTACGTTGAATGTATCAGGTTTGCCTCATCTCCATAATGTCTTTCATGTTGAAGGACTCAAGGCAAATTTGATAAGCATAAGTCAATTGTGTGATGATGACTTATTTATTAAATTCGACAAGTCCAGTTGTGAAGTCTTTGATAATAAAAATGTGTGCATTTTAACTGGTGTTCGATCCTCTGATAACTGCTACAAAGTTGGTAGCACAGTGTCATGTTTCTCAACTAAACTGGATGAGACTACCATCTGGCACCAAAAACTTGGTCATACTAGTGAAAGAAAAATCAAAGATTTAATCAATTTTGGGCCTGCTAAAGATTTGCCCAAACTGGATTTGAAAATTTTTAACGTGTGTGGGTCATGTCAAAAGGGGAAACAAACCAAAGCAAGTCACAAAAAGGTCCAAAACTGTGGGACCTCAAGATGTCTTGAATTGATACACACTGACCTTATGGGTCCTATAGAGGTGGAGAGTTTGTCTCGGAAAAAATACTGTTTTGTGTATTTGTTACATCTTAAATGATCGTGAGTATCTTTCTAAGGATTGGAAGTACCATGACTCCCTATCAGATTCTTCTTGGGAAGAAACCCACAGTAAAATATTTTCATGTTTTTGGATGTATTTGTTACATCTTAAATGATCGTGAGTATCTTTCTAAGTTTGACTCCAAAAGTGACAAAGCTATTTTCCTTGGATACTCAATAAATAGTAGGGCATTTAGGGTATATAATCTCAAAACCAAAACGATTATGGAATCCATAAATGTTGTTTTTGATGATGCTACTGATCTTAATGTCAAAACTGTTGAGGATGATATTACAGGTTGTACCTGGGAGCCAGAACCAGTTAATGACGAATCTGAACCAGTAGAGGTGAATGAAACTGCAGAAATGCCTGCTGTACAAACGGTTGTACAGCCAGTTGTTCACACAACTGACAACACAAGTGGTCAAACAGCTGATGACCAACGTTCAGATTCTGAAACTGATGAAGAAGATGTGAGAAGAGAAGGTGATATATCCTCCAGAATACATGGTAATCATCCTACTTCCCAGGTCATTGGGGGAGTGGATGAAGGAATGAAAACACGAGGGAAAAAGGTCAATTACCGTGAACTTGCAGGTTTGTTAAGTGTACAATATGTGTACACTCAGGTGAGATCATTTTTTTTGTCGCTAATTATGAGCCTAAGAATGTCATGGAAGCCTTGAAAGATGAAAACTGGATAAATGCAATGCAAGAGGAACTAATTCAGTTTGAAAAAAATGACGTCTGGTTCTTAGTTCCTAGGCCTTCTCACGTCAATGTGATTGGGACCAAACGGATATTTAAGAATAAATCTGATGAACAAGGCAATATAATAAGGAACAAAGCATGTTTGGTGGCTCAGGGCTACACTCAAATGGAAGGGGTGGACTTTGATGAAACATTTGCCCCCGTAGCCCGCATTGAGTCCATCAGATTGTTGCTAGCTATTGCATGCTACTTGAAAATCACTCTACATCAGATGGATGTCAAGAGTGCATTCCTAAATGGTGTTTTGAATGAGGAAGCTTTTGTTGAGCAACCTAAAGGGTTTGAGGAGCCTTCCAAACCCAATCATGCGTATAAGTTGAAAAAGGCACTCTATGGTCTTAAACAAGCCCCACGAGCTTGGTATGGTAGACTAACGGATCACCTAATTCAACTTGGTTTTAAAAGAGGAGAGGTTGATAAGACTTTGTTTGTTTTGAAAAATAAAAAGGGTATGCTTGTTGCTCAAATCTATGTGGATGACATCGTTTTTGGTGCTACTACTAATGACTTACTTGAAATGTTTGTTAAAAGTATGACATCCACATTCGAAATGAGCATGGTTGGGGAACTAAAATTCTTTCTTGGTCTCCAAATTTGTCAAACAAAAGAAGGAATGTCAGTTTCACAATCAAAGTATGCCAAAAATTTGGTAAAGAAGTTTGGGCTTGAAAATGCCTCACACCTGAAAACTCCTATGGGATCATCCCAAAAGCTTTATAAAGATGAAGAGGGTGAAAGTGTTGATCACACCCTCTACAGGAGTATGATAGGGAGCTTGCTGTACCTTACAGCTAGCAGACCTGACATAATGTCCAGTGTGTGTATTTGTGCTAGGTATCAAGCTGACCCCAAACTATCCCACTTGAAAGCTATGAAACATATCATAAGATATGTTGGGGATACCACTCATTTGGGGTTAAGCTATACAAAAGATACCAACACAAATTTGGTGGGATTCACTGATTCCGGCTGGGCTGGTAATACAGATGATAGGAAGAGCACCACGGGAGGGTGTTTCTACCTAGGGAATAATCTTGTGTCTTGGTTCAGTAAGAAATAAAACTGTGTTTCTTTGTCTACTGCTGAGTCAGAATATGTGGCAGTAGGTAGTTGTTGTACCCAATTGTTGTGGATGAACCAAATGATAAAGGATTATGGATTGAAAAGTGAAACCCTAACTATTTTTTGTGATAACATGAGTGCCAAGGATATTGCTAAGAATCCGGTTCAACACTCTCGTACAAAGCACATAGACATTAGGCACCACTTCATAAGAGATCTTGTTGAACAAAGAATTATTACTCTTGAACATGTTGGAACAACAGATCAACTTGTTGATATATTTACCAAGGCTTTGGATTTTGAGAGATTCTCTTTCCTTAAGAACTCTCTCGGATTGTGTAATCATAGGTGACTGCACAACTGTACAGTCAACTAACTGCATCCCTGTATAATTGTATATTACAGAAAACACACACAAAAAAAAGGTCGTATTCCTGCATTCATTCATTGCACGATTATCTCTTGTGATCACTTGATTAGTTTTCTATGTTGACTCTTCTTGACTCTTGAAAGTGAGACCCCTCTTAACTTGGTGATAATTATCCCTTGTTAAAAATTCTCGTTTGATGCCTATCATGGAGTGGGTCTCTAATCTAAGGTCACTGAGAAAAGGAACAAGCTGCCTCCATTCATTTTGAAGCTTCCACTCATGTGCTCAATGCCAATGACTTATTGTGCATCACTTGGGAAAAAAAATTGGGCAAGCACTATGGTGTGAGTGTGAATAGCTCCTTCTTAGTGACTGATTCAATGCCTAAAATGGAGACATTCTAGAGGCTACATGATTGAGGGTGTTTTTCTCATCGATTTCTTGGTGTTCACGTTTTGTCAATATATTCTCTAATCATACCATGTTGCAATTTATTGAGGTTAAAATCTTCACTGCGTGTGCATGTTCTCTCATTCTAGGCATATATTCATCTAGGACATTCGAAATTCTTGGCAAATATAAAATCAATTTTTTGTCCGTTTCATATGTTTTTGACCTAATGCTTCTATTGTGTTCGATGATTCTTTCTTGACATGGTGTTTGATTTGTTCTAAGTTGTCAAAGGTGACAGTATGGGAGGTTGAGCAATCAATGGAAAGTTTCCTTCTTGGATTATGGTAAGCAAATTGTGTCACAAAATATGGTATCACTAAAAGAAAACTGCCAAATAATGACGGAAATTAGTGATGAACGAAATTCTGTCGCTATTAGCGACGGACCAAATTCTGTCGCTATTAGCGACGGAATAACGACAGAAGCAAAATAAAATGAAAAAAACAGCTACCGACGGATTTAGTGACGGATTAGCCTATACCCTAAACCCTAAACCCTATACCCTATACCCTATACACCCTATACCCTATACTCTATACCCTATACCCTATACCCTATACACTATACCCTATACCCTATACCATATACCCTATACTATATATCCTATACCCTATATACTATAGCCTTTACCCTATACCCTATACCCTATACCCTATATACTATACCCTATACTATATACCCTATACCTTATACCCTATACCCTATACTCTATACCCTATACCCTATAACTTATATCCTAAACCCTAAATATCCTATACCCTATACCCTATACCCTATATACCCTATACCCTATATACCCTATACCCTATACTCTATACCCTATACTTTATACCCTATACCCTATATCCTATACCCTATACATTATACCCTATACCCTATATTATATACCCTATACCCTATATACTATACCCTATACCCTATACCATATACCCTATATACTATACCCTATATTATATACCCTATACCTTATACCCTAAACCCTATACACTATACCCTATACCCTAAACCCTAAACCCTAAACCCTAAACCCTAAACCCTATACCCTATACCTTATACCCTATACCCTATACCCTATACTCTATACCCTATACCCTAAACCCTAAAGTATTATTAATATTTTAAAAGTATAATTATTTTTTAAAAATTTATTTTTGAATTGAAATAAATATTTTAGACTTTTTTGGTAAGGAAGTTTTTTTAAAAATTTATATAAAATAAGTTAGAAATTAACTAAATAAATGAGGGACAGACAATATCCTTCACTATGAGTATTTTTTTTTTTTTTTGAATAGAGATAAATGTTTTAGACTTTTTTTAGTAAGAAAGTTTTTTTCAAAAAAATTATTTAAAAAAAAATGATATTAGACATACTACTTTAACTAAAATTTTGGGTAAATCAAATAAAAGCATGTAATTATTTTAGATAACTTTTTGTAAATTTTAGTAATAAAAAAAGTCTAAAATATTTTTTCCTAGTCAATAAAAAATAATAAAAATTTCTAATTATTATTAGTACTATTATTAATATTAATTAATTAGTCAATTATATAATTAATAAATATTATTGATAATAAATATTATTATTATTATTGATATTAGGCATAATATTATTTTATAGTTTAAATTATTATTATTGAGTTGGTCTTATAAAAAACTAGTTTTTTCTTAAGATATGAAAAAACGTGTTTTCAAATTAAGCGGTGGCAATTTTGTAAAAACTGGCAACCATGTTCAAAATAAACGGTGGCATTTTTGTAATTACTGGTTTCCCCGTTTATGCCAAAATACCGTTTAACAAGCCAGGATAAAGTGCCGGTTCATGTATCACAAATTGCCGGTGAAAAAGTGTCTACATTACTTAACAAAGTGCCAAAGTGTAAGCCGACATCGGCACTTTGTTAAACCGGCACCGGCACTTTTACACGGCACTTTTATATACATGAACCGACACTCTTCACACCGGCACTCCAGCTCAACTAACACTGGCACTTTGTTACACTAATATTTTCTTTGGCTCTCAAAAATACAAGCACCGGCATTCAAAAAACATGAACCGGCATTCAAAATCACGTACACTGGCACTCAAATACACAGTACACCGGCACTCAAAAACACCGATAATCATTTTCTTTGGCATTCAAAAAATATGGACTCGGCACTCTATTTTACACAGATCGGCACTTGATTATACACTAACGGGCACTCGTTATATACCAATCGGCACTCTATTTTACACAGACCGGCACTGATTATACACTAACGGCACTCGTTATATACCAACCGGCACTCTATTTTACACTGATCGGCACTTGATTTTGGTACTCCTTATCTCTTTCTCACCCACACAGACTCCACACATTTCTTCATATCTTCACAATCCAATCATTCACACCTGTAAATCAAAACAAAACAATGGCCCGCCAAGAATTATGCGTTTCACAATCCGTTCAATTTCCGATCTCAGGTTGCGATTCAAGGGAATAACGACGAATTGGTTTAGAGCAAGGAGGATTCAAGGGGACGCGGTTGTTGTCAACGGGCTTAGTTTCTGGGTGAATTGCGGTTGATTGGGTTGGATTGGGTTGTTCGCCGGTTGGTGTTGGGATCGGAGAAGGAGGGAATTGAAGGAGGTTAGATTGGTGTTGAAGGAGGTTGGCCGGCGAATTGGTTGGAGGAGGTTGCCGATTGATTTGGTTGATGAGGACGACGCCGAGGGATTTAGGGAGGTCTCTGGTTGGTCTTGAGATCGGAGAGAGGAAGGTTTGGCCGGAGGGAGAGGCTAGGTTGAAGGTGAAGAAGACGATTGAAGGTTGGTGAAGAAGACGAATGCGGATAGAGAGAGAGTAGAGAGAGAGAGAGAGGTGAGGTCTGTGTGTTAATGAGCCGTAAATATAAAACACGTTTTTTGTTAAGTTAACAAAAAACGCGTTTTTTGTGAGTTTTTGGCATTATTATTATTATTAATTATTTTTTATATCAATTATTATTATGTTATTACTAATTATTATTGTAGTACTAAGCATTTACATTTATTATACAATTATTATTATTAAATAATTTTATTAGATTTTAAATTAATTAAATATTTTTTCAAAAAAAAATTAAGTGTCATTATTATCATTTATTATTAAGTCATTGTCTTTCACATGGATCTCCATCTTAGCCATTTATAATACACAAAATCTAGGGAGAAACGCGTTTCTCCATAAGTTATGGAGAAACGGGTCCCGACATGTCGCGCGACAATGAGCTAGATAGCCAGAAACCTATGAAAGTGATATCCAGAAACCTTCAAATGAATATCCAGAAACCTTCAAAATGTTTCTGGATATACATTTGAAGGTTTCTGATATCCGTAAAACCTTCAATAGCAATTTACGGATATGCCCTAACACATTTCTCGGATATGCACCTAACAGGTTTTCGGATATGCACCTAACGGTTTCGGATATACATTTCACATCCTTCGGCTATCAAATACAAAGCTTACGGATATCAACCAAAGCTTACGGCTTATCAAATGCAAAGCTTCTGGATATCCAGAAGCTTTTGGTCTTGGCCTTGGGTTTTTTTTTCTGGTTATCAAATGTAAAGCTTCTGGCTATGAAAAACACGTTTCTCCATAGTTATGGAGAAACGCGTTTCTCAGCAGACGCACTCTTTATAATAACACATTTAAGTTGAATTCAATGGCTCACATTTTAACAAACTATTTCACTTGGATCACCATCTCAACCATCCATTCATATTAAATCAATGGTTCAAATTCCTTACTCACACACTTTCAATCCTCTCACAAAACAAAACCATATACTGTCTTAACAAAACCAAATCCTTTCACATTTTAACAAAAACCAAGTCCAAACCAAATCCTTTCACATTTTAACAAATCTTTTCACATTTTCACAATTTCTCTCTCTCCGTCTCTCTCTCTCTCCACAGACCCATCACCGGAGACCCATCACCGGAATCCCACCCCTCTCACCAGTTCGCGACCGCCGGCGACGGCTTCTTTCTTTCCTTCCTTATCACCACATTCTATTTTGGTTCAGCTGGGTCTTTATTGTTACTCACTCTCACCAAACCCATCTTCTCAATCGGGGTTTTCCCCCATCTTAGTGTTAATTCTTCTGAAATTTTGTGGGTAGAGATGTTGGGCACTGGCTTGGGCAGCCACAAGTTCCAAATCTTCATGTCTACCCTCTTTCCCCTCTGCGTCTTCTTCGCTGTCTTCTTCGCCGAAATCTGGAAATTAATGTCGATCTGAAACGCTATCCTCAACGTATTCTTCGCCGTCTTCTCTGCCCCAACGCCGTCTTCCTCCTCCGCCACCGCCCCTCCACCTCCCCAGCCATCGCTCTACCCTCTTTCCCCTCTGCGTCTCTCTCTCCCCTTTCTTCTTCCACAACCGGCCGACATTGATTTGTGGCTTAATCTCGATTTGTTCATTTCGATTTCGATTTGTTCATTTTAACGTATTTTTGTTTGATTTGTGTTGGATGTGGATGGTGGTGGATGGTCGTGGAGCAAAGTGAAATTTTGAAAAATGTAAGGATTGATTTGAATATAAAAAAAGTTAAGTGACTGATTTGAGAATAAAAAACGTTAAGGGACTGATTTGAGAATAAAAAAAAAGTTGAGGGATTGATTTGAGAATAAAAAACGTTGAGGGATTGATTTGAGAATAAATAAATAAATATATATATATATATATATATATATATATATATATATATATATATATATATATATATATATATATAAATTTTTAATAAAAAATATCAAATTAGCGACGGAAATATCCTTGGGTAATTTGTTATATCAAAAATAAAAAATATTGAAAAAAGAAAATTTTAAAAAATTAATAAAATTGGGAAAATATGTAATAAATTTTAGCGACGAAAATTTCCGTCGTTAAATCTGTCGCTAATACAATCAAATTTGTCGTCCCTTTCTCAACATTAGCGACAGATTTTTTGACTTTAACGACGGCTGAAAAATCTGTCGCTGTAATTTAGCGACAAGGGTTTTAACGACTGCAATTTCCGTCGCTAATCCGTCACTAAATGCCTTTAGCGACGGATTTTTGGTTTTTAGCGACGGATTTTTCCGTCGCTAAAACCTGTTTTTCTTGTAGTGTATTGTGTTTTGCTTTTCATTCCTTAATTTTTTTTTTGGAATTTCAAAGGGGCAATCTACACCAAGCATCTCGGTTTGGCTTTCCTTATTTATCTATTTTTTTCCATTCCCAATGTTGTGATCATTATCTCTCATATTAAGTGTGAGCTATTAATATCTGTTCAAACAAGTCTTTTCACAACCACCCTCACAACTCTCATCTCTCTTTCCAGTTCTCTCTCTCTCTAACTGCTTGATTTCAGAAAAATCCTCATGGCGTCCTCTTCTTCTCCGGGGAAAGCTCGTCTCAAAGCCATTACTGCGGACCACATCAGTGAACCCCAATCCAACCGTCCCATTGACATGGAGCACCTTGGTCACCCTCAAACGGCCATCAACGTTGATGACCCAGCTGTGCTTGAAGCCATTCAAGCTGCTCGTCTTCCTCCTCTGCCTGGGTCCCGTCGCTCGAACCGGTTGATTGATTCCGGTAAGTCTGCTATTTTTCAAAGGGGGAAATCCTCTGCTACTGCAAAAAAGGGTTCTAGGGTTTCGAATCCTCCAAAATTAAAGCCCGCCGGTGCAAGGCGAAGGCTTTTACAGCATGACTCCTCTGATGAGGAGGATCTTTCTCAAGAATCTTCCCCATCTGCCGGTTTCAATGAAGATGACCAGCCGCTCATCACGCTAATCAAAAAGAAATCCCCGGCAAAAAAGCAACCTCCGGCGAGGGTTCAGGCCAAAGCTCTGTCTAGGGTTCGGGTGTCATCTACGGCTAGTTTTCAGGGGGAGATGAGTTCAAAGAGAATAACAAGAAGCTCCTCAAGGTCTGAAGCTGCTCATGTTACGGCTGAGGAAGGTTTATCATCTCAGCCTGATGATTCCAGTGATGCAACTGCGTCCCTAGGGTCGGAAGATGTTCTCAGTAATTCTGAGAGTTGCAGCCACAAGAAACCAAGAAAGTCCTCTCCTGTGCAACCAGCTGCACTAACTGTTGTGCACACAACTTTGCACACAACTGATCATGCAAGTGGCAGCAGGTCCATCTCTAAATCAGTTACCAGAAAGCGTAAGTCTTCAGTTCATGTTCCTAATTCTCCTTATAATCTGGATGCTAAGTACAACTCACTGTTTTATTCATCTGAGGCTGAGAGCCGATTTGCCATAAATTTTCATAGGGGGTTTGTGATTGAGAAAAATAGGAATATGGAGGTGTTTGAATCTCTTGGGGTGGTTGATTTCTTTACTAAGAGATACTTGGACAATTCTCTGGACTTCCCTGCTCCCTATTCTATGTCACTTGTGTTAGAGTCACTACAAGAAAAATTGCTTTTGGAAATGGCCAATTTCAATCGCATATACTTAATAATCCATCGCATATACATACTGCGATGAGTTTGACCATCAGAACCGCCATCGCATAAAGCCTAATCGCATAAGGTTTATGCGATGGCTTTGGCAATCGCATAAAATTTGCGATAGTTTTTTTAATCGTATATAACATTCATTAATTAATTTTGTTATTTATTTATTAAATATTTGGCCATCGCATAATCCCAAATTTGAGATGGGTTTGCCATCTCATATGTAAATTATATTATATTAATATATACGAATATGCGATGGCAGTAGCAGTTGAATATCTGTTAAATATATTAGTAGTTTCAAAATTAAAAGATGGCGATGGCCATCGCATAAACACCCCCCCCCAAATAAACAATTTTTATTTATTTATTTTTGTCATTAAACCCCTTAATTATCTTTGATCAGTGACTCACATGTTTGAAATATACTAATAAATCAAAACAAAAATTGCATTGACATAAATTCTTAATATTAACTTGATAACATATCCCCATACTTGTCCAAAATACAGCTATAGCTAAGTCAGCCAAACATGTTTATGCATCTCCAAAAACTTACATGATTACCAAACATTCATATAGTAGTCTTCAAGCAAAATGATAAGACAGTCTAAAACCATATATATTTAAATATTGCATATCATCATCATTTTCACCATAGTCATCAAAAGGAGATGTCACCATTGGAACATTTGATCCACCATCTGAACTAGGTGTAGAGGAACTAGCATTGCTGAACAAAGGAAGAGAAGGACATGGACCCATTCCGCATCTCTCTGCCATTTCAGCCCAAAGAGGAGCCATGCTTTTGACATATGCCTTTAGTTCATTCTTTTCTTTTGATTCTTGATCCAGTTTCTTCGTGTTTGCACGTAGAGCTTCTTTCAAATTCCTTATTTCCTCGATCGAGTTTTGTGAAGAAATGTATGCCGCATAATCGACTGATGAAGCACAACCGAAACGTTTTTTCCATTTCTCGCCCGGTCGTCCAAACAATCTTCCTTTCCTTACACCACCGACCACCACTTGCCATGCCTTACAACCAGGGTCAGAAACTGCATCACATCCAGGATTCAAAATTGCATTGACGGGAACTGCAGGATTCAGCCCATTAGCTTCACGCAATTCATTTGCATAGACCACCTATATATTAGACAAAGGAATAATGTTGAGAGAATACAAGTTCGATAGGATCAAGTGCATTTTAATTACAACTTCTTTTAATAAGCAAGCTTGACGTTTTCCACTTAAGCAAATTCTATCAAGACTGGAGATAAAGGAGAATAGCATTCACACAAGAAAATAGCCATAGGAATACAATCTGGCATCAAAGAAAGGGCCAGACTTGAACAACCCTGAGTCCTGTCTATAACACTAGATTCAATCTAAAGCAGGAAATAAAATAAAAAATAAGTCATAATAAAAGAGTATCTGTATGAAAAGATTAAATGATCAACGGAGGTAATACTAGAGGGACAGAGGTCCGTTCATGCTCATAACTGGCTGAGATTCAACCATAAGCATTTTCTTAACTCCGATGTAGTAAGCAATAAATCATCAAGTGGCGATGCCAGAAATTTATGAAAAGGGGGGTCAAAATTAATATAGAGGTTAGAAAGTTATTAGGGTTATCTAAAATAGGATCAAATGCGGGTCAAAATTAATTTTGGGTAAAATAATTCTAAAGGAAAGGGTGTAAAAATAGGATCAAATGCGGGTAAAAATGTCATACTAAGGCAAACTTTTGCTTAAATTATCTAACTGATTCATATACCTACTGTTAATTGACTACAAGAATGTTATATATACCTACTGTGAACTTGAGAATGAGTATAACTAAAGTGATTTGTTCCTTGTGATTGACATTTAACACGAGGGGATACTCATAATAATGTAAACCTTGGTTTAATATATACCTAGCTGACTAGCTCTACAATGAAAGTTGACTTAACACCAAATTTACTGATGATATCAACAACCAATCCAAATAAGAGATAAATGGTAAGAGTAAATGGGAGTAAGGCCTTATTAAGCTTGAGATACACTCCTCAAATAAGTAGTTTCAATCACAAAGAACGTACCTGAAGCTCTTCAGCATCTTTAGTAATCCATATCTTTTCATTGTTCTCACTGCTTTTGTTCTTTTTAATATGAGTCGCTGTAAAACGTTCAATTTGAGTCGGAGCACGACCCAAGCTAGCATACTGTATGTTAATACACATTTATTACTCTTTGTGCAAGTAGAAAAATGATTAAAAAACAAATGATTAAACAGAGCACACAAAATACAAACAAATTATATAAAATTCATTTTACTTTACCAATTTCAAGTCAATTTCCTCGTAAGGAACCCTCCCCGATGTGTGTGGAATATTTTTAATCGAAGAAGCTAGATTTTTCTTACGCAGCTCACTAGCACGAGCAAACTCAAAACACAACCAATAGTTACACAATGCCTTCCATACATCACTGCTTGTCCATTTAGGCGTATGGTTCTTTGCAGCCTCAATTGTTCCATATGCCTTTAATGCAGTTCTTTTCCACCCAAAGAGGATCTTCGGAAAGTTTTTGGCAGCTAGATACTCCCACACAATTCGACCCCTTTTTTCCTCTTCAGGCGAAGCAAACCTAAAGTACCTCTGAGAAAGAAACAAAATATCACAGTCTAAATATGGAATTTTGACAATCAAGCTATTACAAATATAAAACCCATACATGTTCAAGACTAATAATATAAACTTATTATACAAGTAAAAAATTTATGATTTAAATGACATTTTACCAGATAATCTGCCCACATATCATTTAATTCATCATTCCAATGAATCCTTTTTGTTCTGAGCTCATTGTAATGTCTTCTGAAGATCTCGTTAATCTTTGATACCGCTGAAGCAGGTATTATTCTAAAAGAACAAATTTTTATGCATGATATAATCAACATTATATATATGAAAAAGCTTAAATTTTAAGCATCATAAACAACTTGATAAGGTATACCATTTGATGAAACTTACGTGCCCTTGAGAACAGTAACTAGAATTTTTAGTTGACCATTATTGGGCGCCTTCACACCGGTAGTTACACCACGAGTATTCCTTGATTGATCATTTGGAGGATTTACTTGATCATTGGGAGGATTTACATCTTCATTGACTTCTTCCAATGGAGGTACTTGAGCAGCATGAACAATAGGGGCGACAGGAGCAACGATAACATGAGGAACAATACGGGCTTGAGGAGCAACAGGAACATGGGGAGCAATAGGAACAACAGGAGCACGGGGGACAGTAGGGGCTAGAGGAGCACGAGGAGCAACAGGGGCAGCATGAGCACCATGGGGAACATGAGAAAGTGGTTGTTGATTGGATATATTCAAATAGCCACCTCTACCAGAAGTTGAACGAGATATGGGGGCATCAGAGGCACGAGAGTTGACTAGAGAGGCAACATTTAATCGATTGGTTGTTTTGGATGAACCACCCCTACTAGAAGTTGAATGTACACCACCTCTGCCTCTAGCCATACCTGAAGATGGAAAATATAACTCAATATTGGCATGATACATACATGAGATAATTGCATTGCAATATAAACAAGTATGTATACCTACAATACTAAGCATAACAAATAATTTTATACCAAGTCTCTATTAATCACTCTCATTCAAGGAATCACCCTCTTCATTATCAGTGTTATCATCCTCGGTATCAATGTTGCCTACAAGGGTATCATCATCTTCTTCGTCTGTTGTGTCATAAATTTCATTGAGGATATCGTCATCATCTTCATCATCTTCATCATCTCCCCCATCAAGAAAGCCTTCATTATCTTCATCTTCTACCGGCTTAACTTCATCTCCAGGTTGAGTGTTATCATGAAGTATAAGATTATCACCTTCATAACCAAAATCACAGATATTTACAGAAAGGATCTCATCCTCTTGATACGTATTTGAATCCTCATCCTCATCATTTTCCTTAACGTCATATGTATTCCTTGGCTTTGTAGTAATGACACTCGACCAACCTTGATTTTTTTTTGAAACAGGATTCGCAAAGAATACTTGAAGAACCTAAGATGCAATCACAAATGGCTCATATGACCTTAGTCTAGATTTTGTGTTTACTTTGGTAAATCCATACTTGTCAACTTCAACCCCTTTTTTTGGATCATACCATTCACATTTGAACAAAAAAACTGTGTTCCCTCCGTGATAGTGTACCTCAATGAATTCTACTAAGCGTCCAAAAAAGTCATTTACGTCATCTCCGTAGTTACTTCCCTTCACTAGAACTCCAAAACTTTGTGTCACCCTCCCTAACTCTAGTTTATTTGTATGGAATCGAAACCCATTCACGAGATAACGTTGATAACTTGTCACGTCTCTATATGGCCGCATTGCTAATATCTTCAAGTTATTATCGATGTCCCTCTTGAAATGGTTCTGGAACCATTGAAATAAGGTTCTATGGTGCTCTTCCTCTACGTGATTTTCTGACATATTTGGGTGAAGTTCCTGTACTAATGCTCTGTGTTCACTGAAAGTACAAGACATATATATAAAAAAAATGATTAGATTAGATTGGAAATGAGTGGAGTATTAATTTTAAGATTATCATGTGTAAACTTACTTTATTTTATCATAGGCTTTCTCATAGTCACAATTGAGCAATATATACAAGCCTATAGCACTAACTTCTTCACATGACAAAAAGCGTCATTTGCCCTTACCAAGGGCACGACCATCAAGGGTAAAAACTGGTAATGCTCCTTTTGGTTCCTCCATAGCCCCATCATCATTTCGATCCACTCTATTGTGCTTGGTTTGAATAATGGGGTCAAAATAGTGTGAACAGAAGTTAGTAACTTCCTCGATCCAACATGCTTGTGCAATTGAACCTTCTGGACATGCTTTATTTCGTACTTTTCTTTTAAGGTGTTGCATACACCTTCATGTGACAATTAGGGGTATGTTAAATAAAGATAAAAAACTATAAACTAAGTGAAATATGAACAAAAATTAGGATATTACCTTTCAAAAGGATACATCCAACGATATTGGACTGGACCTCCCACCTTAGCATCATATGCTAAGTGAATAGGTAAATGCTCTATTGAATCAAAGAAGGAAGGGGGGGGGGAAATCATCTCAAGCCTACACAGAGTTTCAATTATTCCAGATTCAAGCTTCTCTAACTCCTCTTCCTTATACACCTTTGAGCATATATCCTTAAAAAACTGACTGAGTGCATTCAAGGGTTCCCACACATCCTTGGGCAAGAAATCACGCAAGGCAAGTGGCAAGAATATTTCCATTAAAATATGACAATCATGTGTTTTAAGCCCAACTATCTTGCACTCTTTAGGGTTAACACACCGAAAAATGTTCCCTGCATACCCATCAGGAACTTTGAGTGATTGGAGCCACTCGTACACTTGTTTGATTTGCTCATTAGTTAAAGTGTACTTGGCTTTTGGCAAAATTACTTTCCCATTGTTACCCGGTTTTGTATGCAATTCAGGTCTAATTCCAAGAGTTTCTAAATCTATTCGGGCTTTGTAGTTGTCTTTAGTTTTCCCCTTGACATTCATAACTGTATTAAATACATTGTCAAAAACATTCTTCTCAATGTGCATCAAATCTAAGTTGTGTCGAATCAAGAGTTTTTGCCAATATGACAACTAAAAAAATATGCTCTTTTTAGTCCAATTATGCTCAACCCCAAACCCAGGAATTCTTTCATCACTATTTTGCCCCTTCCCAAAAATGATCTATAAATATATAAAGTTTGAAGTGAATAAGCATTTTGAGTTTTCCCTCCAAAACTCACTTCTTGACAAAAAAATTGGCCAAATACATTTCTCAGGCTCTCTTGATAAATATAATAAATGCAAAATTTATAATTTCACATCTATCTCAATAATTGATTTGTCAAATTATTTATTCGTGCATTTAATGCACGGGTGGAATGACTAGTTGGATCAAACTGATCAACATAATCAAAAATCTGATCTCCTGTTTGTTGTGGAGGAGCAGACTTTTTCTCAGTTTTATTGTTGAAATTGGTCTTGTTTGATCGGAATCTATGTGCAGATTTTAACCATCGACGATGACACCCAAAGTAACATGGCTTCCTACCTTCTTTAAGTGTAAAAGCTAAGGTGTTGTCCATACAAACAGGACATGATAACTTTCCATATGTACTCTAACCGGACAGCATACCATAGGCAGGGAAGTCACTGATAGTCCACATTAATGCAGCCCTCATACAAAAATTTTGTTTGAGAGAGATGTCATAAGTATCAACCCCTTCACACCATAGTGTCTTTAGTTCTGCAATAAGAGGCTCTAGATATACATCAAGCTCTCTACCTGGGCCCTTAGGCCCTGGAATAACTAATGGCATAAACATGTACGCTGGTTTCATACACATCCATGGGGGTAGATTATAAGGGACAATAAACACGGGCCATGTTGAATGCGGCTTACTAGAGTGACCGAAGGGATTAAACCCATCAGTTGCTAATCCTAGTCTAATATTTCGAGAATCTGCTGCAAAGGCCGGATAATTACGATCAAAATCTTTCCAAGCCTTTCCATCAGCAGGGTGTCTTATCTTACCCTCAAATCCATACACTTTGCACTATGCCACCTCATGTGCTCAGCAGTTTTTTATGACAAGTAAAGTCTTTGCAGTCTAGGAATGAGCGGGAAATAATGCATGACTTTTTTTGGTATAGGCTTACGTTTCTCAATTATGGCATTTTCAAGGCTCTTGTACCTGGACTCGCCGCATGTAGGACATGCTATCAAGTCTTTGTTCTTCCCCCAAAACAAAACACAATCATTTTTACAAGCATGTATTTTTTCATGAGGCAAACCTAGACCCTTCATTAAAGACTTACATTTATAATAAGATTCTGGCAATTTCTCATCATTCGGCAACATTTTCTTTATAAAAGTTAATAGTGCATCAAACCCCTTATTTGGAATCCCGTACTCAGATTTCAAGTGCAACAATTGACTAACAGCGGTGAGCTTAGTGTAAGAGTCACAACCATTCCACAATGGTTCATTACAAGACTCAAATAAATCAAAAAAGCTTTTTGATTGTGCATTAGGATTCTCATTAAATGGATTACAATTTGGACCTACGGCTTCCTTTAACATTTCACTACCCCAATTTTCATTTCTCTCATCTTCTGTATTAATATTTTCCATCTCACTGTTAGATTTCCCATGTCTGCTCCATCTTTTATAGTCAGGCACAAACCCATTATTAAGTAAGCACATTCGTACACACTCTCGTGACTTAAATATGCTAAAATCACATTTTCTTTAAGGACACCTTATCTTTCCATCAGCCACACACTCTGGATGTGAAAAAGCAAATTCAAGAAACTCTTCTACCCCATTTATAATTTTTTTTGCATAACCTGAATTCACAACACCATCCCTATACATCCAATCACGATGATGGGACATGTTTCCTGCAAATCAAGATAAATTCATAAACACCATTCTAATACAGATTAATGCCATCTAAAAATGACAACACCGTATAAAAACATTTCAACGAATTGATTAAAACTAGCAAAATGATTCTCATAATAGCATATAAAAGTTTTTGAAGAATAACTCAAACTGCAATAAAAAAAAACTCAAAAAATGCATTCAAATTGCAAGAAAATGCATTACTCAAAGTCAATACTCAAAATGATTCTCTTAATAGCATATAAAAGTTTTTGAAGAAGAGAAATAGTTACCTTTCTTAGAGCTCTCGTTGTGATAAAGGGGAAGAAACTGAGATGGCGAAGTGCTAAGATTACAAAGTCCAAATCTGTAACATAAGTGAATATGTTAAAGAATATTGTAATTAAAATAAGAATACTTAAAGTCAATGGATGGATTTAAAGATACTCATTCTGTCCCAAAATAATGATATATTGTTTCAAAAATTATCTAAAAATAAACGCCAAAAAATGTGTAAATCAAACAATGATGTCTTTTCTTTTAAAACAACACGAGTATTATACACCTAAATAAACATCAAACATCAGACCATCTCATAACAAAATGAAGAACCCCCAACATCATATGGTACAAATCAAACAATGATGTCTTTTAATGCTAATCAAGAATAATAACTCCCGTAGTCTAGTTAAAGAATCTTATTTTTCCGCTTTCAATTTCAACTATACAAGTATCAAAATCTTTTAAAAACCAACTTGCAAATCTTGTCAAATATTTCAGCTCTACCATAATTTTAAGCAGGTGAAATTTGGGTACTATATTTTGGATTAATATCACATGTAAGGGCACTAGTGCTGTATCACTTTACGTGCATGTATTCTTTAGGCGGAGGGAGTACCTACATAGCATTTCTAGCTGAGCTGTCTAGAATAAAAAAGAAAAAAAGGGAACATCATTCAGGACTTACATCAATGATCCAGACAGATCTCAAACTGAGATGTTATGTTTATATTGAAAATAAAAGCAGAATGGCAATCCGTTCAAGAAAAGATGTACACGATCAACTTCAAAATAAGGGTATATCATATGTTTGCATACGAAAGATTAGAGGTTCCATCCACACAAAACTCAATAACACAATCACAGATTCAAAGACACTTGAACTTAATCCTTCATGAACAGATTCACAAAAGAGAAAAGAGGGCTACTATAAGAAAACTCAAAAAAATAGTGTAATATTTATTGAAAATAAGTTGTTTGAGCATAAATAGACGGATTTTCAAGATCCTAAACGAAATTATTTTACTGTTTCCATCAAGCTCCTTCCTATCAAATTGTTCCATATAATAATCAAAGCAATAAAATGAGCATTAACAAGCTCAAAACTTTATAAAACCCTTATAGTTTCTTCAATAACCCAACTTCACCAAATTAGACTCTAACGCAAACTAATTAAACAAAATCCATATAAGAAAAAAGCAGATCGAAGGTAGGGATTGAGAATTTGAAACGATATTCATAAAGGGGGTAGATTTAGGGTTTTACAAAAATACAAAATTGAAAACACAGATAGAGTAGAGATAAAGGAATAGAGAGAGAAATGTGACCTGTTTGTCGGAGGAAAACCAAATCGACGACTAAGGAACCATGGATGGAGATGACAAAGCTAAGGTTTTCGTTTTAGAGAGAAGGTAGGCGAAAAAGAAATTTTGAGGAGAGAGAGAGTAAAGATCGTGTTTTATGATTTATCCCTGCATTCCCTTGACTTTACGATGGCATTTTACCTTTTTTAATCATTAAAATATGTATTTTACTTATTCTATATGTATAAATATTACTAATAACTTTATGCAATTGCAAAGTCCATTACTTTTTTACTAAAGCAGTCACGTTCTAATTTACTCCTCCCGCCGCTTTGGGCCGCGAAATTTTTTGCTTTTCCGCGTCAATTTTCTTTGTGATTGACGAAGCCTTCGCATAAAGTAGACCTATTGAGATGGCTCAAATTTCCATCACACAAAGCAATCGCGAAAACCCATTTTTCTTGTAGTGAGTTTTATGCAAACCTAACCCGTGACATTGCCCTTGAGAGATCCCCAAATTTTGGGAGAGTGTTTGTGAGGGATGTAGCGGTTGATTTCTGTCCCACTAGGATCAATGCCTTCTTGTGTACCCCTAATTTCTCTCTCGAGGAATTACCTACCAACATTGATGAGGCTGTTCGATCTGTCACCGGGGGGGAGGGTAACTAAGTGAATTTCTTTGGTTTTAGGACCACCCTTCTATCCAAATTATTTGTGTTTTTGCATCATGTAATGAGGACGAACTGGTTACCCACCTCAAACTCCACTTCTGTGACCAAGGATCGGATTATGTTTTTGTATAGAGTTGCTGAGGACAAGTTCAATTTGGGGAAGGTTATTTTTTACTCCATTTTGAGTTTTGTTGAAAACACTAATACTTCCTGCTCTCTTCCTCACCCAAGCCTAATATATGCCATGTTAAAGGATCAAGGGGTGGAAGATATTCCCGAGGACAGTCTCTCTATCATTTCTGAACAATTTAGAATCCCCAAAAACATGAATGATCCCTCTAGGGTTGATGACTTGGGAAAGTTTGGTATTGTTCCTCCTCCATCTGCTACTGTGCACTCTTTTATTCCTTCAGTTGTGCACAAAAATGTGCACACAGCTTCAGGCACCACTACTGCTCCATCTGATTCCAGTTCAATCCGGGATCAAATAGCTCTGTTCAGAGCTCAGATTATTTCCCACAAAGTTGATATTGAAAGCAAGCAGGTTCTTATTTCATCATGCAAGGCTGATATTAAAGGGAAACAACTTCTTATTACCGGGTTGGAGAAAAGCATTGTTGATTTAGAAGCAGTTCTTAGTGGTTCGTCTCAAAAAGGGGGAGATGATGCAGGGGGAGCTGATGCAGGGGGAGTTACGGCTGCAGAGCTTGAAAATGATGATCTGCAATTTGATATAGAAGAAGATGTTGAAGACGCAGTTAACTCTGCTGCTCGCTTGGACTTTGAGTTGGACACACTGGGTGAAGATACTTTTGGTGATATTTGAAAACATTTAGGTTACTGTTTTGGTCTGTAATAATTTTTAAATTTTGAATTTCTTAATGGTTAGTAATGTTTAATTTTTAGTATTAATCATTTGTTTTGCAGGTTTTGATCCGAACCACAAAGATAGGGGGAGATTGAAAGAGTATGAAAATACTCTCTGGTTTTTCCTATTATCTTTGTGATTCAGATATTTAAGTTATAAATATAATATTTGTAAATAAATAGGTTAGGAATAATTGTGAATATTTTACTAACAATTAACGTTGTATTGTTTAGTTAGTGTTTTGAGTTATTTTAGGTAAGCTATCAATGATTGACTGATTGAGAAGATAAAGGTTGGCACCTAGGATTTCGGATGTCATGGAATGATTGACTCATTACCAAACTAGGAGTCAATGGCTTATAAAAGGAAGACGACATCTCCTTCAGTCCTTACCGATTTTCAGAGAATTTCCCAAAGCTTCATTGAGTGATTCATCATTAAGTGAATTGTGTTTGCTCCTTGAAAAACCGAGAGTATTTTTGTCAAGGTTGTTTATTGTTTGATAGGGTTCATAGTCTTGAACCTAGTTTGGTCTTTTGTGTTTCATTTCCTTTTCATTGTATGAGTTTGTTATACAACTTGTATTCGTATCAAGTTGTAGTTTTATGAAAAGTTTTCAGCAAGAAGTTTCTTGCTGAAGTTTTAATTCCGCTGCAATTTACATTCTGTTAGTTATCTTTATATTTTCTGGAAATTAGTAGTTTAGTCTGTTGTGTTGACACTTATGTGGACAACTGTACATACAAGTATGTCCACAATTCTGATCAGTCCTAGCTACAAGACTTTAAATATGTTATTTACAGGGGTAATAGATTAATTTCACGATTATTGTCTTTGTTGTTCATTTGTTTGCCAGTTGCTTGCTATTATTGATTCGAAGCTATGGCTTTTGGGGTATCCGATGACTTAATGCTTGCATTTGTGCCGATTATTGTGTTTTGGTTATATTCGGTGATGTATATGATGCTTGGCTCCCTTGAAAACTTTAGACTACATCCAAAGAAAGATGAAGACGAAAAGAATTTAACATCCAAGGGAGATGTCGTCAAATATCATCTTGTATTTCATGAAATAACTAGTTTGTCCTTATTTTTATATATTTTGTTAAAAGTGTTTATGCTTGTGTGTTTGGGAAATGACCCATAAGTTCTAAAATAATATCATAATTTTTCATGTTCTATTATTACGTAACATAGTGCATCACATGACATTGTATAATACTAAATAGCTGAATATAATACTGTATGGATGGTGAAATGCGGCGATCGATTTCCAGCGACTTTGTTCCCTTTTCTAGACTTTTATCATATTAAATTGTATGAATATTATTCTATAAACATTATTATAATCGAACGCATAAACAATTGCTAGGATGTAACCATAGAGTACGTAATATCACATGGAACATTTGTTTGGAATAATATTGAAAAGTTGTAAACGATCGTATACAAAACAATTCAACAACAACAATTTAGAATGTCACAATTAAACAATAGGTTGTAATCCAGCTACTAATACCTGAAACCACGAACAAATGACTTGTCGGGATATTTTCGGCTAATACTGTCTGGCGTGATGATGAGATAAGGTGTTATAAGCTTATGTAAAACTGTATGGAAATTACGTAATCTCAAAATAGCCAAAATAACATTACCTTTTTCCATTAGATATAGAGTAGTATTTATAGTGTTGTTATGGGATGTTTATTAATCTCGTAAATCATGGAGAGATTGTAGGCATAACCGTCTTCGAGAAAGTAGGGAACAGTTACGTATGACGACGTGGGTTTAAGCTCGTTTAGTTTGGTCGAGGTCGCCTGGTTTACAGAGTTCGACCTGAATTTGTGCCTAGGTTATCCAGAGATTGTACAAGGGGTAGATCGTATGTCGGACGAATATAGGTCAACACTAAAGAAGATCGGATAATGAGCTTGGTTGACTGATATATCTTGATGGGCTGGTATAATTAGGATAGCTTAATGGTCCCTCACCGATCGATGGGCCTTTGGGCTAGATTGGACATAGGGTTAACCCGTTGGTTTTGACCCATCACATTTATTCCATTCACGGAGTATAATATTGCGGGATGACTTAAAATTGTAAAAATACTAGCCTAAGCCTGTGTCCGAGGACACGTTTTTATTTTATTTATTTTATTTTTTTTAACTAAGCCCGTGTCCGAGGCCCTTTTTTTAATTTTTTTTATTTATTTTTTAATTTAAAAAAAAAAATTAAGGGCAAAATTAAAAAAAAAATAAAAAAATTTAAGGGCAAAATGGGAAAGGGACAAAATAGTGAGGGCAAAATGGGAAATTTGCCACATGCTACTGTTCATACCACTGTTCATGGGTGAGTTGGCACGGTGCCATTTATAATATAGATATCACACTTCTTTAAATGTCCTGATTGACCATTTTTTTTTCTACTCTACAAGTTTTAGAAAATCACTGTCTATCCCTAGTTTTAAAAACATAAAAAGGAAATATTATACAGTTATTAAAAAGGTGATTACTATTTACTTAAATACTCCCTCCGTCCCACGTGAATAGACACTTATTTCCTTTTTGGGACGTCCCACGTGAATAGACACTGCCCAAAATGGAAAAGAATTTATTATTTTATATTCATCCTACCCCACCCACTCATTCTCTCTCTTCATTTCCTACCACACAATTTATTCAACCAACTCCACTCATTCTCTCTTTTCATTTCCTACCACACATTTTCATTATTATATTCATTTTCCTTAGTTATTGTGCCAAGATTTTTGGTGTCTATTCACGTGGGACGGAGGGAGTATACACAAAAATAAGAAATGATGATATACACAAAAATAATAATTGATTAGCCTATTACTCAAATATTATACACATTTAATGTGTGTAATAATTACTAGTTAAAGAGTTTCAGGTGATACAAAACCACTGCACATACATAAATATATTCCCTCAGTTCCATAGTTTCTTTTTTTATATCGTATATAAATGAGTGTTTTACTCAGGGCCTGTTTGGTAAAACTGAAAATTAAGCTTTGAAAATGTAGAGCTGAAAATTAAAAGCTGAAATCATTAAGTTGCTGAATTTTGAAGACTTATGTTTGTTTGATAATAACAAATCACTTACATCTGAATTTTCAGAATTTCAACTCAACATTTAAAATATTATATGAATAATATTTATGATTTTATAATAAAATAAATTCATTATTGACATATACATTATTATTATTATTATAAATAAATTTCAATCTTATAATATTTAAATATTTTTATTTGTACTTTCTTTATCCCATAATAATATTTATCTTGATTAGTTTGGTAAATATGATCACAAATGTTGACAAATAATAAAAAAAATTATATAATGATACTTTAATAAAAATATTATTAAATATTAATATTAAAAAAAATTATATTTTCATACTTGGTCAAATATAATTTGTATGAAAAGAAAAAATATTTCAACAAAAGGAAGTAACAATAAATAAATAAATAAAATATGTTGATGTATGGATTTGAACTCATTCCCTTTTTTTCTCATTCTTTCCACCTCTTACCTTGTTAAGCTACTCCTTGCCCACTTAAAATTAATAGCCTTTTTTAAGACAATCTTAATTATTTAAGTGATTCAAATTTACCTTACCAAACAAGCTTAATTTTTTAATCTCTTAAAGTGTTCCAAATTAAGATCTTAATTTGGTTACCAAACAGGCCCTCACTATTGACATTAGTTTTATACCTTCTAGTCCCAAAAGTTACTCAATTTAATCAAATTTTAATCATAACTTTTGAAAATCTAAGTATTTCTATACAATTTTAAAACGGGATAATGCCCCATAAATTTTAAAAAAGTTTCATAATTTTCCATAATTTCTAATGCCAACGGAGGCTAGAGATTAAAATAACCGAACGATAATGACAAGAAACAATAATTGAAAGCTTCAAGCTTTTCTTTTCTATTTCATAAAATCAAAGTCTGCCTCTTCTCAAACTCTAACACAACTATAAATACTAATTAAGAAAACTCTAATGAAAACCCTAGAACACTTTTTAATTGAAAAGACTAAAACACCCTTAATTAACAATTCATTAAAACATTAAAACTCTAAAATTTAAAGCCCAAACACTAGCCAACACTGAAGCCCAAATCTGCTTTGTTTCTGTCGCATGCTTCTGTTCTGCTGTAGCCTTCCGCCTGGCTCCCAGGCGCCCGCCTGGCCTAGGGTGAGGCGCCCGCCTCTCTTCCAGCCGGTATGCCTCTGTTTTTGTTGTTGCTGCCTTCTGTCCCATATCATACTGCATCATCCTCCCTTCCTTAGAAAAGACTCGTTCTCGAGTCAATATTCTCGATATGAACACCACGATACTCCGAAAAATCTGAATTCCATCTGCAAAAGGAATTTGATGCCCTTGACGAACTCTAAACTTCATTGCCTTTGTGACAGCATCCATCCAATCAGCCAATGTATTGATACAAAAAACTCAATAATCAATTTCTGAATGATGTATCGAACTGAAGAACGGGGGACATACGTGTCAAACGAATCTGTGTACCGACGATCAACGGTCACCGCTTCAAATGTCCACACCAAGGTTGCCCCTTGATTATCAAATACTTCCTCGGTCTCCTTATCTGACTTAGCAGATGATTTATTGTCATATCCACGATCGGTTGTCGTCGCTTGACAAACGTCACAATGACACATATCAAAAGTAGGTGGTTTGGGCCAATCAACAAGATTTTCTTGACTTGAAGATTCGAACAAAGAACCCTCTTTAAAACCAACAGTATCCACCCAAGAATCAATCAAATCTTTCGGATTTGCATCAAACAGAGGGGGTTTTGACCAATCAACAAGATTTTCCTCACTTGGAGATTCGACAAAAAAACCCTCTTTGAATCCAATAGTATTAATCCAAGAATCAAAGGAATCATTAGGATTTCCCTTACCTTCGATCGCCGGAATTTCGATCCTCATATCGACATCCCTCGAACGGTTAGCTGCATACCTGTCATGATGTCCCCAATTTTGGGCGAAGGAATCCATCCCCTCGTGATACTCCCTGTCCTCGATTGGAATAACCGGATCTGAACCCTTCTTCGCTGGAAGCACCACGCGATCCATGCGGTTCTGGAGTATTCAAATCTGTCTTCGTATCTCATATATCTCGATATTGCGACGACTTCGTTTGCGATGATGGTCATCTTCTTGGGGCTCTGCTGCACGGCTGCTCCATCGACCACCTCGTCCACCACGAGCAACGCGTCCTCGTTCAGTCATTGATATTTGAACCGGAGCTCTGATACCAAATAATGCCGACGGAAGGCTAGAGATTAGAATGACCGAACGATAGAACAAGAAACAATAATTGAAAGCTTCAAGCTTTTCTTTTCAATTTCATAAAATCAAAGTCCGCCTCTTCTCAAACTCTAACACAACTATAAATACTAATTAAGAAAACCCTAAAACACTTTTTAATTGAAAAGACTAAAACATCCTTAATTAACAATTCATTAAAACATTAAAACCCTAAAACTTAAAGCCCAAACACCAGCCAACACTGAAGCCCAAATCTGCTCTGTTTCTGCCGCATGCTTCTGTTCTGCTGTAGCCTTTCGCCTGGCTCCCAGGCGCCCGCCTGGCCTAGGGTGAGGCGCCCGCCTCGCTTCCAGCAGATCTGCCTATGTTTTTGTTGTTGCTGCCTTCTCTCCCGTATCATACTGCATCAATTTCCTTTGCATATAGTATTATTCTGTAATAATACTGCATACAAAATAATGCATAATACTGCATACTTATATAATACAACATTGATGATAATAAGTGGCGCCGGCGACCGGATTCCGACGACTTTCCGATGACCGGCGACCGGATTCTGGCGGTTTCCGGCTACCATTGACCCGATTACGGCAACCATTGACCAGATTTTGCCGACCGTTGACCGTTGATTATTATGTATCATAATAATTAAATAATCCATAGAGAATATGCAGTATAATATAATATTGCATAAGAACTTATGGGGAATTTAAATAAATGAGGAATTTGAGGGGAATTGATTTATCGCAAAAAGAACTTATGGGTAAAATTCCCTTTTAAAAATCATTATTGTTTCACCATATTAAATATTATAAATAACAATTTCTATAATTGAATAGAGATATCTGGATTAAGTTTAGTTTTGAATTGAGTTGACCATAAAAGTTAAAATGGAACAAATGTTGTGTTGTATCAATTATTCCACATCGGGAATTAACTAGACAAATATTGACTATATAAAGATTATTAACTACTCCTCTCAATATCAATTGGTTTTGAAATGAAACCTAAGACTTTATCATGGTATCAGAGATGTTCTAGTCTCACGTCATTCAATTATATAGCCAAACATTAACTATATAAAGATTATGAGTTACTCTCGTTCCGAAATGGATATATAAAGCTATTAAATTACCAACTCATCTGAAAACTTAAATTACCAACTCATCTGAAAACTTAGAGTAATTCGTAAAATGTATGTCATTCTCTTTTTACATTAACCCCTAGTGGGTTTGCGAAATAAAGAACATCACATAAGTAGCATATCGAGAAAAAAATATATATAGTGTAATCATATTGTTTAGAAAAATCTAATTTTTTTTTAAGATTTTGTGGACCATAAAACTGGGGTACTATACATTATGGTTTGCCATAATGCGGAGATCTTTGACGATTTTCATAAGGGCATTTTCAAATACACATATAATTATTGTAGGAAAATAATACTTTATATCACCTACAAATCCGAGTCCGTCAGTAAAGAATTACAAGGAATGATAACACTAGACTACTCTCACAATAAATAAAGGATTACAAGGAATGATAACACTAGACTTTTCTCACAATAGTGTACATCTCTTTCGTGAATGTACACATTTCTCTAACTCTTTTTCCCCTAAGGTGAGTCATTCTTGGCATCACAAGGCATACTTGAACTCTTTCTATATGTGCCTATTTAATTTATAGGCACACGACATGTCTTAGATAAAACATTATCTAGTTAGACTATCCCCATCAGTGATCCAACCCAACCCAATCTCAAATAAAATATTAATTTTTCTCACTTTCATATACACAACTTCCAACCTTATATAATTTATATTCCCATCAGTAACCCAACCCAACCTTTTAATAAAATGTTTAGTTTTCTTTAGTCCAACTTACCTAAATACTTATCATTTTATTTTTTTAAATAATGTATTAGTAATAATATTTCTAAAATTACCCGTTCAATTATTAAAAATAATTATCCATACAATTATAAAAAATCATGAATTTTGATATATTTTTTATTTTATTATTTTATATAATTATATAAAATATACTAATTTTAAAAATATATTTATATAAACACATGCCACCCAATGAAAGGGTGACATGTGTACAAAATATGGGAACAATTTGATGACCCAACCTGGGGGTTTGGGGGTTGGCTGGCCGCCTAGGTTGCCCATTCCATAACTTTTTTTTTTCTTTTTTGACCCTAGTGGTGACCCAACAATGGGAGTCACCATGGGAGTAGTCTTAAATAAATGCCAAAAGTCTCATTGAAAAATCAATCATCACATTCATGAATCACATGAGCCAAATTCCAACATTGAGACCATTAGATCACTACTACCTACCACTGAAGTTATGTTTCTCCGGCATAACATCCTTGTTTTTAAGTTCAACCTATCAACACAAAAACTTTGATACAAACGGAAGGTTATATGATAATTATTGAGAAAAGACTGAACGGAAAAGACGATACAAGACGGGATTGAACCCTAATAATTTCTTACAACAATATTTTCTCATAAATCAATATCAAAAGTCTGCATCAAAACATAACCCTAACATTGTTTAAATACTAATCTAAGAATGTTCTAGAATCCTATCAAACCCTAATATAACTTTTAAAAGAAAGTACTAAAATACCCTAACTTAATATTAAAATAAAAGCCTAAAAACTTAAGGCCCAACAACCATCCAACACTGAAGCCCCTTTCTGATGTTTCTGCGCCAACTGAAGTTTGCGTTGTCCCGTCTGATGGTCAGGCGCCCGCCTGGGATTACTTGAGACGCCCGCCTCAAGCTCAGACTGCCTCCTCTGTTTCGTTGTTGCTGCTCCGTTGCTGCTTGCTGCCCTCTGTCCTCATACTGCATCATCATCCCCTCCTTAGAAAAGACACGTTCTCGAGTCAATATCTTCGATATGAATACCACGATACCCCGAAAAATCTGAACTCCATCCGCAACATGAATTTGATGCCCTTGACGAACTCTAAACTTCACTGCTCTTGTGATATTATCCATCCAATCAGCCAAATGCGTTGACACAAAGAACTCAATAATTAATTTCTGAATGATGTAGCGAGCAAAAGAACGGGGAACATACGTGTCAAACGGATCTTCATACGGAGAAAAAAACATGGTTTCAAAATTCCACACCAAATCAACATGTGAACCTTCAGAAGCAATATGTGCCACGTCAAGTACGTGTGATCCCAGGTCGCAGCTCGGTCTGTCCAGGTCGCAGCTCGGAACTCCCAGGTCGCAGACTGCCTTGGGTAGTCCTTCCAAGCAGACTTCTGTCCTCCCAGGTAGCAGCCGCCTGGGGTGTTCCGCCTTGTCAATTACGTGTGTTGTCACCACATGACAAATCTCGCAATCACACTTATCAAACACCGGTGTTATAGACCAATCAACAAACTTTTCAGGCTGTGTCTTACCTTCTAAATCTGGAATCTCGGTCTTCTGCCGCCGATAACCCTAGAAGGATATGTCCACTTCCTGTCACCAAGTTCGTGATCCCTAGCGGAGGGATTGGTCACCGCTACACCCTCTTCATCAGACGATATGTCTGAATCCAAGTCCTCCAACCGCGCTAGATGTCGTTGGATTCGTCGACCCTCCACCCGTTCAAAGTATCGTTGGAGTTCTCGAATCTCGGAACACAACAAACGAAGTTGGAGATCTTGAATCTTTCTTCGCACTTCGTCCTTCTCGATTTCATATATTTCACGTTCGTGATGGGGATCGTATTCCTGGGAATCCGCTTCGCGAACCCTACTACGAACACCATGAACACCACGACCACGCCTTCGTTCAGCCATCAATTCGACCAGGAAACTGATACCAAATGATACAAACGGAAGGTTATATGATAATTATTGAGAAAAGACTGAACAGAAAAGACGATACAAGACGGGATTGAACCCTAATAATTGCTTACAACAATATTTTCTCATAAATCAATATCAAAAGTCTGCAACAAAACATAACCCTAACATTGTTTAAATACTAATCTAAGAATGTTCTAGAATCCTATCAAACCCTAATACAACTTTTAAAAGAAAGTACTAAAATACCCTAACTTAAAAGCCTAAAAACTTAAGGCCCAACAACCATCCAACACTGAAGCCCGTTTCTGATGTTTCTGCGCCAACTGAAGTTTGCGTTGCCTGCTGAGCCTCCCGCTCGATGGCCGGGCGCCCGCCTGGGATTACTTGAGGCGCCCGCCTCAAGCTCGATCGCTCCTCTGTTTCGTTGTTGCTGCTCCATTGCTGCTTGCTGTCCTCTGTCCTCATACTGCATCAAACTTGAGTACTGGAAATTTATTTCTTTAAATGCGTATATCAAGTCAACAAAACACTTAAATTGGTTTGATAAGAAAATGTGAAATATAGTTAATGCTTGGCTATATAATTGGATAACGTTAGACTAGAACATCTAGTAATTAACATAACAATATAGAAAGAAGTAGAACAAATCTTATAATAAGACTAGAAAGTTCAATAGATACTCATGATAAGAAATATCCGAGGGATTAGAATGCTTTATCGAGAATGGCCATTCTAGATATTATTGATCAAAATATTGCTGAATATATCTAGTCTCCCTCTTTTTTTTTTTTTTTTTTTTTTTTAAGGAAAAGGCATTGCACAGCAGCTTCTGATTTTTATGAAGAAAGAAAGAAAAAAAGGCGAGAACTCAGCCTACGATTTTGCACAACTATATGTGAACTCACAAGTTTTTAACAAGAGGGCTGTTGATCCATATCGGTCAACCTGGTGGTTTGTTTGTCCAACTTCATAACATGGAGAGAATGGTGTCTTGACTGGTGATCTGAATACAACGTGCAAAAATAAATAAATAAATAAATAGTACGTGCTTGTTTGAGTTACGGTTAGCGATGTCATAAGAAACATTCTGATGTAGAACGCCATACATTAGAACCATGGTCTTAAAAAAAAATCGTCCTATAATGGTCTAAGTTTTTTTTCTTTGCTTATGTTTTATAATTTGGTTACAACGCTTGACTTTCCGTTATAGACAAGTTCTTGCTGTTATTCTTTTCCGTTAACTCATGTTGTATTTCATGAAATAACTAGTCTGCCCTTATTTTTATATATTTTTGAAAGGCCCTTGCTTGATATGCAGATGATCAGACAGCTATGGTATTGGCTTAGCTGTCAGATGATAATTGAATTGTGCAGCGGAATAAAAGAGGTTTGAAATAATGGTAGGACAACAAACACAAAGATATAATGCAAGTGTGTGAATGTGATTGCAAAAATGTAATAACACAGAGAATTTAAAGTGGTTCAGAGTTCACTCCTCCTACATCCACCCCCACTGTCAAACTTGACAAGTGAGATCAATTTTATTATAATCTTTAATCAACAAAAATTACAAATGATTGATTCAGGCAAGTTCCTTGAACTTCCTCTTCCTAATTAGTACAGTCAACTAGGGATACACTTAAAGTACAGTCTTAAGTGCTTTTACAACTTGAAGTACAGTCTCAAGATTTTACAAAATAACTAATACACTCAAAGTACAGTCTTGAGTGATTACAAACTGATTCTACACCTAAAGTACAGTCTTAGGTTTTAGGGGTTTGTGAATTAACACACTGGGGTTGTTTTTGTTGGTGAAGAGGTTTAGGGGAGAAGGTTTTGGTTTGGGACAGGGTTTTAAAGGTGAGGATTGGTGTGTGTGTGTGTGGATTACAGGAGGTGTGTGTGGGTGTTTGGAAAGGGTTTTTGACTGGGAAAATGAGTATTTTTCAGTGAATTTGTTAGAGGAAGAACTCCTCTATTTATACCCTTTAATGTAGCCGTTGAAATATGACTGTTGCAGCTACATTAATGAGCTTTGACTGGTCTTTGTCCCACTTGTCCACATGCAGGTCTTCATGAGCTGTCTTGAGCTGTGAGCTTGAACTGAGAGCTTCTAGAAGGTCTTCAGTGGTCTTCATTGGTCTTCATTGATGGACTTGATAGCTGTGAAGATGCAGGATCTAACTTGGTTGAGTTTGTGGTAACATGGTGTGAGACAGGGAGATGGCTGTCTGAGGACTGAAGTCATAGTCGCCGATCATGGCAATGCTTAGCTATCAGAGAGGATCTCTAATAAGGACTGAGATGCTCTTGATGATCTTGATGACTTAGAGAGTGACTATGATTCATGTTTTTGATTGATTGAAAACATTGTATAAGGGAGAATCATAGCTGTCTGAGGACTGAAGTCATAGCTGTCAGATCATGGCAATGCTTAGCTATCAGAGAGGATCTCTAATAAGGACTGAGATGCTCTTGATGATCTTGATGACTTAGAGAGTGACTATGATTCATGTTTTTGATTGATTGAAAACATTGTATAAGGGAGAATCATAGCTATCAGACACATAGCTATCAAAGTGAAGAATTATGACAGATAACATCTTTTGATATAAACCCTGTTCTATATATATATATTCCTTTATCAAAACCAACTAACTAAGACATTGATCAAAGTTAGGTCCTAACAATTTCCCCCTTTTTGGTAAAGGAAGATTTATTTAGAACATGTTTTCACAGTTGATAAGAGAAATAATAAAAGAAGTAATCCAAGGAATCATATCAGGCAGAGGTAATCAAAATGAGATTGAAGACTTGGAATTAATCTCAGGATGAGAAGAGTTCACAAAATACCGTCATACAACCGAGGCAAACAAAACATATTGTCTTTAACCAAAAACAAATGTTCCATAACAAATACAATTATTCATCACCAATTGATCATAGAATTCATCTCTTTCTTGCACTGATAGAATCGATTTCTTTCATCCTCTAGCTCTCTTCTCATTTCAGGCTCAACTCCTCTGTAGAAGAACTCATTGTTCCATTCCCAGGACATCCTTTCATCATACTTGAAGTATTTGTCTTCCTTTGACTTCAGTTGAGACCTTCTAAGGGGCATTTGATCATTTCTGATTCTCATTGTGCCCCACAAATGTTTCTTCTTGTTCCTGGTTTTCTTGTTCTTCAAGGGCACACTGGATTGATCTGGTTGTGACTGAACTGATACTTGAGCATTAGTGAAGGAATGAGTGAATTGCTGAGGAGGGTTGGAAACTGTAGGGGATGGAAATATTGTTGGAGAGTCTTGATCAGGGCTTGAGGGAGCATCATTATCACTATCATTATCATAGCTGTCAGAGTCTGAGGAAAGATCAATAACAGTTCTGGCTCTGCTTTGACTGACAGCAATGGAAGATCTGAATTCTTTGATCTCAGGAATAGAGACCAAGTTTTTGAAATGAGAGTTTTCATTGGGTGAGGTGAAGTTAAGAGGATCTATAGTGATGAAGGGTGAAAGGTATGGCTCAATTCCTGGATTAAGAGTTGGGGAAAAGATGTTGACAGTTTTGCTTAATAAAAGCATAATGGCACACTTTTGTTCAAACAGTGAAAGGAAAAGTGTTTTTGCAAGGTCAATGCATAGGGTGAAGACTAAACCCTTTGGCATATACAAGCATGAATTGAGTGAAGGAGAGATGAGTTGGCTGAAGAGAACTTCCCAATCAAGAAGAGTATTGGGAGTGATGAACTTTGGGAATGATGGGATTTGATGAACAAAGTTGGAGGTGGAGGAGGATCTTGACAGTTGCCATTTTTCATAGGCAAAGAAAACTAACCCTGCAAGGTTTCTTGCAACAACAATCAAACCATTTCTTGACAGTTCCCAGAATTTTGGATAGGTGAAGGGATTTGCTATTTCTGGGATGTGAGTTACATGGGGTAACCTTGTCCTTGCTGCTTTGATGGAAGACATAGAGAAATCAATGCCACAGCTAAGCATCCAAGGTTCCCTTTTGGGAAGGAAGGATTGATTTGGATTTGGAGGAATAGAATGACTTGGAGAACTATGAGGACTGTTAGGAATGGGATCACTGTCAGATATGTCTTGACCTTGTCCAGCCAGTATTGGACTTTGTGGGGAGGCTTCAAAAGGTTCATTTTCAGGAATTGGAGAAGGAGGCTTGGAAGGTGCAGAGGATTGGGTTGAAACAGTTGGGATTGACTCAGAGGTTTGGCCAAGATTTTGATTAAGAGAGCTGGAAGTGAATTGAGATTTAAGGAGATTCAAGGCTGCCCTTACTTCACTTTTGGCCAATCTTTTCTCAAGGATAGCTATCATAGCTTTCTCATTTTCTTGAGTTCCATCAAGCACAAGGCCTTTGCAAGCATTCACAATTGAGTCTCCTTTTGAGACAAGAATGGGATTAATCTCAACTCCAACCTTCTTGAGATTTTGAATGACCTTAGAAGTATTATCAAGATTCCCCCTTTCAATTTCAACAGTTGGGGCAGGATCATTTACGGAGTTCGGTCTCGGGAATGGAAGGGAAGGTATGGCTATCTACATTCATATGTCACCTTGGGGTTTCTAGATGACTCACCTGGTCCACTTCTTTTCGCATTAACCTAAGTCCGAGTTCTTCTAGGGCCACTACTGATTCTTCCTCACTTAGAAAGTCCTTAAGATACAAAAGAACGGCCTTTTCGGTGTCGGGGTTTCCATCCAACTCAATAGCCTCAATTGCTCTCGGGATTTTAGCTAAGCTGTTGAGGTTGGGTAGAGGGGATATTCTCATCAATGTTCCCCTTAAAGGTTGCTTATCTAATGGTTCTTTGAGATTGAGGATAGCTTCAATGGCCGATTGATGACTGGTGGGTGTGGATTTTGGGGAAATGGAAGGGGTAGATATTTTGGTTTTCTTTGATTTGGGGGCTTTCTTTTCAAGTTTTCTTTTCTTTGGTAATGATTTAGAAGGAATGGTTAAGGAAGATTGGACCTTTGATCTGGTAGTCATTGGAGGGGATAGCCGTCTCGAGGTTGCTTTCCTTTGTGAAGGGTTTTGGATAGGGCAAGAGCTGAAGCTCTTGAGGATCTATGTTAGCATCACCGGCATCATCTTGATCCATAGTTTCAACCTCATGGCTATCAACATCACCTCTTTCTTCAACATTCTTAGCATGGTCAGTCAGAGATGGTTCCTTCACCGTCGCCTATCGATTATCCTTGCTTTTGCTCTTTTTGCTAGGAGATACCACAGTCCTTTTCAGCACTCCAGTTTTCTTGACATTGGTCTTTACTCCTCTTTTCATTCTCCTACTAGTAGCCAAAGCTATCAAATCTTTCCAATGATTAAGCTTTATTCTTGTTTCTTCAAGCATCTTTTCTTGGACTTCTTTGAAACTTTCAAGGCTCATATCTCCAGCCTTCATAACAATTCCTTTCTTTTGTTTCAATGAAAAGGTTCTTTCATTGAAACATCTTGTTTCGACAGCTTCACCGTCTTCAGCCATTTCTTGGATAGAGCAGGTTTGAGCTTTGGAATTAGAACCTCAAGAATTCCACTCATGAATCTGAAGTTGTTCATCCTTCAACCTTGCTTCTTGAATTTGAGAGTAGAGGATGAGGCGCAAGTTGGAAATTATGGAGAAGGACAATGCACCAATTTGTATCCTTGGTCATTAGGCTGAGCATCTGCTTCCACTCATTTGATCCCATTTGGTCAAATGAGGATTGTTTGCCATCAATGGCTTTGTTGACCACATCCATCAGTGTTGACTTGAAGATATCATCTTTGTTCTTCACCATAGCTTTGTCTTGAACAGCTTTGAAGTCAGTGATTTTAACCCCAAGAAATTTTTCATAAGCTGTCTTTAATCTTTCGATCCTCTATCCCATATATTTTTCACAGCATCTTCTTTATTTGGAATTCCATAGACATCACTAACCATATCTTGAGTGATAGTTATCTCTACATTTTCTATGGTGGCGATTATTGAATTATCTTCATTGTTTCTTCTTCCTACCAAATAAATTTCTCTGCAGAGTTCTTCATAAATTGGGGGTTTAGCTCCCATAAAATCAAGTAATTCATTTACCTCAAGCAGTTCTTTGATGAGGATTCCAACTTCGTGAGTCATAGAAGTTGGGTTTGATGAAGTAACCATGAGCATCTGGGTACATTGCTTTTGGGTCTTCCATTGATGGTTTGAAAAAGAATTAGGGTTGGAGAAATACGATGGTAGATTAGAGAGGGAAAGAGAAGAAATTTAAAGCGAGGGTTTAAGGAAAAAGGAATTTTGGTGATTGCGAAAGAGAGAGAGAGATAAATGATGAGTGGTACGTGGGTTTTAATGAGCATTGGGGGTTACAAAGTTAAGTAACTGTTCATATGAACAGTGGTTTTTACCCTTCCTATGTTGAGACATTTATTCCCACAAAACACAAGAAGAACATGCTCTTTTTCAAGGAGATTTGCAGTGGAAGAGGCGGCGAAGGAAGTGACAATTGTGAGCAATTAACACAATTAAATCACTTAAAGTTTGCTTTAACCTAGCCGTTGAAAGAAATCTCTCGACAGTTAAGCTAGTTTGAATGATGATGGCCGTATGCGAGATAGCTAGGTGAAAACTTGCCTATAAAACAATGAAAACTTCAGAGGAAAATTATTGATTGATTTACAAACAAAAATGGGAAGATTTTCTTCAAAGTTTAATCCAAAGGTTATGGCTCAAACAACTAAACAATTGGTCTTTGGGAAAAATGGTGAGGATGATTTGATGAGTGATGAGATGGAGATAGATAGAGAGACTTTCAACATTGTTGAAAGTTCAGAGAGAGTGAATGATAAGGGTAAGAAAAAGAGAGTGAGGGTTGATGAAGACATAGAAATGAAGGAGGTAGTTTGTCAGGGAAAAGATTGACAGCAAGGAGGGAGAAGGAATAAGACTGTTTGGGAAGACAATCAAAGTTGATCAAGGAGAGTCAAGTAAGGGAAGGAGTAAGGTAGAAAGGGTATACACATTGGGGAGTTGGTAAAGCGGGACGAGCTCGGACGGCTAAGGAGAGAAGCTTAGCTGTCAGGAAAAAGGTTAAGCAAGATAAGCTTTATACACCTGTGAGCAGGGATTCTCTTTCTCCAGGAGTTGGTTTGTTGGAAGGTAGAGGAGATAACTTTGCAGGAGTGCATATATCTCCTTCTTCAACCATCTCATACCTGTTCAACCAGGTTGTAGGTTGCTTCAGTCCTGCAAGAGCACCTACTGTGGAGAGGGTGGAGTCAAATGTTGGTCAACCATTTGCAATCACAGGGAATGGTTCTTTTTCAGGAGAATTTAGCTTTGTTACTCCAATGGAGGGATTGCTTCAGCCATATGATCCAGTTGAAGAGTGGTGGCCTAGAAGGGCAAGTCCTTCTCTCCAATATTCAGTTACTTCCATTGATCCTTTCTTGGAGAGGCACCCAGTGTGGTTGCAGAGGTACCAACAAACCTTGCAATCAACTCAGGAGGCTAGAAATGAAGGAATGAGTGCTGGTGGAGGGTCTGGGGAGACTGTGACATTTCCAAAGAATGTCTGACAGCAGAGGAGAAGGTTTGAAGAGAAGAAAGTGGATCTGAGGATTGTTTGGTTTGAAAGAAGTTTTTGTTGGGTGAGTTGAGATGAGAGAGAAGAATTTGATGGGTTGTTTGTATGTTTTTTTGTTGTAAGTTTTTGTTGTTTTTGGTTTTCAAGGCTTTTGGAATGATAGCTGTCAGTGGATGGCTTGTTAGGAATGTGTATGATGTAATAGCTATCAGGCAACATTGTGATAGCATTACTCTGTTTGTAATCCTCTTTTGTTTAAAAAGAACACCCCTTTTATTTTGGCATATTAATCATCCCAAGCATGGCTCTTAATAGTTCAAATCTTTTTTCATCCATGGCTTTTGTGAGAATATCAGAGACATTGTTCTCAGTGCAAACTTTTGCAAGGTTGATATTCCCTTTTTCAACATGATCTCTGATGAAATGATGCCTGACTTCAATGTGCTTGGTTTTTGAATGTTGGACAGGATTTTCTGTCATAGCAATGGTACTTGAGTTGTCACAGAAGATGGGAATGTTTGATAATTCAATTCCAAAGTCTTGAAGTTGACTTTTAAGGTAGAGAATTTGTGAACAACACAAGCCTGCGGCAATGTACTCGGCCTCGGCGGTTGAGGTTGCAGCCGAGGTTTGCTTTTTGCTTGACCATGAGATAATCCTTGATCCAACAAGCTGGCATCCACCACTAGTGGATTTTCTGTCTAGATTGCACCTGCATAGTCGAGTCGGTGGATCCAGCTAGGGAGAATGGGGATTCAGGTGGGATACCACAAGCCAAAATCAGGGGTTCCTTTGATATATCTCAAAATTCTCTTGACAGTGAGAGATGAGACTCTTTGGGATTAGCTTGAAACCTAGCACATAGACATACACTAAACATAATGTCCGGTCTTGAAGGTACATCGGATATAGGAGAGATCCTATGTAGCTTACGTAAAGTGTTGGATTTACACTATGACCATCTTGATCGGCATGAAGTTTGGTTGTGGTTGACAAGGGAGTTTTAGCGGGGATGCGGTTGCATGTCAAACTTTTTGATCATATCCCTTGAGTATTTGGCTTGGTTGATGAAGATTCCTTCCTTCATTTGCTTGACTTGAAGGCCTAAGAAGAAGGTGAGCTCACCAATCATGCTCATTTCAAAGCGATCCTTCATGATATCTCCAAATTCGGTGCACAAGTTCTCATTTGATGAGCCAAAGATTATGTCATCAACATAGACTTGGATGAGCAACCGATCATCTCCATATTTTTTGATAAACAAGGTGTTATCAATATGTCCTTTGGTGAATCCTTTTCCAAGAAGATATCTAGATAGGGTATCATACCAAGCTCTTGGTGCTTGTTTAAGCCCATACAATGCTTTGTTCGGTTTGAATACATGATGGGAATTTTGGATGCTCAAAACCAGGGGTTGAGATACAAACACTTTTTCATTTAAAACTCCATTTAGAAATGCACTCTTGACATCCATCGAAAAACTTTCATCTTCTTGAATGAAGCAAAGGCAAGAAATAGCCTTATAGCTTCAAGTCTTGCAACAGTGCAAAGGTCTCATCATAGTCAATGCCTTCTTCTTGTCTATACCCTTGAGCAACCGATCGGCCTTGTTTCTGATTACAACACCTTCTTCATTCATTTTGTTTCTAAAAACCCATCTTGTTCCAATAACAGTTTGATTTCTTGGTTTAGGAACAAGTTGCCGTACTTTGTTTCTTTCAAACTGCTCCAGTTCTTCTTCCATGGCTTCAATCGATCGGCATCTTGGAGTGCTTCATTTATCTTCTTTGGTTCCACTTGGGATATGAATGCACTCATGAGAAAAGGAATGTTATGCAGGCGGGGTTTTATCAATTTGAAGGGCGATGTAAAGATCTTTATTTGGTGGAATGATATGGGTAATGGTGGTTTCATCATTGGTTTTGAGAGGAGAAGGAGGATTATTGGATGAAGATGGAATAGATAAGGAATTGGGATGGCTGTCAGCTAAGGGTTGGCTGTCAGCTAAGGGATGTTTGTCGGCTAAGGGTTGGGTTGTCGGCTAAGGGAGGATTTTGAGGAAGATCAGTCAAGGGATGACTATTTATTAGAATATTTTCTTCCTCATCCATTGGATTGAAAGTGGGAGAGATTGCTGTTGACTTTGTTGGCTTGATTGGTTGTTGATGAGAGTGGGATGGTTGATGGGTACTGCGGCATAGGATGGCTGTCAGATGAATTTCTTGGAACCATGTATGGAAGGTTTGATGAATCTTGTTCATGACTGAGAATAGTTGAATCAAGAATGGGGGATGATTCAGGGAGATTATCTAGATTTCCCAAACCTTCATCAAAATCACATAATTCAGTTATACTTTGATCATTGTTTTCATCAAATTGATTGAAAGACAGAAGGCAGTGAGCATTTGAAGTTTCCACAATCTCTAAGTTTAAGCAATAGAGATTCCCTTTTCTTGATCCAGTTAGGATGACTTTATTGTTTTTATCTTTAACAGTGCATTTGTCTTTAGTACAAACAACATGATATCCCTTGTCACAGATTTGACTAATGCTGATCAAATTGTGTTTGAGACCCTCTACATAGGATACATTTGTAAAAATGATATCTTTTGTAACAAGATTTCCTGATCCTTTGACCTTAGCTTGGGAATTGTCACCAAAGGTTACATTTGGACCATTTTTAGGGGAATATTGTTGCAACCAGTCTTTATTGAAGGTCATATGTCTACTACAACCACTATCTAAATACCAGAGACCTTTCCTGGATACCTGCAAAACAAAAAATAAGATTTATGGTACCCTTTTTATTCTTTTGGGTCCAAAGGATTAGTTTTTCTTTGGAGCCCTAGCATTGTTCATTGATCCCTTATTGAAGAACTGGTTTAGGGTATGGTAATATGACATGATTTGCATCATGTAAGGTGTAAGGACAGTGGATTGGGAAGGATTGAAGTAGTGGTTTGGGTTCTTTGTATTGGGGTTGAAACTGAAAATTATTTGAATGGGATGACCTTGGAGAGTCATTCTGATGTGCATGGCTTCTTCCATTTGAATATTGCCATTGAGGTTTTTGTTTTTTGGTGTATTTATGCTTGTTGTAGAATCTTTGTTGCCTTGGGGTTCTTTGTTGTTTGGAGGAATTTGGTCATCTGTCATGCCTTGGTGTCATGTCAAGCCTTGGTGTCTGTCAACCCTTGTGTCGACGGGGGCTTGGTGACTAGCACCTTTTTGTAGCTTGACTTCTTCCTTTATATTGGCCCCTTTTTGAACCCAAATAAACTTGCTTCCTTGAATTTTATTTGGTCCTTCCTTTGATTGACTAGGGCCACCCAAGATTTCCTTTTCTTTTCCTTTGGTTTGAATGGGATAGGTTTGAGTTTGATAGCTGCCCGAGCTCGGGTTTTCTAGAACCATTTTTTAATGGCCCTTTCACCGGTGGGAGGAGTGTACACCTTTTGTGTAGGATCATCGGCACCAATCCACTGTTTTGTCCTTGGGACGCCTTTGGGTGTAGGTGAAAAGAGATAATGCTTTGCTTGACATGTTCCATGAATCTATTTTCTTTTTAAGAGCATCATTTTCTTTTTCAAGATTGCTGAGTTTTTGACAATTTTCATGATTATTAGATGTCTCAGCTGTCGGATCCATGTTTTGTTTTTCAAGCATGATGCATTGATCTCTTAGCCCTTGGCATGCTTTTTCAAGCTCGAAATGGTTTTTGTGAGGTTGTCAATGGTAAAGGATTGGGAAAGGTTCTCATTGACCAGTGAAGCAAAGCTAGTTTTTTGTTTTTTGGTTTGAATTAAAAGAGTGCAAACTAATTGTTTAAAACCATCAATATTTAAAGAGTTAAAATCATGTACCTCTTTTAGTTCATCGGCAGACAAGTGCTTCCATCTCTTCCTCATTGTCGGATTCTTCATCATCTTCAGCCATAAGGCATATCATGGCTTCTTCTCCTTCAATTTCGAGTCATCACTTGACATATACTCTTCATCACTTTGAATTTTGATGAGTCGGCAATCATGACTTGCTCTTTGTTTTTGTCATGTTTATTTTTGGAGCAATTGTAGCAGTTGCACTTAGAGCATGAATAATCTCTTTTGAGTAGGTCATCTTCTTAGGCTGTACGATTGTCCCTAGGTTTCCTTGGTTCGGGGCAATCGGATGAGTAATGTCCTTGCTTTCCACAATTGAAGCAATCAATTGTCTTCTTAGAGCTTGTCTTGTTGGGCATTAGAGGTGGAGGGATTGCATTTCTTGTCAAAAGTTTTCTTTTGAAATTTCATGGCATTTCGGCGGACCATGGAAATGAGGCTTGGAATGTCTTCTTGGGAGATCTGTTTGCTGACAGATTTGGAGCTGATGTTTATCTTTTGAAGAGCATTGTTGACAATGGTCTCAATGTCAAGGTGAGTGATTGGCTTGTTGACAGTTTCTTGTGCAGTTAAAGCTAAGGTTTGTGAAATGGAGGGAACTGATGGAATTTTTATCATACCTTCTAGTTCATAAGCTTCAAGCTTTCCAAAATATTGCTCAACTGTCATGGTGCTCCATTCAGATCCTTCTCTAATAGGTAATGCTACCTTCTCATATTCTTGAGGGAGATTTGAGTAAATCTTGAGGCAGAGATCTTGTTGTTCAAAGGTTTTTCCATGATCAGTAATTGATCTAACAAGGTTCTCAAACCTTGGCTGAGCAGCACTCACCTTTTCTCCAGGGTAGAACTTGAAATTGTCTAATTGCCTCAGCAAGTTATACAAGTTTTGTGTCCTAACACTGGAGTGTTTGGTGAACTTGGTTTGAATAAGAGCCCATCTTTGTTACGGCATTTGGTTCCTTAGCAATTTCTTGAGCTAGAGAATCATTTACACTCTTTTGAAGAATGTTCTTGACTTTCAAGTTTGCACTTACCAATTGCTTTTCGACTTCGGACCAAGTTTAGGGATTTGATCTTACTTGGTCCTCCATCGGATGCAGATTTGAGTTGGGTATGACACTTCATTTTCTAGAACATACCAGTTCCAAATGCTGTTTGCATCAAGATAAGTTTTTATCTTTGATGCATAGATATCAAAGGATCCAGATCATCAATGTGTGGGATGTCTTTCTCATTATTTCTTCTTGGTTGAGGCATGGTGGGTTTGAAGAGGATCCTTCACAAGTTGTTAGACTTTTGAATGTGAAGACAAGCTACGATACCAATTGAAAGGCCCTTGCTTGATATGCGGATGATCGACGGCTATGGTATTGGCTTAGGCTGTCGGATGATAATTGAATTGTGCGGCGGAATAAAAGAGGTTTGAAATAATGGTAGGACAACAAACACAAAGAAATAATGCAAGTGTTTGAATGTGATTGCAAAAATGTAATAACACAGAGAATTTAAAGTGGTTCAGAGTTCACTCCTCCTACATCCACCCCCACTGTCAAACTTGACAAGTGAGATCAATTTTATTATAATCTTTAATCAACAAAAATTACAAATGATTGATTCAGGCAAGTTCCTTGAACTTCCTCTTCCTAATTAGTACAGTCAACTAGGGATACACTTAAAGTACAGTCTTAAGTGCTTTTACAACTTGAAGTACAGTCTCAAGATTTTACAAAATAACTAATACACTAAAAGTACAGTCTTGAGTGATTACAAACTGATTCTACACCTAAAGTACAGTCTTAGGTTTTAGGGGTTTGTGAATTAACACACTGGGGTTGTTTTTGTTGGTGAAGAGGTTTAGGGGAGAAGGTTTTGGTTTGGGACAGGGTTTTAAAGGTGAGGATTGGTGTGTGTGTGTGTGGATTACAGGAGGTGTGTGTGGGTGTTTGGAAAGGATTTTTGACTGGGAAAATGAGTATTTTTCAGTGAATTTGTTAGAGGAAGAACTCCTCTATTTATACCCTTTAATGTAGCCGTTGAAATATGACCATTGCGGCTACATTAATGAGCTTTGGCTGGTCTTTGTCCCACTTGTCCACATGCAGGTCTTCATGAGCTGTCTTGAGTGTGAGCTTGAGCTGAGAGCTTCTAGAAAGTCTTCGGTGGTCTTTATTGGTCTTCATTGATGGACTTGATAGGCTGTGAAGATGCGAGGATCTAACTTGGTTGAGTTTGTGGTAACATGGTGTGAGACAGGGGAGATGGTGTCGAGGGAGTGAAGTCATAGCTGTCAGATCATGGCAATGCTTAGCTATCAGAGAGGATCTCTAATAAGGACTGAGATGCTCTTGATGATCTTGATGACTTAGAGAGTGACTATGATTCATGTTTTTGATTGATTGAAAACATTGTATAAGGGAGAATCATAGCTGTCTGAGGACTGAAGTCATAGCTGTCAGATCATGGCAATGCTTAGCTATCAGAGAGGATCTCTAATAAGGACTGAGATGCTCTTGATGATCTTGATGACTTAGAGAGTGACTATGATTCATGTTTTTGATTGATTGAAAACATTGTATAAGGGAGAATCATAGCTGTCAGACACATAGCTATCAAAGTGAAGAATTATGACAGATAACATCTTTTGATATAAACCTTGTTCTATATATATATATTCCTTTATCAAAACCAACTAACTAAGACATTGATCAAAGTTAGGTCCTAACAATTTTGTTAAAATATAGTTATATATTTCTAAACATATTAAGTTGTTCCCTTTTCTAATAGATATGGCTAACTAATTTAGACAATATTCTTTATGATCTAGACTTTTTCTTATTAAATTGTATGAATGTTATTTTATAGACATTATCGAATGCGTTAATAATTGCTAGGGTGTAACCATAGAGTAAGTAATATCACATGGAACATTTGTTTGGAATAATAGTGAAAAAATTGTAAACGATTGTATACAAAACATTTCAACTATTTGGGAGGAGAGTCAGAAGTGGCGAACATACACTCATGTTGAGAAGTAGCTATTTCCATCTTTTCATATGCTATTTACATGGATAATAGATTAATTTCTCGATTATTGTCTCTGTTGTTCATTTGTTTGGCAGTCGCTTGCTATTATTGATTCGAAGCTTAATTATGGTTTTTGGGGTATCCGATGACATATTGCTTGTATTTGTGCCGATTATTGTGTTTTGGTTATATGCGGGGATGTATATGATGCTTGGCTCCCTAGAAAACTATAGACTGCATCCGAAGAAAGATGAAGACGAAAAGAATTTAACATCCAAGGGAGATGTCGTCAAACATGTTCTTTTTCAACAAGCTATTCAGGCCATGAGCATTTTCTTCGTAAGTTAATTTATTTTTATTCCTAATTATTTTCTATCTTGTTTCAAACTGCAACATCAGTATTCCTATAAATTTATATTAATTACTTCAACCAATCGCGGTATTGTAGAATCGCAGTTTTTAGAGACGAGCCTAGTTCAATATGAATAACATGATTGGATCTATGTTGCAACACATCATCTACAACGTTACGAGTTTTAACTCCTACTAGTCTTACTCTTACCGTGCAATCTTTAGTATTTCAGATCTGCATTAAGCGTTCGGACTATACATGTTTATATTATATACGTACCAAAATGAATGATCATTTTGAATTTAAGAATTATTTTGAAAATGATGATTTTTAATAAAAAAATATAAACATTTTTGCTATTTACTTTTAAAAAAAAATAGTTATGCAAAAATATAATGAACTATTAAATACTACCATTAATTCGTCAGAATCTGAAGGATTATCTTTAGAAAATGTTTCATGAGAAACATCTTTAAGGCATGAGACATGATTAAATCCTTGAGTAATAAGTTTGATAAAATTAAAAAAAATATTAATTCATATATATATATATATATATATATATATATATATATATATATAATTTGATCATATTTTAATCCAATTTAACAGTTCAATATACATCTATAATAATAGTATATAAGCAAATTATACAATTATAATAAGTACCTCAAAGTATTGTATTGTACTGTATACATTAAGCCACATAACAAAAATTTGTTGTCCATTTGATTCTACCAATATTATTTCATATTAAATCTTAAATATCCATAATAATATCAATTATAATAATAATAAATCATAACATTTAAATACAACCAGGCGCTTAAAATGACATTTAAACTATAGTTAGACTGCAATAACAAAAATCAAATCACTTCCTTCCTTCGTCAGAAGCCTACGAGAAGGCAATGTGAACGCAAATGAGCCACAAATTGAACATCGAGGATGTAAATTCCTCTACATTTCTAACCATTGCGAAATTCGGTGTTATCGTAAGATAAAACATTGTTTTGTGTGGAACTTTCTCCTTACCATTGTTCTCATTACCATAACCCGAACAAGGTTTATATCTTGTGATCAAACACAATACATATCTGTTAGGACCTAACTATGTAAGCCACATAGTTATAAAAGGTTTTGACAAAGAAATATATCATATGTTATCTGACAGCCAAGATAACATATGACTCTGAACAGCTGAGCCCTAAACTCAAAACTGCACATCTTATATATCAACTGGACAGCTATGATTCAACCAATCTGCAATGATCCAACTCAAAATCAATCATATACATTAATGTATCTATTTACATATGGAGCATTACATATTGCCTAAACCTTCTAGATCAAGAACCTAGCTCTGACAGCTAAGGTTCTCAAACAGCAAAGGCTTCATCCCTCTGACAGCTATGATCTTCAAACAAACAGCAGTGATGTTCTTATGTGATAATCAAGTTGTGTATTGCCCAAATTTCTCTCAACTGATGCTGCCAGCTCATCTCCATAAAGATCACATCCATGGTTGCATATTTCAGCTATGTTATTTTCCAGTCAACAAAGGCTCTAAATGCATCTCCAACACACATTTACTACCTTGTCTCCTTGTCCCCTCCAACGGCTATATTCAAGCCTATAAAAGGATTCCTCCAAGACTGAAGACACAACCCCTTTTACACACAACTTCTACAACCTTACCTCCAACCCATCTCAACCTGCAACCAACAATCAAAACAACATTAAGACACTTGTAACTGATCTCAGGTGTATAAACTGAATTGTAAAACCACTTAAGACTGACTTTAAGTGGGTATGGCACATTGCCTTCTCTCCTTCAGTCAATCTGATATATCATGGCTATGGCACAAAAGATTGGCTCATCTAAACCTGAAAAGCATCTTAAAACTAGCCCACTCAAACCTAGTAAAAGGCCTACCCAAAATACCCTTCAAAAAGGACAAATTGTGCAAAGCTTGTCAATGTGGAAAGCAAAAGAAAACCTCCTTCACTGCCAAAACCAGATTAGATACCTCAAAATCTCTTCAATTACTCCACATGGACCTTTTTGGACCAATCAGAACTAGATCTCTTGGTGGAAAGAGATACTCTCTTGTTGTAGTTGATGACTACACTAGATTTACTTGGATTATTCTTCTTGAATCCAAAAGAGATACTTGGAACAACTAGTCAAACTGTTCAATAAAATTCAAAACCAAAAGAGTTTATCCATTATCAAAATCAGATCTGATCATGGTAAGGAATTTGAAAACACTGGTGTTGAAGAATATTGTGATCAAAAAGGGATTGAGCACAACTTCTCTGCTCCTAGAACTCTACAGCAAAATGGAGTTGCTGAAAGGAAAAACAGAACAATCTGTGAAGCAGCAAGATCTATGCTGTCAGAACACAACCTCCCTAAGTATTTTTGGGGTGAAGCAGTCACCACTGCTGTCTATGTCCAGAACAAGACCCTCATCAACAAGTTTCACTCCAAGACTCCCTATGAGCTATGGAATGGAAGAACTCCAACCATTTCATACTTCCATGGTTTTGGAAGTAGATGCTTCATACACAACAATGGGAAAAACAACCTTGATAAATTTGATTCCAAAAGTGATGAAGGAATTTTCCTTGGATATTCTAACACTAGCAAAGCCTATAGAGTCTACAACAAAAGAAGACTTGTTGTAGAAGAATCAATTCATGTAGACTTTGATGAAAACAATGATCAAAGCCACACTGAACTATGTGATTTTGATGAATCTATTGGGAATTCAGACAATGTTCCTGAGGTGTCTCCTGTTCATGACCCCTCAAACCTCAATCCTGAAGAAAATTCACCTTCCCTTCCCTATATGGTGCCCAAAAACTCTAACATTCATCCCTCTTTGTCTGACAGCCAAGAATCCCTTCTCAACAGCAAAGGTGCATCTGACAGCCATGATGCACCTAATAGCCTACCTTCATCCAGTAATCAAAATCCCTTTGAAAAAGACCCTATCCAACCTTGTGACAACTCCTCTCATTCAATTCCTCAACCTGAAACCATTACCCACATCATCCCTCCAAATAAAAACATCTATATTGACCTACCTATACATAAAATGGACATACCTCCTAACATGCCTGTCCTTGACTCTCTAATGAGGGCCTTCATCTCTCAAATTGAACCCAAAAAGATAAATGAAGCTCTTCAAGACCCAGATTGGATAGAAGCAATGGAAGAAGAATTGGAGCAATTTGAAAGAAACAAAGTTTGGAATCTTGTTCCTAAGCCTAAAAACCAAACTGTCATTGGGACAAGATGGGTTTTTAGAAATAAGATGAATGAAGAGGGTAGTGTAGTAAGGAACAAAGCTATTGGTTGCTCAAGGATACAGACAAGAAGAAGGTATTGATTATGATGAGACTTTTGCTCCTGTTGAAAGACTAGAAGCTATAAGGCTATTCCTTGCCTATGCTTCATTCAAGAAGATGAAAGTGTTTCAGATGGATGTCAAAAGTGCATTCCTAAATGGAGTCTTAAATGAAAAAGTTTTTGTATCTCAACCCCCTGGATTTGAGCACCCCAAATTTCCTGATCATGTATACAAATTGGACAAAGCCTTGTATGGGCTTAAGCAAGCACCTAGAGCTTGGTATGATACCCTATCTAAGTATCTCCTTGGCAAAGGATTTACCAAGGGCCATATTGATAATACTTTGTTTATCAAGAAATATGGAGATGATCAGTTGCTCATCCAAGTCTATGTTGATGACATCATTTTTGGCTCATCAAATGAGGACTTGTGCACTGAATTTGGGGATATTATGAAGAATCAGTTTGAAATGAGCATGATTGGTGAGCTCACTTTCTTCTTGGGCCTTCAAGTCAAGCAAATAGAGGAAGGAATCTTCATTAACCAAGCTAAATACACAAGGGATATGATCAAGAAGTTTGACATGCAAACTGCTTCCCCAGCTAAAACCCCTCTATCAACCACAACCAAACTACATGTTGATTCTGATGGCTAAAGTGTGAATCCAACCCTTTATAGAAGCTACATTGGATCTCTCCTATATGTGACAGCTTCAAGACCTGACATCATGTTTAGTGTTTGTCTTTGTGCAAGATTTCAAGCCAATCCCAAGGAATCTCATCTCTCTGCTGTCAAGAGAATTTTGAGATATCTCAAAGGAACCCCTGATTATGGTTTGTGGTATCCTTTGAATCCCCATTCTCTCTAATTGGATTCGACTCGAGACTATGCTGGATGCAATCTAGATAGAAAATCCACAATTGGTGGATGTCAGTTTATTGGATCAAGAATCATCTCATGGTCAAGCAAAAACCAAACCTCAGTAGCTACCTCAACAGTGAAATTTGAATACATTCTTCTTTGGCTTATCTTTGTTCTCAAATTCTTTACCTTAAAAGTCAACTTCAAGACTTTGGAATAGAATTGTCTAACATTCCCATCTTACGTGACAACTCAAGCACTATTGCAATGACGAGAAAACCTGTTCAACATTCCAAGACCAAGCACATTGAAGTTAGGCATCACTTCATTAGAGACCATGTAGAAAAGGAAAATATTAACTTGGCCAAAGTTTGCACAGAAGATAATGTCTCTGACATCCTAACAAAAGCCATGGATGAAAAGAGATTTGAAATGCTAAGAGCAATGTTAGGGATGATTAACTTACCAAAATAAAGAGCTTTCATTGATAACAAGGAAAAACATTACCTATGGCTGCTGTCAACATTGTGGAATCTGACAGCTAACCATCACCCTACCCTAAAACCTTCCTAAAACATCAAACCAAAACACACTCCTACCTTACATCAGATCTTCAAAACACAAATCATCAAACACAAACACAAATTTCCCTATCAAAAGCTTCACTATCCTCCTTCCCATCACAGCTAGCCCTCCTGAATACTTTGTGACTAAGGATTGTCAATCTTGACTATTCCATAGCTGATCTTGGAAGCAATCACCTCCACATCCATTATCACTATAGATAATATCTGGAGCTTGATATGCACTCTCTTTGAAGTCCCCATACCTCTCTAGCCACACAGGGTGCCTTTCCATAAAAGGATCAATAGCTGTGGTTGAAAACTGCAAAGAAGGATACACCCTCCTGGGCCACCATTCCTCCACTGCATTATAAGGAGGATACTCACTGAGTGGTGAGATAAAAATGAAGGTACGTGAAGAGTTTGCACTGGCCTGTGCAATAATAGCTTGATCAGACTGAGGACCTTCATCTTCATCACCATTAAAAGCTGCTGGACTTAAACACTTGAGAAACTGAGAAAACAACCTCATATAAGCCTGGGAAGGAGAACTTTGCACACCTGCAAAGTTATCTCCAGTTCCCTCAAGAACTGTTTGACCTAGAGTAAGTGAATCCCTGGTTACAGCTGTGTACTTCTTGACAGCTATGAAATCAGGTTGACCAATTTGTGTGTCAACCTTAATCCTTTCATTACTGTCAAGCTTCACTAGCTCTCCCAAGGTATAAACCCTCTCTACATCTTCCTTAACATACTTACTTGATTCACCTTCCTTATCTTTTCTTGACAGCTTAACCTTAGCTGTCAGATCATTGTGCCCCTCTCCAAGCATCTTAGCTTTACCCTTGTTCCTAGCTATCTCCCTTAACCTATTTTTCTCACCCTCCAATAGTGCTAGTCTCTCCTCCTCCCAAAATTTCCTTCTTATCTCTCTCTCTCTCAACTCCTCTTCCTTATGTGGATTATCATTTAGCAATTGATCCACTTCCTGTTCCAAACCATTATCAGTTTGGAGTCTATATGACAGAAACTCTCTCTCAAACCTTTCCTCTCTTGTTTCATCTACCCTTGGACTTTGAAAGACAAGTTTCTTTGCTGTCTTAGCCATTTTGCTAGGGTGAACATTGAAACTAATCTCCCATTTGCTATAAATGAAATGAATTTGGTAAATTTCATCATACGAACCATTTCCTTTTATAGACAAATTTAGTTTCGATCAAATTAGTGGCAATGATAATTCAAAATAGGCTTGGCTGGTCATCAAGTCGACGACTATGAATTTAGTTCTTGCCAAATCGAGGAAATTTTGGAACTTGCCACTAACACATATCTATTAACTTCTCTGTTTATTCCCTCTGAAATTTCGTCTTTGTGTACGGAAATAACTCCCATGTTTTATGGGAAGTTATTGCACAAGTAATGAGTGGGGGACAAATAACACTGTTCATGAACAATCACTCTCTTAAATGTTCATTTTAACCGTTGCAGTAACCCACGTATTAGCCGTTGAACTCCACCAATTCCCACATCAATTACCATTTAACCTTGCGAAATTAACCCCTCTTCCTTCAAACTATCTTCTTCCTCCCAATTTCTCTCTCTGATTCCCTTTGTTCCTCAAAACCCTAAAACTCTGTTTTATTCAACCATGTCTTACCCTCAAGCTCATGGTTACTTCATCAAACCAGAATTCTATGAGCATGAAGTTGGAGCTCTAATCAAGGAACTTTTAGAATCCAATCATCTCTGCAACATGATGGAAGCTCAACCTCCCATTTATGAGAAGTTATGCAGAGAAATATTTATGAAAGGAGAAAGACAGGAATCTGGAGCAATAAGAATCAACATTGAAGGGACTGAGATCAATGTGACTCCCAAGGTTGTGTCCAAAGTTTACAACATCCCAATCAAGAATGAAGGCCTCAGCAACCTCTGGAATAGAAAAGACAACAACTTGGAACCTTTCTACAAAAGATTCTTTGATAAACCTAGGCTATGACTATCAATTGGTTAGGGACAAACCAATCAAAAGAAAGACCTTGATTTATTCAAATCAACCTAATGGATGTTGTCATCAAAGGGTTTGATGGAAAGCAATCCTCCTTTGACCAAATCGGTCCAAATGAATGGAAACAAGCCCTCGGTTTGATGACCAAGGAGATAAACTGGAGTGTTGCACTGCTACACAACTTCCAACTTGCCATATCCCCTTTCCCTTGGAAATTCAAAAAGCAAAACCCTAGAATGAACAATTTCAGATTCATGAGTGGAATCCTCCATCAAATAATTCCAAGATTGAATCCTCCTCTTAAAGATGAGTGGCTTGAGTCTACATCTACGGTGCCTACCAGAAGCTTCAGCTTGAGTACATTCAAACTCAAGAGTAAGAAAAAGTTAGAGCTTGGGGACAGCTCTGAGAACTTTGATGAAGCCTCAAAAAGACTGAAAGAGAAATCTGAGAAAGATATGAGGATATGGAAGTCATTGGTGAACATGGTCAATGACAAGAGATCCAAGAGAAAGCATGACAAGGGTGTCATAATAAGAGAAAGAGCTCAAGAGACCTCTCCTAGCAAGATCAAGAGGAGAAAAAGCCTAGCAAAGATGAAGAGATCTGGAAAAGGAAAGAAGCTTAGCAAAGGAAAGAAGGTACACGAAGAGATAGAGGAAACTGTTGAACAAGAAAAGGCTCAAGGGATTGACAAAGGAAAGATAATTGCTGAGGAACAAGCTGACAGTGAAGAAACCCAGTCAGATACCATCTACAAAGCTATTGATGAGTATGCTGGTGAAGAGGAAGAAAGCCATGATGATGAGGATGATGAAAACCTGAGAAGAGCTATAGCTGAGTCTCTGATAGAAGTGAGAACAGCTAAGGTTGGATGATCAAATGCAGGGCGGCTATGGAAGCATCCTCTCTGACAGCTAAGGTTACCTCAGTTGCTGTCACCACATCTAAGGTAATCTCTACCCCCTCTCACACTCTCAATACTTTCTCTAGGAAGAGCAAATCAGACAAAGACACTTCCCCATCCAAAAGGTTGAAACCAATCACACCTCAACCCTCCTCATCTAAAGACCAATCCAGTTCACCACATGACTCTGTGGCTCAAGGCATCCTCAACCTCAATCCCTTAAACATTAGTCCAAATGAGCCTAGTGTTGAAAAAGAAAGGGGGAATAGTCCTAGCTCTGAAAAGGATGAGCCTAAGTTAAGGGGGAACAACAGTCCTCCCTCTCCCATTTTGACAGCTATGCCCTTCTCTAGTCATGCATCACCCATTTCAAGCCCCTCAGATCCTTCCCCCATTCCTGAAAACATCTTTAAGGCATCTGAAGGATTATCTTTAGAAGATCCTAAGAATCTCCCTGTTGTTCTTTATTACTTAAGATCCCTGTTAACTGAGGAAGATGTTCAAAAAGCCATGGATTTAATCAGAACCAGAGATATGGCTAAGAAAGCTAGTATGCCTGAACCTGAACCTCAATCCAATCCTGTTGAGCCTGCTCAAACCCAAGATTCACCTAATCCTACCCCAGAGTTTGAAACTCCTCCAACCTGTGAACCTTGGATTCTAGACTGTGACATTGATTTTTCCTTACCCTCCATCATGGCTGCCCACCAAAGATTGAAGGAGATTGCCCACTTTCCTGAGATTGCCAATCCTAACTTAATCCCCAATCCTTGGCTGTTGAGCAAAAATTCCATTATGATCCATGCAAGAAATATGTGTGGTCTCATTATGTTTGCCCATGAGGAATGGAAAAGGTATAGGATAGCTCTCCCAAACTCTTTCTTTCATAAAGCCCCCAGACTTCCAAACTTCATGGATATTGCCACCATCATTGATTGGGAAATTTTGTTCTCCCAGCTTCTCTCTTCAAATATCAATGAATGCATCTATATGCCCTCATCCCTGGTGTATGCCCTTTGCATTGAGCTTGCCAAAGAAATGTACCGGAGGATTTGTCTCAATAAATCCATAATCATGGTTGTCATTGCAAAGCAAAGCCTGACAGCTATATTTCCCCCATCTTCCTCCGTACCTCCCTCTTTCATTCCCCTAAACACCAGATCTCTCCAAGCCAACCTTCCTCCAACCTTTAATCCTTCAACCTATGTGCCTCCATATCATGTGACCATCTCAGACATGCAGAGATTCACCAGGTCAATGATAACCAAAATGAGACATATTTTGGAAGTCTCATCTGGATCCAAGTCTGATAAAAAGTCATTTAAAGGGAAAGCTGTTGAGTCTGAGGAAGAAGATGTCAACCTAGGAAAAAGATCCTCTGGTGCTGCTCCCAATGTTGTCTTGTCAAGTGATGATGAAGATATTGCTCCTGTGATGAAACAGCATCAGTTTTCAACCTCTACTGTTCTCACCATCACTACAGATCCTCCTCTTCATCAAGCTCCACAACCCATCTCTCTTCAAACAAACCCCTTCTTCTCTAACATATTTACAGGAATCAAAGGTCAAAGCTCAAATCTTAAGAAGGCTCCCAAATGGGGTAATCTGAGATTAAGAGATGATGAAGAACCTCTCTCCAAGGCTGTTCTCAAGGAAAGGCAAGATCAATCCTTCACATATGATAATGAGATGAGCTGGGAATGGAACAATGAGATGTATTACAGAGGTGTTGATGACAAGATGAAGAAAGTGCTGCTAGCTGAAAGAGAGGAGATCCTTGCAGCAAGAAGAGAAAGAGATGAATTTTCTGATTAAGAAAATTTTATGTCTTTTATTTGGATAAGTCCTTTTAAACCCTACCTTTTGTTTCTGCTTTAAAAACAATGTTTATTTTGGATAATGTGTTTTTGTTTTAAAGCTCTTTTGATTGAATCAAGAAGATTGATCTCATCTTCATTGGTATATTCAATTCATTAGTATCTTGCAGGTTATATCTTTATTAGATATATTACTTTGCCAAAAAGGGGGAAATTGTTAGGACCTAACTATGTAAGCCACATAGTTATAAAAGGTTTTGACAAAGAAATATATCATATGTTATCTGACAGCCAAGATAACATATGACTCTGGACAGCTGAGCCCTAAACTCAAAACTGCACATCTTATATATCAACTGGACAGCTATGATTCAACCAATCTGCAATGATCCAACTCAAAACCAATCATATACATTAATGTATCTATTTACATATGGAGCATTACATATTGCCTAAACCTTCTAGATCAAGAACCTAGCTCTGACAGCTAAGGTTCTCAAACAGCAAAGGCTTCATCCCTCTGACAGCTATGATCTTCAAACAAACAGCAGTGATGTTCTTATGTGATAATCAAGTTGTGCATTGCCCAAATTTCTCTCGGCCCGATCTTTGCTGACTCATCTCCATAAAGATCACATCCATGGTTGCAGATTCCAGCTATGTTATTTTCCAGTCAACAAAGGCTCTAAATGCATCTCCAACACACATTTACTACCTTGTCTCCTTGTCCCCTCCAACGGCTATATTCAAGCCTATAAAAGGATTCCTCCAAGACTGAAGACACAACCCCTTTTACACACAACTTCTACAACCTTACCTCCAACCCATCTCAACCTGCAACCAACAATCAAAACAACATTAAGACACTTGTAACTGATCTCAGGTGTATAAACTGAATTGTAAAACCACTTAAGACTGACTTTAAGTGGGTATTGTAATTTGCTTAGTATAGAGCATAATCCATAATAGACCGTACTTATTAGGAAGAGGAAGTTCAAGGAACTTGCCTATCCAATCCTTTGTAAATCTTAACGGGAACTAGATTTAAGTGGATTGATCTCACTTGTCAAGGTTGACAGTGAGGGTGGACGTAGGAGGAGTGAACTCTGAACCACCTTAAAATTCCTTGTGTTCATTTGGTATTATTACACAACACACACACACATATACACACATATACACTATTCACTTGTCTTTACATTATTCAAACACTTATTATTCCGCTGCACATTTATCTCTTGCTTTTAAAACCAGTTAATATCTGACAGCTAAGATCTCACCTCAGCTGTCAAAGCTTAACTGTCTAACCTTTCAATCTGATTAAAGTAAACAGGACCTTTCAATATCCAAAACTTCGTATTACTTATAATATTATTCATAATTATGTAGACATGCATGATATCATTTTATTTGTTTATGATACAACCCAACTCTTTTAACACCTTGAATTATGCTCTGCAAGTATCATGAAGTGTATTTTTCTTTGAAAGCATATGCCATCATGATGCTACACAGAAAAATGTGTTGCACAGGAGCTGAACCCACAACTACAATAGAGGATACTCCGGCTGGACTCCTTGGAATGGTTACTTTCGTCTCCTACGCACAAGCAAATAAAGTGAACTAAACAGGGGGTGGCTCCAGTAAAACCCCTCCGGCGTGAGAATAAGAGAACGGTGGCTGAATAACAATGGAACTTAGAGAGAGAAAGAGTTTAGAAAGAGTGAGAGAGAGAGACTTACAAAATAGTGCTTCTTTTCAGGCTTATATACTATCATGCACCCATGTGCCTTGCACATGGGGGACACGTGTCGGTCATCCATGATATCAAGCCAACCACCCCAAAGTTAGTGGGAAATCACTGTTCACCTCGTCACATCACCATACTCTGACAAAGGTAGTGGGTATATACGTGGCAGCATAAGAATCACTTATCAATCACCAGTCACGATTGTCGCCGGGCGACAATCCTACTAAAGGAATAGTGCCAATGTTGTCGCTTAGTCCAAACCCTGCACTTGTCGCCTATCACGGGCACTTCCCGCCTACTGCCTATTCTCACGCTCCAGCGTACTCTTGTCGCCAATAGTAGTTCTTGCCATTTAAGGAAAGATTACCTTTATCATTCATTTCATTTTCCTTTGCCACCCTTAACATGTATGGCCCATCCCAGCCCACTAGGCCCCTAATACTGTTCAAACCAAACCTATATTTCACGATCACTTTAGTCGCCCCCAATTTCGAGACCTGGATCATTCATGTTCCAGGCGAGAAATTTAAATTTATTCATCTCTTCTCGCACGCTTTCATTAGTCACGCGAGATGTCTGATAAAGCTGACACCTGTGATACACGTGTCACGTCCCTAGACCTTTTAGCTATTTGACGGCTATGATGGGACATATGAAAAGACAGTTTGAAATTTGAAATCATTAAATGGGGGGAAATTAAAATTTTGGGGGGCCAATTAATCTTATCTGTTCCCAAGAAATTCTTTGATATTCCCCTAATATAAATACCTTCCCCCCCCCCTCTCTTTACAATTTTTTGTTCCCATGAACCTAAGAGCCCCCTTGCGAATTTCGGCGACCCTTGAGATTTTCTGGCGAACTTGTTTCCAGTTATCCCCTTCAGTTTCCATCCATTCAGTGACTCAATCCTTGCTCCCCCTTGAAAACCAGCCATAAATACTCACTTATTAGCTTGATTCACCCATTCATTCATCCTGGAAAACAACCCCCTCGGTCGTTCATTGAATATTCCGGCCAACCTTCAACCAGTGTTCAACTTTTTCAACGATCCTTCGTTTTTTCCAGGTAATTTACTTGATCTTTAATTTTCCTTTCATCCTTCGATTTTCTGTTTGTCGCCATGGCTAGATTTAAGAATTGTGTTAGGCAAATCAGGTATGGTCAGTGTTAGAAATCTGGGGGTATATACTATTTAACTAGGGGTATTTGAGCGAGAATTCCACGAGATGACTTAGTCAACTGCTTAAGTGTTCATAGGGTAGATCCCGCCATTATTGCCGCCATTGAAATTAGGGATAGATGCTTTCTTCATTCCTCAGCCCCCATGTCTAAAACATTTTTCACTCCTCGCGAACTTTGCGACCACCTTTGTCGCTTCTACGGTTCCCCCATAGATTCTGACAGTTCTGACACTGATTTTCTCGCTGCGAGATCTTTAGTTAATAGGAATCGATATAAACAAATTCTCTCTTCTTCTGATTCAGGCGAGATGTCCAACTCTGGAGCTCCTGGTGCTTCAACTTCAACTGGCGGGAACTCAAATTTAGCCAGCAACCCCTATACTTCCAATGCAGCGGGAAATGACTCTTCCCAAAACCTTTATATCACCCCCTATCATACCAAGTACCATATCGATCATCTGAACTACCACATAGTCGAATACAATGGCGAGATGTCTCTTTTCGCCATTCGACATAGATAGGACGGGATAGTCGTTTTCCCGTGGCAACTAGAGGCAGGCCTTAGGATTCCCGTTGACCCTTTCATTTCCTTAGTTCTCTTCAAAGCCCAGGCGGCCATAGCCGAAGTTCATCCCAATGCCATTAAGGCGATAACCTGCTGCATTGTTATTTGTCGCGGCCTTAGGCGAGAACCGACCCTCCATCTCCTAATGGACTTATTCACTGGATACCCCCAAAAGATAGACAAACCAATGAACTTCGGATGTCTATACAATATAAGAGACCCAAAATCTTGACACCCCTTCCTTCCAAAGTACACAATTGGCAGAATGACCCTTTATTCATCATTTCTCGCGTGGGCTGGGCTCTCCCCATAGATTTGCAAGGAATCCATCCCAAAATTGATAGAAAATGGGCTCTGGATGAAGACGTGAAGCGCCTTAAACGGCAATTCCTTCAGATTCTCGCTGATGCCTCTGGCACAGCCGATCCTCCTCCCGCCCTATTTTCTTGCCAGCAAATTGTTGCTGACCATTCCCTCCTTAGCCAAATAAGACTCTCATATAACTTCCCGCCTACACCCCCTCTCGTCGCCATAGAATATACTCAATCTTGTCGCTAACTTTTTATTGTCGCTAATCATTCTTCCTTTTTTCCTCGCAGTGCACCGGACCATGAACATGAATCAAAAGAGACTGGCTCAGGGAACTTCGGAACAACAGGCCAAGCGTCTGGCCTTGGCCAGGAATGCAAGCCTCGTGGCCCAACCTACTGATCTCGCCATTCCCATCGCCCTAACTGGTGTTGACGAGCGGACCCCCACCACAGAAGGTTCTTGCAAGAGAGCTTCATCTTCCGCTCCCCGCCAACAGAAACGTCTGCGCACCTCTGCCTTTGCCCCACTTCAAGGGGTTCAACTGGAGACCCTAAACTTGGATGATGAAGAAGAGGAAAACGAGCCCCAGACTGATGCTCCTCTTGAGGATCAGGAGGTCGAGAATGACGGGGTTCAAATAGAGGAACCTGCGAGAACTAACATCCTACCCCCATCTCCTCCCGCTAATGAACCTGGCCCCACAGTTTCTCCAACCCGCCCTTTATCCTCTCACCAAACTCCTCGCCGCCGTGCTAGGTGGCTGGAGGAGGGCTTCCAAATTCCCGCAGATGAGGCGGGTATGAAGGTTCTTTGCCGGGAGGCCAATGACATCCCCAAGCTCAAAGGGCTAGTAACTGAACAACTGGAGCCAGTTTCTTGCCTGCTGGGCTTTACTGCCCTGAAACGATCAAGCGATGCTGATCAGGTCGCTTACGTTGAAGGGGAGGATCCCGCCCACTCAGCATATCATGCGGGAATCCAACTTTCCCTGGTAAGACACCTTTACTTTCTTTTCTTTTCATTTTAATTTTTTGTTTCTAAGTTTTTACTTGAACACTTTATTGTCGCTTCACATTTCGCAGGTTAGCAGCACTGTCCTGGGCTTAAGCAATAAGTGCACTACCTTGGAGGTGGACCTTACCCGGGCTAAACGTGAGCGAGATGTCTTCAAGAGGCGGGTATCCAGGCGAGATGCCTCCATCAAAGAACTTAAGGATCTACAGACCAAACCTGATGCCGATCTCGCACTGGGAAAAGCTCGTCTGGAGGAGCTAGAAAAGAAGAACAAAGATGCTAAAGATAAGCTGGCTCTTCTTGTCGCTGAAAACGAGAAGAACAAAGATGCTGCTGCCAAACTTGCTGATCTTACCGCTGAGAACAAACGGCTTAGGGATGTCAATTTTGTCAAGGCCAACCAAGTGACCAAACTGAAGGCTGATCTTGAAGCGGCGAAGACCAAAGCGGAAACTGACGAGATGGATGGATTCGACAATGCAATCCTACATACGCTAAGGACTATTGCCGCCGAAGCTGATCCCGCCATTAACCCTGCCAGGCTAGCGAAATGGGGCTCTGAAACAATCTTCAGTGATCATAGCCGCAAGGGGCATCCCCTTGTCCCTTATAGCGAAGAAGAGCTAGCCCAACTAGCGGCGGAGGATACAGTTCTTGGCAAGGTTGCATGGCCAGTTCCCGCAACCCATCCTGACAACATGGTTCCCGCTTGGTATGAGTTGTCCCAGAAGAACAAAGACACCCTCAACGCCGCCTATAACGCCAACTGATTTTCTATTTGTAACTTATAATTGTCGTGAACATTTTACTTTTCAGCTTCGGGTTTGTAACAAACAATTTATTTTCTGCCTTTCGTTTTTCGCAATCGTGCTTTATCGCAAACAATTTACTTTAAACCCCAATTGTTTCACTTTCTAACTTTTTCATGTCGCTTTGTTACGACCTTTTATCTTATGCTTTGTTTTCTGTGGCTTGCTTTAAACCCCAATTGTTTCACTTTCTAACTTTTTCATGTCGCTTGTCTTTTCTTTTGATTACTCTGATTTTGCTTCGATAGTTCATCGAAGATTGAACCTTATCATTTTATCTCTATATACATACTACTCCCTTCAAAAAAGTGAGGCTTGTCTTTAGGCAGCCTCACTCCCAAGTTAAAATTCTCGCCAATTATGTTTTACTTGAGTTTGCATGCGACGAACTTAGACGTATCACACACTAACATATCTTGCAGGCTTGTCGACAATTCGGACTTGACAAATTGTTTGCGACAAACTACACTGGTACTTAATGCTTATCGCCTCTGTGACAATCATCATAACTTATTCTCATCACCGCGCCTCGGCCTCAAGGTCCCCAGGTCACAAGGTTTGGCGCCTGGGCCTCAAGGTCCCCAGGTCGCCGCTTTGGTGCCTGGGCCTCAAGGTCCCCAGGTTTCCAGGTTTGGTGCCTGGGCCTCAAGGTCCCCAGGTCGCCGCGCCTTCTTCCTGGAGAAATCCAGGTCTTATCCTTCCTGGAGAAAGCTAGGGCTTATCCTTCTTCGAGCTTTAACAGCAACTCTTCTCGCCTCCATCATCAAGCTTTAGCGACAACACTTTCCGCCTCTATCATCAAGCTCTAGCGACAACTCTTTCCGCCTCTATCATCAAGCTTTAGCGACAACTCTCTTTATCAACTTTCTTCGTCTACTCACTTTATCAACTTTGGCGGCCACTTTGGCTTATAACTTTTCGCCAATCCAAGCTTGATTTTCTAACCTCGTTTATTCGTCCGCTGATTCATGAAACACAAAATTGAACTTCTCAGGTCTCTACAATTATGAATAATCGTGACAAAATATGTCGCTGAATAATTCCCGCCATCATCCTTCTATCCCATTTACGAGTTACAAAATTCTAGATTAACAAAATTTACATAACTTTCCCTTCTAGGTGCGACAATCAAAATACTAAATTACAAGAAAAAGTTACATAACTTTTGTTATCTAGTTCATCAACAAAAAGATTTAATTACAACCAATCGCGACAATTTTATTGATAAAAACGCTTCAAATGATCAACACTCCAGGCATTCTTCAACTCTTCACCATCCTGCTTCCTTAGCTGGTAAGTCCCTTCCCGAACAACTTTAGTCACTTGAAACGGCCCTTCCCATTTTTTGTTTAACTTGGTAAAACCTGGCTTGGGCCCTGTAGCCTCCGCACTCCTCAACACCCAATCACCAATGTTGAAAGATCTCTTATTTACTCGCTTATCATGTTGGGCCTTCATCTTTTGTTTATAATTCACCATCCTCATTCTCGCTTGAAGACTTCTTTCATCCACCAAATCAAGATCGTTGCATCGCCGTTGACCATTTCTTGCCTCATCATAGCAAGTCACCCGGTATGTTGACAACGCCATCTCGGCCGGTGCCATGGCCTCAGATCCATAAGTCAAAGCAAAAGCCGTTTCACCAGTTGAGCCCTTTATAGTGGTTCTAACATACCACAAAGCCGTCGACAACTCTTCTAACCATGCACCGCCTCTTCCCTCTAAGTTCTTGCGCAGGGCAGCAATGATTTGCTTGTTTGCCACCTCAGCCTGCCCATTACATTGTGGCCTATACACCGCCAACATACAGTGTTTCACATTCATCCTCTTACATTCTGCTGCAAATTTCTTCCCAAACTGCGTTCCATGATCAGAGATAATAGCCCTAAGCAAACCATATCTGCACCAAATGTTCTCCTGAACAAACTTGATCACATTATCTTCACTTATTGTCACCAAGGCCTTCGCTTCAGTCCACTTCGTAAAATAATCAACAGCGACAACCACATGCTGGCACCCCCCTTGGCCTTTGGGAACGGCCCAATCAAATCTATGCCCCACATATCAAAAGGCCAAGTCGCGATAATCGGGGTCTGTCAGTTGCTGGTTGCCGCAGAATATTGCCAAACCTTTGACACTTCTCGCAATTCCACACATAATCCTCTGCATCCTTCCTCAAACTAGGCCAGTAATACCCATGAAACAAAACTTTCTCCGCCAAAGATCTCGCCCCCTGATGGCCGCCACACACACCTTCATGAATTTCAAACAAAACTTTCGCCACCATTCCTGGCTCTATACATCTCATCAACGGTTTTGAGAAAGATTTCCTATACAAAATGCCATCCTGCACAGTAAACTGCGGTGAGGTCACCTTTATCAATTTAGCCTTTTCCTCATCAGGCGGTAACTCCGCCTTATCCAAAAAATCTTTCATCTCTGTCACCCAATTTTTCTCAGCTTCCTTAATCTCCAGTATCATAGGCCTATCAATTGCCGGCACATCAACGTACTCCACCATTGGCTTAGATGCTGCCTCACTTGTCTCGCCTCCAGCCGCTCTGCTCAATGCATCAGCCTTTGAATTCTCTGCACTAACAATTTGGACAAGCTCCCAAAACTCAAAACTGCTCAAAATGCTTCTTGCCAAATCACAATATTTTATTAAAAATGAATTCACCACCCCATAATGGCCTCGCACTTGATTCACAAAAAGTTGAGAGTCAGAGTGGATCGCAATCTTCTTTACCCCAATATCCCGCACAAATTCAATTCCCGCTACCAAAACCTCATACTCTGCCTGATTATTGGACACTGGGAATTTGAATCTAAAAGCCTTCTCATACTCGTACTCCTCATCTGGTGACACCAAAATCATTCCCGTGCCGCCCCTATCCTTGGCCGACGAACCATCCACATGCAAAGTCCAGCAATCTGCCGGCCTCTCCTTTTCTTCAATCAGGCTTGGCACCGCTCACTTTGTCACCTTCCTTTTTCCGCTCTCCTCCACCAACTCCGTCTGGGACATGGTAAATGAAGTCTCCACAAGAAATTCTGCGAATGCCTGTGCCTTAATTGCCCGGCGGGATTCATATCTAATGTCAAACTCTGTCAACTCAATTGACCATTTCAACAACCTTCCTGTAGAATCAGGTTGCTGCAAAATCTTTCTCAATGGGGCATCTGATAAGACAACAATCGTATGGGCGACAAAATAAGCCCTCAATTTCCTTGCCGCTACCACCAACGCATAAGCCAACTTCTCAGCATTGAAGTTTCTTGATTCAATCTTGCTCAAAGCTTTGGAAACATAGTAAACTGGCCTCTGGACTCCTCCCTCTTCCCTCACCAAAACTGCAGCGACTGTATAATCAGATGCCGCCAAATAAACAAACAACTCCTCACCATCAACTGGACTGCACAACAATGGTGGCTTCTCTAAATAGGCTTTCATCTCTTCAAAGGCAACCCTACATTCCTCATTCCATTCAAACTTTTTTCCGCCCTTTAGCACCTTGAAGAAGGGCAAACATCTTTCCGCAGACCTGGAAATAAACCTTCCCAAGGTGATTATCCTGTCATTCAGCCGTTGAATTTCACGAATAGACTTTGGGGGCGACATGTCCAACAAAGCTTGAATTTTCTCCGGGTTGGCCTCAATCCCGCGCCTGTTCACCAAGAACCCCAAAAAATTTCCTGTCGTCACACCAAACGTACACTTACTAGGATTCAGCTTCATGGAGTTTCTTCTCTAATTCTCGAAAGTTTCGGCGAGATCTAGCAAATGATTATTCTCCTTGGACTTGATCACCATATCATCAATGTATGCTTCAATATTTCGCCCAATCTGTGACTTAAAGACCTCATTAACCATTCTCTGATACGTCACCCCCGCATTCTTCAAACCAAATGGCATCATTTTGTAGCAAAAATTTTCCTTTGGGGTCCTAAATGCAGTTTTCGCCTTGTCCTCCTCAGCCATCTTGATTTGATGATATCCAGAATAAGCATCAATAAAGCTAAACACCTTGTGACCAGCAATGGAATCCACCAACTTATCAATCTTCGGCAAAGGATAGCAATCCTTTGGGCATGCTGTATTCATGTCAGTAAAATCGATGCACATTCTCCATTTCTTGTTTGACTTTAACACCATCACTGGACAAGCCAACCAGACAGGATATTGAATCTTCTCTATTATTCCCGCTTTCAACAACTTCTCAACCTCCTCCAAAAATGCAGCCTCTTTCTCAGGTGACAAATGCCTTACTTTCTGTTTAAACGACTCAACATTAGGATCAGCATTCAAACAATGCATAGCTACATTTTCATCAATCCCCCTCATATCTTTGGGCCTCCAAGCAAAAACATCCAAATTTTCCTTTAAAAATTCAACCAGGCATTCCCGCTCATCCCGCGAGAATTGCTTACCAATATTTATCTTTTGCTCTAGAAAGTAACAATTAATTTCTACCTCCTCCAACTCTTCTCCCGCCTTTATATCAGGCTCATCCCGCACTTGTAGGGTCTCAACCTCTATTCTCTTCCTTTTCTTCCCCTTGGCGACATCTACCTTCCTGTGAGCTGCAAAAAGGTTCCCCGTAGGCCGCCCTTGTGGATCCTCCACCTCAATAGTCTTGGAATCATCATCAAACTCATCCATAAACTCTTCAACATCCCCTTAACAACTTCTTTGATTCTTGGATCATCCATACGCACAAGCCTCACCATCCTTGCATAGCTTAAATTGTGGACCACGTCCACAACTTCCATGGCAAAATTGTTCTCGCCGTCAATCTCCCCTTCATCCAAATCAGGCTCAAGATCCCGCAATTCTGCCACATCAACTTCCTGCTCAGGAGCACCGTCCTCAGGTTCTCGCCATATGGCCATTGAGTTCTCAAGTTCTCGCTCTTCAATCACCTCAACTTCCCGGACCTCTTTAATCTCATCTGTCATCAACTCTGGCATCTCCCTGGCCACTGCAATTACCAAAGCTGTGCCATTCCTCATACTATCCGTCACAATCCAGTCATCATCACCTTTTTCCATTTCCACAATCTCAACCATGTTTATCCTCAATTGATTTGATACAGGTTTGGTAGTCATAAAACTCGTGTTTTCCGCCTTTGCCTTCATCATTTCCTTTTTATTCCTCATCACCGTGATTACCTCGCTCTTCAAACATCCAATCCCATTAGGAGTAGGATATTTCACCCTTTGGGGGGGGATTGATAAGACCATTTCAAAGCTCAACATGAAGGGAATTCCCACTATTGCATTGTAAGGGGAAACAAGATCGATCACCATGAACTCAACACTCTCGCTTCTCGGCAACCTCTCTTCGCCAATCTCCACATCCAACAAAATCGTCCCCTTAACCTTGACTACATGGTTGGTAAAGCCTTCCAGATATCCTTTATGGGGCACCAAATTGGCCTCCGTGTAATTCATCCTCTTAAAAGCATCATAATAAAGCACATTCCGACTTGCCCCAGAGTCCACCATAACTCGCTGCACAATATTGTTGCCTGGATACATAGTGATAATAATAGGATGACTCCCATGACTTTTAGTAACAGCCAATTCTCGCCTGGAGAAGCTGATTACCCTATCTTGGCTGGCGGGAAACTGAGAAACCTCAAAAGTATGCGACAAAGCCATGATTTGAGTGTTCAGCTGGGACATGCTGGGTAACGGATCATGAATAACATCAACCATATTTCTCTCCGGCCTTCGCTGATCATCCCGCCCAATGTTCTCTTCTAAATATTCCTTCAAACCACCCTTATCGATATGCCCCTAAATCAACCGCCTCAAGTTCTGACAATCATCCGTTTTGTGCCCCCTGTCTTTATGATAATCACAGTAACTGCTTGGGTCCTCGGCTCCCAAAGTTCCTGGCCTAATGGGATACGGCTCAGGAAGATTCACCCTCTTCAAAATCTCCCTAATCGGAGTGTTCAATCTGCTGAACTTATAAATTTTTCTTGTTCGATCCATTGGGCCACTATAACCTCCTCCACGGCCTCCACTACCTCATGTCTGACTTCCGCCACGATTGCCGCTATATCCTCTCTTGTCATCTCGCACTACTTCCACCCTTTCCTTCACCACCTTCTTTGCAGCAGAACTTGCCGCATGAGCCCCCTTACCCTTGTCCTTCACACCACCACAAAAACCCTTAACTCTCTCATACAATTCCCCTGTAGTTTTTGGTAATCTCATACCCAACTCTTGTTTAAAATGGCATGGCTGCAAACTGGTATTATACAACATAATTATCTCACCCTGGCTGATATCAGCAATTTGATTCGCCACTCCCGTGAATCTGTCCGTAAAGCTTGCAACCCCCTCTCCCTCCTTTTGCCTAAGGATGCATAAATCCGTCTTTTGCACTGGCTGCGACCCTGATGCACTAAATCTCGCTAGAAATTTCTCCCTGAAATCCTGATAACAGTTATCGACTCTTCGGGCTGTGCCAAAAACTACTCCAGAGCATGATCTGCCAGGGTGCACACCAAAGCTCGGCATAGAATCGCTTCATTTTCAGTTAATAGAGACATTTTCGCCTCAAATTCCCCTACATGGGTCATTGCTCTAGCCTTTCCAGAGTAACTTGATAAGTTCGGCATGCGAAAACTTGGGTCTGGGGCAACACTTTTGATACTTTTAACAAATCGAGCCAAAAAAGATTTCTTTTCTTCAACTTTCTTTGTTCCCGCCTCTAATTCCTTTATCTTCCTGGCCATCTCGGCCATTTCACTCTTCAGTTTCTCCTCTTCCTCTTTCTTTGCTCTTTCAACCTCCACAGCCCTAGCCAATTCTACGATTTTCAATGCCTCAGCAACCTTCTCGGCCTCTGCTGCCTTTGTCGCCTTAGCATCTCTCCTTTCCTTTTCTTTCTCGTACTCCCTATCTTTCCTCTCTTGTCGCCTCCGCTCCCTTTCCCGCGGTGACTCTTCATCTCTATGCCGCATGTCAGAATGTCGCGATGAATGCGACCTCTCCTCAGCATGTCTGGTTTGATTGGGAACATGCTCCTTGTCATATGTTGAACCACTGCCTGACTCATCACTTTCATATTCAAAGAAATAAGACTGGTCCCTGGAATTGCCTGATTTATGGTATATCTTCTTTCTCTTCCTTATTCCTGCCTTCACACCGTCATCTTTCCTCTTATCAACGACCCCTTCTGATCTTGGCTTAGCACGATCCTGCCTATGATTTTTGGCCTTATCCTTCGGCGGCGGCATGTCTCTTGCCCGCCTTGGTTCATTAGCCACACTAATACTGACTTCCCGCTCAGGCTCGCCAGCTGGGGCCCTTCCCGCCTCGCCCCCAACAACTCCGGAGGAATAGGGGAAGGCTCCATATTCATTTCCACCAATTGCTGATTATTTGTAAGAAATCTTAGCAACCCCATATTATCCGCCCTCAACCTATCTGCCTTCGCCCTCGCCTCTGCACCCTTCGATTGAGCAGGAATTTGCCCTTCATCCACTGCCTTGGCCTTTTCAACTCTCACCCTTTCATCTCGCGATCTAGCCCGCCTGACGCTAGAGTCAGTCTGAGAGGTATGCACCTCCACATCTCTATCAGATCCTGCCCCCGCACGAACTTCCTTGGCATTGGGAGTTACCAACGTCAGGTTTTGGGCCGCCTTAGAAGGGGTAGCTTTATCTTGTCCCATCACCACAGCTTACCAACAAGCAAATAGATATTCCCAACAAACGCTCTAAGCCAAACAGCTCCTTTTACAAATAGATCCACAACTCTGACAACTTAAAAATACCCCTTCTGACAGCAATATCTCCTTTACACAACTTTACAACACCAGAAAAAAAGAACTCTGGCAGCCACTAAACCAAGCTACTGACAACTCACACCTCACACCAACTGCAAATCCCTTCCAAACTTCAAAACAAGTGACTTCACACCAACAATAAAACTGAAAATAATAGCTACTGACAACAAAGATTTCCTGGGCTCCACCAAAGAGCAAGAACAGTATGCCACCTACAAACTCTCCACCAAACAGCCACCAACGACCTCCAAACTCCACCAAACCACCCAAAGAAGAAATGTTCAGGTCCCGGCAACGGAACCAGCTGATGCTACACAGAAAAATGTGTTGCACAGGAGCTGAACCCACAGCTACAATGGAGGATACTCCAGCTGACTCCTTGGAATGGTTACCTTCGTCTCCTACACATAAGCAAATAAAGTGAACTAAACCGGGGGTGGCTCCGGTAAAACCCCTCCGGCGTGAGAATAAGAGAACGGTGGCTGAATAACAATGGAACTTAGAGAGAGAAAGAGTTTAGGAAGAGTGAGAGAGAGAGAGACTTACAAAATAGTGCTTCTTCTCAGGCTTATATACTACCATGCACCCATGTGCCATGCACATGGGGGACACGTGTCGGTCATCTATGATATCAAGTCAACCACCTCAAAGTTAGTGGAAAATCACTGTTCACCTCATCACATCACCATACTCTGACAAAGGTAGTGGGTATATACGTGGCAGCATAAGAATCACTTATCAATCACCAGTCACGATTGTCGACGGGCGACAATCCTACTAAAGGAATAGTGTCAATGTTGTCGCTTAGTCCAAACCCTGCACTTGTCGCCTGATGGTCCTATTCTATCACGGGCACTTCCCGCCTACTACCTATTCTCACGCTCCAGCGTACTCTTGTCGCCAACAGTAGTTCTTGCCATCTAAGAAAAGGTTACCTTTATCATTCATTTCATTTTCCTTTGCCACCCTTAACATGTATGGCCCATCCCAGCCCACTAGGCCCCTAATAGTGTTCAAACCCAAACCTATATTTCACGATCACTTCACATCATCCTGAGAAAATAATCAAGTTGACAATAAGTGACATCGTAGCTAGTGAAACTTAACAATGGCAGAATGAAGCGAATTGTGTGCAACCTTGGTTGCTTTCCCACTCCCCCTCACGAATGGTCGGGACAGGGGGAGTATATTTTTCTTTCAGAATGAACTTTAGATGATTTCTTAATTTCTATTAAAAATACATAATTCATTTTCATCTAATACTCCTACTCTGTTTTAAAAAAAAATATTATTTAGAGATCATTTTAGAAATAGTAATTTTTATAGAAGATTTTATAAAATGTAATTCTCGCGTCACTATTAAAATGTTTAATTTAAGAAAAGAGATGAAGGGGGTAAACAACTAAAACAAGAGACAATTTCTTAAAAGCCCCTTGGTCTAGAATTATTTTTTAAAGAAAGAACAATATTTTACTAATTCCTTAAGACTGCTAGAACAAAACTATCCTCACTAACAATTTTTTTATTCGTGCGAGTTACTCATCTCTCCTGCTCTAATCAAATTATAAGCGCCAGTCATAATTTTGATAGACATGTCTTAGACACTTTAATAGTCATCCATTAAAGTGAAAAAACTTTGAGACTCAACAAAAAATACCTCTGATGGCTGTCTATCAGAGAAAAAAACTCCAATACATGACTCTCAAACTAGTTTTTATCGCGTGCTTCGTGAAATTTCAGCTCTCCAGGCATAAACTATGAGAGTCATGTCTCATAAACTCTAATAGACAACTATCATAATATTTTAACCCTGAGATTCAGCTCGCAAAGTAAGAAAGACCATTATAGCTATCTTTCAAAGGCAAAATCGATAAGAGTTAGGGGAAAACGAAAAGAGAAAAAGGGATAAAATATAGATATATGCCCTTATTCTTCGTCCAAGGATGCATATCTACCATTATACAAGTTAATAGCCATATTTGCCTATGTACTCAAGAAAAATGTGAGTATATTTGACCACCTTTAACTTTTCATACAAAAAATTAACGAAAATGCTACTAAGAAGCTTAGGTAGAATTTAGGATGTAACATGAAAAAAAATTCACACATGGAATTTTTGATGAGGATTGTAATGTTATATTTACATAAATCTCATAGTAAAAGGGTAGATATGCATATTAAACCTAAGTATAGGCGCATAGATCTATATTTTCTCTTTACCACTTCACAATAACCACCGCCACATTCCACCAACACCATAATCACCACCACTTCTCAAAACTACTATCAACACAACCTTCGACATTACCACCATCATCACCACCACTCGTCATTACTACCACCAATACCACAAACACCACCATCACCATTAACAACACCATCACCAACACTATTAATCACCAGCACCATCACTACTACTATTTTACTTAGGCTTTGATATTGATTTTGGTGGCAGTGGTGGTGGCTTAGATGTTGGTGGAGGGTAAACGGTGGCAATAGTGGTAATAAAGGTGGTGGAGGATGGTTATGAGTGTTGAGTGATGGTGGTAGTGTTAAGTGTTGGTGACAGTGATGGTGATGGAATAGAAGTAGAGGTGTATATGGTGGGTGGTAGTGGTAGTGGTGAGGTGGCGGTGATGGTGTTGAATTGGTGGTGGTGGTGAAGTGGTGATATTTTGGTTATAATGATGGTGAATGATTGTGATATTATTGGTGGTGGCGATGATGGTGAAGTTGTGTAATGGTTGTAATGATGGTGGCGAGCGAGGATGGTGGTAGTGATTGTGATTGGTGATGGGTAATGGTGTTTTTTGAAAGAGAAATGTAGATTTATGCCCTTGTAGTTAAGTTTAAGATACAGATATACCCTTATACTATGAGATTTATATAAATATATCCTTGTAATCCTCATTAGAAATTTCACGTGATGGGTAATGGTGTGCAATTTTTTTCATGTGTTACATTCTAATTTTCACCTAGGCTGCTTAATCTGCATTTTTGTTACTTTTTGACAAAAAGTTAACGGTGGTCAAATATACTCACACATTTCTTGAGTACAGGGACAAATATGACAATTAACATGTATAAGGGTAGATTTTCATCCTTGACCTAATTAAAAGGAAATATATCTATATTTCCCAACAAAAAAACAAAACTATGAGAGTTATAGCTCACACCAACTTTTAGCAAGACATGGCTCTCAAGCTAGTTTTTAGACACCCCCCTCCAAAAAAAAGTAGAAGATTAGGAAGGAGGGAATACATTAATCTTACAAAATATAAAAAATATCTAAACAAACACAATTTCCAACATGAAAAACTTTTTAATAGAAATCAATTACAAGCTAAAATATTAAAACGAAAGAACACAAATCAGCACCTGTCAAGATTCACCAAATTTGTAGCAGACATGCCCGGATTGTTTAAGCTAACATGCCCGGATTGTTTAAGTTAAAAATCCAACAAAGACTTAGTCACTATTAACCATCTTTTTTTACGATGACAAGCACCATATTTGACAATAAAAGAAACGTCAAACCTTTCTATAGAAACTCTCAGTATTATCCAAAATAAAAAATAAAAGAAATAAGAGATCCACAGAAAAAACGATATGGCTTGATTGTTTTCATATCTATGATGAGGGTGTGCTAGAGGAAAAGGGGTCATAGTTGGTGTTCGCCGGAGAAGATGAATGGGCGAAGTGGTCGTTGTTTCCTTAGCCCTAGTCTGGTGGTCTAGGAAGGCAGAGGGGAGGGTCGCCTGCGAGAGAAAAGGCAGAGGGGAGTTCACTGGAAAAGAAGAGAGAAGGGAAGAGGGAGAGAAAAGGCGAGTTCACTGGAAAAGAAGAGAGAAGGGAAGATCGCCAAAAGAGAAAGAGAGAATGATGCCGAATAGGCTAGAGAATAGAATGACCGAACGATAATGACAAGAATCAATTTCAAAAGCTTCAAGCTTTTCTTTTTTCTATTTCATATAATCAAAGTCTAAGGAATACAATAACCCAAACTTATTATTTATACTACTCATAAGGAGATTCTAGAAATACTAAATAAATAAAATAAAATCCTAAATTAATAATTCCCTAAAACCCTAAAACCCATAAATCAGTTTAAGCCCAAAACCCAGCCAAGCTGCAGCCCAAATCCTGTTTCTGCGTCAACTGAAGTTCCTCCCCGCTGCTCGCCAGGCGCCCGCCTGGGCTCACCTGGGGCGGCAGCCTCACTCCCAGACTCTGCCTCTGTTTCTGTCCTTGATGCTTTGTTACTTGCCGCTGCTTCTGTCGTTGCTGTCTGCTGCCAACCTGCATCATCCTCCTCTCCTTAGAAAAGACTCATCCTCGAGTCAATATCCTAAATAGGAACACCACGATACCCCGAAAAATCTGAACTCCATCCGCAAAAGGAATTTGATGCCCTCGACGAACTCTAAACTTCATTGCTCTTGTGATAGTATCCATCCAATCAGCCCAATGCGTTGATACAAAGAACTCAATAATTAATTTCTGATTGACGTATCGAGCAAAAGAACGGGGAACATACGTTTCAAACGGATCTGTATACCCAAGATCAACGGTAACCGTTTCAAACGTCCTCACCAAGTTTGCCCCTTGATTAGCAACTACTTCCTCGGCCTCTTTCTCTGACTCAACAACGGATTCAACGTCATCAACAAGATCGGATGTCATCGCTTGAGGAACATCACCCAGACACCCATCAAACATAGGTGGTTTGTACCAATCAACAAGATCCTCTTGACTTGACGAAACGATCACAAAACTCTCTTTAAAAGTAACAGTATCCATCCAAGACTCAATCGAATCTTCAGGATTTGCATCAAACAGAGGGGGTTTTGACCAATCAACAAGGTTTTCCTCACTTGAAGATTCGATAAAAAGGCCCTCTTTAAAACCAATAGTATCAACCCAAGAATCAAAGGAATCATTAGGAATTGCCTTACCTTCGATTTTCGGAATTTCGATCCTCATATCGTCATTTCTCGAACGGTTAGCTGCATACCTATCATGAAGTCCATGATTTTGGCCGAGGGAATCCATCCCCTCTTGATAGTACTCCTTTTGCTCAGCTGGAACAACCGGATCTGAACCCCTCATCGCTAGAAGCTTTTCTCTGCGATCCAAGCAGGTCTGGAGTATTTGAATCCGTCTTCATATCTCATCCATCTCGATATTGCGACGGCGTCGTTTGTACTAATGGTCATCTTCTTGGGGCTCCGATGCACGACTGCTCCATCGACCACCACGTCCACCACGAACCACGCTTCCTCGTTCAGCCATTGATATATGAACCGGAGCTCTGATACCAAATGATGCCGAATAGGCTAGAGAATAGAATGACCGAACGATAATGACAAGAATCAATTTCGAAAGCTTCAAGCTTTTCTTTTTTCTATTTCATATAATCAAAGTCTAAGGAATACAATAACCCTAACTTATTATTTATACTACTAATAAGGAGATTCTAGAAATACTAAATAAATAAAATAAAATCCTAATGTAATAATTCCCTAAAACCCTAAAACCCATAAATCAGTTTAAGCCCAAAATCCATCCAAGCTGCAGCCCAAATCCTGTTTCTGCGTCAACTGAAGTTCCTCCCATTGCTCGCCAGTGCACTTTGAGCTCACACAGGGACGGCCGCCTCACTCCTGCACTACGCCTCTTTTACATTGTTGCTTTGCTTTGTTACTTGTCGCTGCTTCTGTCGTTGCTGTCTTCTGCCAACCTGCATCAGAGAAACCCGATATAAATAAAATAATTTGTTTTCATAAAAAGTTAGGTTGAATTTGAGTGAATTTTCGAAAAATTTTCCTTAAAGTAGTAGTGGTTGATTCCACTGCTTTTCTTTCAAGCAAACATTTGTCAAGAAATCAATGTTTATAGTTTGTCACGCACTGCTAAATCTAATTCATTTAGAAGCTCTTGTATCTTGATTGACCCTACAATCTAGGAGAAGACCATTCTGATTATTCTTTATTTATACAAGTAATCAAATTTATTTTACTTAAAAAGAAAATTTTACTGATTTTCATTAATAAAATGAAATAAAAGAACAAAAAAAATATCTTTAGATTTAGTAGTACAAACCCAAAGACTCCACCCAGGGTTGTGAAAAAAAAAATTGGAATCGAACCAGACCAATAAAATCGGACTAATAAAATTAGATCGGGCCAATAAAAATTAAATTGAATTAATAGTATTAGTCTGGTTCTATTTCCAAATTTCCAAGGAATAGATTCTGGGAGTGGTAGGAAGGTATAATTATCTTCTTTCGTCTTTTGTTTAAATGTTTCTTCTATAAATTATTTAATGTCAATTTGTAGCTAAGATACTGTCGCTGGCTGAATATGTAGACTAAGCTAAGTATGAAAAAAAAGAGTAAAAATGGAAATATTTTTAGTGTTTTCTTGAAAGTTCATATGTCAAGCCGTTAGTAAAAAAGACTGTTTTTGGGATGAAAAAGAAAAAGAAAATTTTTGTTAAAAATATTCCACATCTTTGATTTCGTAAATTTTTCACGTCTATCCCTTCGGGTTGATAGTTAAACGAGTAATTCGTTCATGAATTTTTCCGTCTATCCCTTCGGGTTGATAGTTGAACGAGTGATTTGTTTGCAAAGATGACCAAAAAGATTGTACTTTTATGTCATTTATTTTACAAGTTAATAAGCCATACTTAGATTTAGATCTGTTATTCGGCCAACCACAACAAACTTAGCTGATTTTAATAATGAATATAGATGATAATGATCATCAAGAAGAATAAATAAAAAATGCAGAATTAGTAGAATATCCAAAAAAAATTGGATAAATTGAATAAATGGGTAATCCCTTTCGTTCCTTCAAACCATATTTATAATATTAGTTTATTTGATATGAGATCTAGGTTTGATATAAAACATATAGAGCAAACAATTAGAATATCTGAAATTACTCAAACAATTAGTTTATTGAGTAAAAAAGATTTAATTTTCTTTAGGAATTATAAATTTATTCATATTAGTGCAAATTGCATTTAAACCCTTAACATCATTAGGGGTAAATTCTAGTATAATGACATATGTTAGAGATGGTAGATGTAAAGAATTCAAACCTTCTTTAGCAGCTTTAACAGAGACTAGTCTATGTCATGGACCAGTTTATTTTGATGTATCTCCTAATTTGAACCTATCTTATCTGATAGTAATTTATTAGATGCTATGCAACTAACAATTCATACTAATGGTTATAATTTTAAATCAGGAAACAAAATAATAGCAATATGCTATAGAATTTATTATAAAGTCTTACATACTTTAAATCCAAAAGTAAGACAAATATCATTTCCAGAAACTACTACAATAGTTCAAACAAATTTATTAACTTCAAACATAGCAACTAATAGGTTGATTAGGTGGGATGAAATAAACTTCCCAACAACTTGGTCCCTTCCTCAGGAAATAGAACCTAAACCAAAATTAAATAAAAATATAGATCAAATAATTCAAACGTCCGAAGGAGATGTAGAAATAAAATTTAATTCTCAAATAACTATAAAATTACCTAGGTCAATGTCTGCTAGGTACTCTACCTCAAGTGAATTTTATACAATTCCTAATGGGACAACTAGAGGTTCAACTTCTCAAATAAGAGAAGATTTAGAATCTGTTGAAGAAATAAGAATAAGTCATAATAGAATTCCAGAAGGAATTTATAAAATCAAAAACCAGAGTAAGCAATCTCCTACTCAGTCAGAAATGAGTTTTCATATAAATGATTGATTATTCTCCAGGTAGTGAAATGAGAGGAATTCTTAATAAGAAATTCCAAGGAGAAAAACATAAAGAATTTCGTGAATGGTATTTTAATAAATACTCAAAAGAAGAATTAAACGAATTCAAAAATAAATACTATAATTATTTGGAAAAAACCCAAGATTTCATATATTTTGTTAGATGGTTTATAAAATATCATATTAATAATTAAATAATAGTATTGCAAAGATCTTGGATGACAAAAATAGGAGAAACAGTTAATTCACCTTTTTCTCCTGAACAAACAATTTGTTTGAATAAAGATACAGAGGCTACAGCCTATTTAAACTTGCAGAGAATTGAATCTGCTCAAGTAACAATTAAAAAGTTAAATGATATAATTAAATCTCAAAATTATACAAACACCTTTTTAATATGTTTAGGAGATCAATTTATATCCCTTGAAAAAGATTTAATATCTCTAAAAAAAGATATTGAAAACAAACAACAATTAATAATTGATCAACTAAAACAATTAAATAAATCAAATAAAAAGGAATCATCTTCATCTGTTCAAACAGATGCTCCCATGATTCAACCTCCAGTCCCTATCAAATGATTTAAAATGGAGACTAATAATGATGATTTTGTTCAAATTTTAGAACAAAAACTGAAAGATTTGCATCTCAGCGTTCTATCCAAAGAAGGAACATCAAGTCAATATGAGCCTTCTGAGACTGAGATTGAGACTGACTCAGAATCCTCAGAAAAGATAAGTGATATTAATCAGTTAACTGATATGTTTGCTAATCTAAACACTAATAATAATGAATTAAACCCAATCTATGCTCCAAATCCTCTTGAAAAATATTATTACAAGAGACCATCCCCTTAAGATCTTCTATTTGAAGAACCTGAGCTTCTTATTCAGGAAAAGTCATTTATGAATAGAATATTGATGGTTTAAATAATAAACAAATAATAGATGTAATACATATAATTATTATGTATTCAACTATTTGTAAACATCATGGAAATAGTGATAGCTCCATAGCAACCTTTATAACCACTGGTTTTGTAAAACTGAACCAGGTAGTGCTACTGTAGCCACTACTGGGGAAGAAGATGCAGTATATACTATGTGTCTTGCAATCCTACAACATTTTGTAGGAACTACAGGCCCAATTGCTGAGAAGTTACAAACACTTCTCCAAAACCTAAGATGTCCCTCTTTAACCCATTTCAAATGGTATAAAGATACATATTATCTAGGGTTTATTAATTAATAAAACCCTAATTCAACCCATTAGAAATCTAAATTCATAGATGGCCTTTCTCATCTTTTTGCTGAAAATGTTTGACAATCCTTAAGAATGAAGAATGATGGAATAAATATAAACTATTCTGAATTAACATATGGACAACTAATTAGTAGTTGTATAAACGAATGATTAGCTTTGTGTAATGACATTAAGCTAAAAAATCAATTAAAAAGGCAAAGATTATCAGAAAAACATCAACTTGGTGAATTCTGTGAACAATTTGCCTTTGACCTAGGGAAATCTATTACCCTAGAGAATAATAAAGTCAAGAAAAAACATAAAATTGTTTATAAGAAAAATAAATCTTATAAAAATAAAGAAAATATTATGAAAATCCTTATAAAAAGAATTATAAAAGAGATTATTATAAGGTTAAACCCAAGTAAAAGGGAAAACCATTTATGCCCACAAGGGGAAAAAGAAAGGCAAAAAAGCTTGATATAAACTGTCATAAATGTGGTAAGATTGGTCATTATGCTAATCAATGTTGGCCTAAAAAATCCCTTAATGAGATAGAAGATGAACAATTACGTTCACAATTGGAAAAAGTAATGCTTATTAGTTGTCAATCAGAACAAGAATCTTCTAATGAAGAAGATTTAGATTTAAATAATGATATTTCTTCTGAATCATCCTCTCCTGACAACAAAAATTGTCAGTGCAATGAACTAAATTATTGAAAATTCATAATTGATATGCATGGATTAAATATAATAAATGTCGATCAAGAAAAGGCATTAAAAGTAATAGAATTAATTACTGATCCTAATTTAAAGAAAAAAATGATTAAAACCTTAATTCAAGAGAATAAGGAATCTCCTTTAATTATAGAAGCACCTTACAAATTAAGTGAGATTTTGCACACATTTCAAGAATCTAATATCAAAGAAACACCTGTTTCAATTGTTGATTTAAAAAGAGAAATAAATTTATTAAAATTTGAAATATCTCAGATTAAACACAATAATGATGTTCTATCAACAAGAATAACCTTGTTAGAAACAAAATCTCCTAAAAAATTAAAAGAAATACAAGATGTTGCATTCACAAGCAATACTGAAAAAGATGTTGCTTCTATTAGTAAAATTGGATACTTAAATCTTTTAGAACAAGTTACATCACAAAAATGGTTTGTGAGAATAACTCATGCAATTAATAGAGATTTTATCTTAGAAAATGAGATAGCACTAATAGATAGTGGTGCTGATTTAAATTGTTTACAAGAATGAATAATTCCTACTAAATATTTCTCAAAAACAACTCAATCTCTAACCCAGGCAGGAGGAGATAAATTAAGAGTTAAATATAAATTACCCGATGCCTATATTTTTAATCAAAATATTTGTTTTTCCCACATCTTTTATTTTGGTAAAAGGTCTTACCCATAGAATTATATTAGGAACTCATTTTCTTCATAAACTTATGCCAATAAATAATATTGACCAAATAGGAATCGCTACCATAATAGATGGTAAAAAAATTACATTTGAATTTATAACAGATCCTCAAACCCGTATGCTTAATGAAGTAAGGGATATTCTTTTAACTAAAGAAAAACAATTATGTTTTCTTAAAAAAGAAGTAGGAATTCTGAATATTAATGAACAACTCAAAAAAAGTAATATTCAAAATCAAATTAAATTAATTGAACAGCAATTCAATAATGAGGTATGTAATGACTTACCCAATGCTTTTTGGGACAGAAAGAAACATTTTGTTTCTTTACCTTATATAGATGATTTTGATGAAAAACAAATACCTACGAAAGCTAGGTCAGCTCAAATGAATCGTGAGTATTTGGAATTATGTAAGAATGAAATAAATTCTCTTATAGAGAAAAAATTAATTCATAAATCTAAATCCCCCTGGAGCTGTACAGCTTTCTATGTAAACAAAGTAGCTGAAAAGGAACGATGTGTTCCTAGATTAGTAATCACCTATAAACCACTTAATAAAGTGTTAAAATGGATTAGATATCCAATTCCTAATAAAAAAGATTTATTAGATAGATTAAATGATGCTTTAATCTTTTCTAAATTCGATATGAAATTTGGATATTGGCAGATTCAAATTAATGAATCTGATAGATACAAAACTGCATTCACCGTCCCATTTAGACATTTTGAATGGAATGTTGTCCCATTTAGATTAAAAAATGCTTCTTCTGAATTTCAAAATATTATGAATGATATATTTAATCCTTATACATAATTTATAATTGTATACATTGATGATGTTTTAGTATTTTCTAAAACAATTGAAAAACATATGAAACATTTAAAAATATTTAAAAACTTGATAATACATAATGGGTTAGTTATATCTACACCTAAAATGAAATTATTTCAAACTCAAGTGAGATTTTTAGGACATATAATTAATCAAGGAAAAATTATTCTTATAGACAGAAGTATTGAATTTGCTTCCAAATTTCCTGATATCATAAATGATTATTCTTATAGACAGCAGTATTGAATTTGCTTCCAAATTTCCTGATATCATAAATGATTCAGAACAATTACAAAGTTTTTGGGAAGTCTGAATTATATTTCAGATTATTATGAGAACTTGGCAAAAGATACGGCTATACTGTATTCCAGGATTAAGAAAAGTCCTAAACCATGGACAGAGGAACACTCACAAGAGGTTTGGACAATTAAAGTAAAGGTAAATTGTTTACCTTGTTTATTTTTGGCCAATCCAAAATATTTCAAAATAGTTGAAACAGATGCTTCCAATATAGGCTATGGAGGTATCTTAAAACAAGTGAATCCAACAACTTCAAAAGAAGTTCTAGTCAGGTTTACTTCAGGAAAATGGAATTCCACTCAGTCGAAATATTCGACTATTAAGAAAGAAATGCTTTCTATTATTAAATGTATTTCAAAATTTCAAGATGATTTATTAAATAAATTTTTTTTGCTAAGAATTGATTGTAGTTCAGCAAAATCAATTATTGAAACGGATGTTAAAAATCTTGTGGCAAAAAAAATTTTTGCAGGATGGCAAGCTCAGCTTTCTGCCTTCGAATTTGATATTCAATATATAAAAGGAGAAAATAATTCTCTTGCTAATTATTTAACTCTGGAATTTTTACTGGGAGAATGACCACACCTAATAGGGGAAGAGGTCGCGGCTATGGTCCTGGTCGAGGAAATGGAGTAACAATATGCTACCCCATCAAGAACAACCAACTGTTCCTCTAATAGGAGATTGGACTGTATACCAATCAAGGCCAAGGAATGTGCAGCAATTACCTGCACCACCAAGAAGGGAAGAAATTGCTTCCACCTCATCTAGTAAGAAAATATCTTACAAAGAGATAACAGTTACTGAGAATTCTCATGAACAGGAATACTTTGAGAATCCTGTCACGGAATTTATTATGTATATCGAGGATGAAGATATACAGATAGCCCATAATGATGGGTGGTCGATAAAAACAAGATATCTAGAAACAAGAGGATATCCAGGCCTACATGGGCAAGCAAGATCAACTTTTGAAATCTTGCTAAAAGTTACTGAATCAGTAACTGTTACCCATCATTATAATAATAATAATACTGAAAGTTTTATAAACTACACTAAGTGCCATATCAATAAGATATTGCTCCCTATAGAGTGGGGATTGAATCCAAATGGAGAAAAAGCTATAAGAATAGTTGAAGGAAAATACATTTATTTTAATATTGGGATTATATCCAAGTTTTTTCTAAAGTATTTTATTATCAAAACCCCAAGAATAAACATTCTTGGTTTTTTACTATAAATCCAAAAATTCTGGAAAAATCAGTTCCAAATTGGATTTACAACTGGTGGTCAAAATTTGGCCCTTCTTTGGAAATATTGCCAAAAGGAATTATGGATTTGTATAATCCTTGGTGTGACAATAGTCTTCTAATTTCAAAATTACAAATCGAGAAAATGATTTCTGGACAATGTCCTTTCTTATTTTTTGGAAAATTCCAAATCCCATGGATTTGGAGATGGAAAATTTTCATCTCTTCTGATAGCTTAAATATTCCCATAATACAAAGAAATTTCTTTTTCAAATGGTGGAATAAAATGGGTACAGAAGATATCCAAAAATTGACAACTAATATTCAAACTGTTATTAATGATGACCACAGTAAGGGTCCTAAGGAACAAGGATTCCAACAAGGCTCAATGAGCAGTCTGAAAAATTATTTTCAGAAAAAATATCCAAAAGAATCGAAGGAAAAGATTATGGTTAAAGTTCTGGATCATATGAAGAACCAATTCCTCAAAACCTTCCCATCACAGATCTCAAAGGATAATGAATTAATGAAGACTATGTCGTCTCATGGATCAATGGATTCAATTAATACTTTCAATTGTTTAGCAAGCAAAACTCAGCCAGTAGAGCCTACACAAGAAGATATCTGGGATTCTCTAATAGAGGCAATAACTCAACAATCAAGGGCTTCTAAGGGGAAATCCCCAGTTGATAAAGATTAAATGTCTCCGATCAAACCATCTTTTGAAAAGCTCAATGTGAGTATCCCGATCCGAACTCATGTTTTGGATCCACTTTTATTAAATTTTGGGCTTATATAATTACTAAAAGGCAATATTTAGTCCAAATATCCCAACAGCCCATTAATCCATTGGGCCTGCCAAGCATTCGGCCCAATATGGCCAAAAGGAGTACGTTGTCGTCCGACATGGGACACTAAGGCCGTTTAACTGCCCCTGTCGTGCGACATAGGACTCCCCATCAGCCTGCCTATAAATACAAGGCATGGCTGATCATTTTAAAGGGACTTGGAGTGAATAGAGGGAGGATACCAGTAATATAGGGAAAACTCTGTCCAAATAGAGTCTCCCTCTCTCTCTCTCATACACACACACTCACCTCCCTCCTCACACACACACACACTTCAAGGTCAAGATCCAAAGAAGCTCCCTTTGTTGGTGTGTAGAAGGGGTGGACACCATACTATTGGTGATCTCACCTTGTGGACTACAATAGGTAGCCACTAAACCTCTCTCCCTCTTTAAATAAAGTCTTTAATACATTTATAATACATTGCATGCTTACTTGCTTTAATATTATGTAGAAATTGGGATTTTTGCATGATAAAGGTGGTGGAGAAGTGAATCTTCAATATTCACTTCTCCCCACCTCAGATCTGGACATTTGGTCATCTTAGGATCAATAAAGGTTCAATCTTTACGCATTTGCATCGAGTTAGGAGGAGATGGCTACTTCAAAGTGGCCAAAAATATGTGATTCATCACATTTGGTCACTAAAGCCATGTGATCCTCCCATAATACTCCTATATTACTATTTTAATACTGGTTACAGTTAATAAAGGTGCTTAGTTTGCCTTGAGAAGCAAAGGGGAATCAAACAGACTGAAGGGCACAGAAATGGCCTATCCCTGTCGGACGACACAGGACTCTAGGGAGATCCTGTGTCATACGACATGGAGATCCCAGAAGGCTGTAAAACCATTCTTGGACTTCAGATCTGTCCAGATTACTCCTTTTGTAACTCAAAGCTTACCTAAGCATTTCTGTGGCTCATAAGCCACTATTTGGGTTCCTATGATCTGTTTGGGTACGATTTATTGGAGGAGGTTTGCCACATGACATGAATAACCTCGAATGTTCCATGTCATGTGACATCCGTATCATACAAAGTCTATCGTGACTTTGTCCACTCCCGTCAATCCCAAACTGGGCTTAGACCTTCAAATAGTGTCTTGAATGAGTTAGATAAATGTCATTCCTGTTCCAGAAATAGCTTGGTCATTGCAAAAGACAATCTGACCAAGAGATATCATGTCGTGCGACACCCTCTTCCTAGGAGGTCCTGTGTCGGACGACATCCAAGGTCTCTGGGCAGATTGTCTTACCTTCTGCCTCGTTATGACAATCATAATATGTAAAAGGGTGTGGCCCCCTGTCATGGCTCACAAGTTGTACTCAGCTTCTATATTATCAATAAAAATGCCAAATTTGCATGCTTTACACATCGACACACATTGCACACACACTTTGAATGTCCAAAATTGTCCAACGTTGATTGAAAGTCTCGAAAGAGGCGTGTTGGGTGAACTCTCTAGTTCTTCCCAAACACGTAACCAGACTCCCGAACCCAAAATACTCTTAAAATAGGTTTTTCAATGTTTTCCTTTAAAAACGGCGTGGCGACTCCCAAAACCGAAGTTTTCAAAAGCTTATCATTACAATATACCCCCTTTTCTCTAAAAAAAGGAAAAATCAAGAAAAATGATAAATTTCGGGCGAGCGTTCATTCAGTGGCGACTCCGCTGGGGACTTACATTGAAAAACTTTTTGTTTTTTTAAAAAAAATGAAGACGGTACTCGGTATATAGGTGGAAACCACTAACCTTCCTGTATCGCTCCCTAACCCGGGGCTTGGGATAAATGGTGGTCTAACAATCCCACGTACCAGTATCATTCTTCTATTTTCGAAAAAAAAAAAGTTTTTCTTAAAGAGGGTCTAACTTTCTTTAAATCAACTTGGACAATTTCGACATTCACCTTGTGTGCGCATTTGTGTCATTTTGTGTGTTCAAATGCACCTTGCCATGCTTTTATGCTTCTATGCTTTGGTATGTGGCACTATTGGGAGCCGGGGCTTCCCCCTTTGCAATTTGCTCTTCCCGCTGATCAGAACATGGCAGGATGACGCCTCGGACTACGGCTCTTGGTAAATTCGACATTTGGGCGCCTCCCCTTTTGTCATGCTTTGACTCATTCTCTTGTTTTTTCTTTGCATATTGCATAAAAAAAATAAAAAAATCTCTTTTACAAAAAAAGCAAAAATATATTTTTCTAGAAGATACCTTCACACTACTCGCACTCTACCTGCACATAGAGTTAGAACCCGGGAGTGTACGGACGGCATCGCGGAAAGTGACGTGTTTCGCTAACGCTTGAGCGCCTAAAATCCTCCTAGCCTGTGAGTCAGCCAACACTTGTCCGTGACACACTTTCTACCGTGACCGGTTGGTTTTTGGCCAATACTTTTCAAAACATTTTCAAACTCGATTTTCAAAATTTTCTCACAAAGTCCGAGTCATGCTTCGTCTCCAAAGAAAATCTTGGCATACTCTCCTTCTTCATGTCAAAATTACGACATAATTCAAACGTAAGTACACGTTAAGATCTCTACATATCTCGACGTAGGTACATATCGATTTCTCGGCTTGGCTTCGAGAGAGGTCATGACGCGTTCTCGATATGTGTCAACGCGGGACCATGTCGAATTCTTAACGCATACTAACAAGGGTTATGCCGAAATTTCGCCACCAAGTGACGAGAGGCCATGCCAGATTTTTCAACTCCAAACGAGGAGAGGTCATGCCCAATTCTTCCAGGGTTTTACCTGCAAATTGCGGTCTCGTACAATCAAACGTACTTTTGACCCTCTCTCCTCCCGAGTTTAGACGTTGACTTGGATTTGGTTTTAAAACCCCGAGTTTGACCTGTTTTGGCTCGTATGCCCATAGGTTCGTTCTCCCTTTCGATTGGTGGGTTCCACGTGCCCTATAGGACCTCTCGCTAGGGATTGTAAGTCCGGAGGTGCACATGCGGTGGAATACAGGGGGTCTATAGACGTAGTGATGGAATCCACTAATCCAGGAATAGTGTAGAATGCGAAAAAGAAGGTTTCCCCCTTTTCCAACCATTCCCAGGATCAATAAAAATCATTTTTTTAAAAAAAAATAAATTAAAAATATATATAAAAAAAAAGAGAGCATATGCATGAGTCCGTCCTCAGCCTATCCTCTCCCCTGCCTAAAGACGTTCTCTCCCCTTATAGCAAGCAAGTATTGGGTCAAAGTTCCGGGTGGTCGGTTAATCAGTTCCTCTCCAATCAGGAAATCGTTTCCGGCAGCCTCAGAAATGGCAACATTCGCAGTGTTTCGGGCGGGTTTGGGTCCGAATGCGGGTGTTGATCCGGCTCGAGAATCAGAATGACAGTGAGGGTACAGGAAATCCGATGATTAGGAAGGAAAAATTAGCCCAAGCTTTGGAAAATGCCCATGAGGTTCACAAAGAACAGCTGGCCCTGCTCATCAGTGTTCTCCGCCATCATGGAGTTCAGGTAACAGTTGAGGCAAATGGTCCTCTGGTCATGGTCGAAGATGAGACTCCATAAATAGTGATCTCAATCCCTCCGTCACATAACCAATACCCTCCATCGCCCTCAGCTTCTCAGAACGGATCGGGATTCATTACACCTGTTCCTCAAGTTCAGCAGTATTTGCCAGTTTATGCTCCAGCTTCACATAATCAGTTTGAGCCATGCGGCTATGTTCTGAAGCCTCTATACCTGCCTGAATGCAATCATGAGTGGCTAAAAGAAAAACCAGATGCCTCAAGTTTTCAGTTGCCATCTACTGGGCTTAGGGAATTCACCCGTCAGTATCACCAGTCTGCGGCTGCGGTTCCCTCTGCTGATAAGAGCCTTGTTGCGAGTTCCAGTAACTTGAATGTTCCTGTTGACCCCCATGTGGCGATATTGATGGAGCAAGTGAAACAAATGCAAGAGAAGCTTGACCTCATGATGAGTACCAGTACTTTCTCGACCCAAGATGTCAAATCAGGCAAAGAAATGATTCTGCCGCGCAAAATCCAAGTGCCCGAAGTGAGGGAATCCGATAAGACAACCTGCCCTGGAGCACACTTGTCCAATGCCAGTTCAAAGTTTGAGAAATGCCCGAAGACACAATCAGCCAGTACTACCCCTTTCACTCAAAACAACCAACGCAACGCTGAATCCTCCCAAACAGAGCCCAATACCCCTCCAAGTCCTCTCAGGTTCACTTCCTTCCATCAATATGCTCAGTCAACAAAGTTCGTCCCCGTCACTTTTCCGACCCGTTTCTTTGGAAAACTTGTGCTTGCCCCAGCTGCTCCATGGCCTCAACTCCCTCCACTTCCACCAGTATCATGGGCACGTAACTGATCAATGCCTCGGTCTGCGATAATGGAATCCAAAAGTTAACAGAAAATGGAAAGCTCAAGTTCCCCTGGGCAAAGTCCCAACCGGCGAAGGGTAGCTAGGCTAGGGGTTACCTATCCTTAAGCAAAAAAAAAAAAAAAAAAAAAAAAAGAATAGTCTCTCAGTCAACTTTCGTAGGTTCTGGTGCTTTCAATCAAGTCCTCCTCGGACATTTGTAGTTGATCTTAAATCTTCTATAAAAGAGTCTTTTTCTTTTCTTGCTAGGCTTAAGACATGATTTGCACACCTACATTACATTTAATGAAATGTTTTTGTTTTATATGATCACTTGCATTGCTCAACAAATAATCTCTCAAAATAATTAACGTTCTGATTAATCGGTGTGAGAAAGTCAACCAATGCTCTCCCTATACACTTTCCTTACCTCATAAAAGCCACAAATCATGTCCTCACCATCACCTTGACCAAGTCAACAACAGCGGCAACGTCAAGGGACAACGAAAGGCCATCCAGCTTCGAAAGATTGACCCCATGTCGACAACAACCTGGGAGCTTGCCTTCGACCTCAAGGATATCAAGGAAATTCAAGCAGGGGCTTACCTTGGCCCTCATGTGCTTAAAAAAAAAAAAAAAAAAATGATATAGTGCAAAAGGAATAATACCCAGCTAGGCTAAAAACCTTGTAAAGGGTTGTCTAGGCAGAAAACAGGGTTGCACATAAAAAAAAGAGAAGGAGAAAAAAAATATAGTAATACCCAGCTAGGCTGAAAACCCTGAAAGGGACGGTCTAGGCAAAAAATAGGGTTGCACATAAAAAACTGAGGCCAAGGACCCAACACCGCCAATCAGAAGCTTGATAGGTGGGGCAAAGTCAAAGCTCTAAGAACAGATGTTGTCGATAACGATGAAGCGGTCAAAGCAAGGCCTTTAGGCGTACGCTAATTATTTCTCCCCCAGTAAAAGACGAAAATCAGGAAGCAATTGAAACAACCGTCCAAAAATGACTTGGTCAAGGAAACATCCCGAGGCCCACGCCTCACCATCCAACCGTCTCATCCAAGCCTTTCCACCAAAGGAACCACAAATGTTCAAATCCCATTTCCTAAAACCAAACACAGTTCAGCCGAGCCCAAACTACGGCGACCTGAGCTCCTCATCATGGAGGGGAACGTAGGCAACCAGGAATGGTCCGGTCATAAGCATATTCAAATCCCAGAAAAACCCGGTCTCACCAAAGACCTCCCTATACACAAACCTTTCTAACCAACCTTGATCCGCGACATTGGTTGATTTTCTCCTCATGATTGATCAGAATGTTTTTTCATATCGAGATTATTGTTTGAATAACCCGAACATCAATAAAGGGTTTTAAGCAATCTTGTGATCATTGTAAATAAAACAAGTTTTCAGATGTCTTGACAAGTCTCCCTTTTCTACATCTTAGGAAAATTAGTGCTAAACACTGATTTTCTGTCAGCAGGGGCTTCCATACACTGTTACAAACCTTTCTACGCTTATACTCTCTCAAAAGAGTCAAACCCAAAGCGAGTTTTGTGCCTACGTCAAAGGAGACCATCAAAATAACACAAAATCGGGATCTATTTCCACCATTCGAAAAATATGCCCCCGCATGTATAAATTTCTAAAATTCTCTTCGTACACATCTTCTTAAGGTTGACTGAGTGACTAAAGGAAATAAGAAAGTAAGTACGAAAGGATAGGTTTTCCCTCTCCTGCTACAATTCGCATTAGGGCTGCCTTGAAACTCTTCAAGGTTGGGGCTTTGCCAAGCCGTTTCTTTAGACTGGGGCTTCTTTAGTCGTCTTTGGGGTCCACATCGGGTTCCTCGCCATGTCACAAGGTGGATTCAGTCTTGGTCAGATTAACCTCAGGATCACTTTTGCAGTACCAATCATATCGGGATTCTTGCTAGGTATGTCTCTGCCAGCAAAATGGGAACTAAGTCTCTCTCTCCCTGCCCGGGTCGAACCTCAGTCAGTGTGGTACCTCGAGAGCCCCGCATCTGTCTAACAACTCCCAGCAGTAAACCAGAACATACCCCGTCGTACTCACAAAAGCAGTACAGGGAGATCATGATCAGCATAAAAATATCCATGGCTGTGGACGGGTCAAATAGCTCCGGATGCGATACAGCCAATCGGGCTATCTGGGCCAGGTCAACAAAGGACAGGTCAAGAATCAGATCAGTCACCTGCTCGGTGCAAAATCCCAAGAAATCGGCCAACTGCTCAGTCAAAGGTCGTGGATCGCGGGGATAGACCGCATCTTTAAGCTCAGCTCCCCCAGTCAGTGCCTGGAACTCCTCAATGGTGGGTGTGAGATCATTATACGAGAGGGTAAAGACATGCCTCTCGCAATCCCAGTATATGGATGCAGCCCGGAGAAGGTTCCAATCAATCGCCCACTCCTTTAATGCCCAGATGCACCTCAACCCATATCGTTGGTCGATGATCCTTCTATTGTTGCTGCGATGATGGCGGGTCAGATTTATGAGATCGGAATGAAATTGACGCTCTTTGGTCTTAGATCTGTCGTCATAATGTTCCATTTTGGGCCAAAGATCGGATCTTGGGGCTAATTTTGAGGTGGAAGGTAAGTTTGACACCTGCTGTAACTACTGTAATGAGTGGTTTACGAGTCTGCCTTTTATAAAGTGCTGGGGCTTGCTGATCAAGAAATCTGTCTTCCAGACTCTCTTTGTCGTGCGACATGAAGGCTCCCTGAAGTCCTGTGTCGGACGACATGGAGAGGTCCATCAGGATCACCAGCAGCTGCAACTGCAGCAATCCCAAGCAGCCCAATGCTTGCTCAAAAAACCACCCAAACCTGTCCAAAACACCATAAAATCATGCTTAAACACTCCCCCTCGCTCATCAAGCCCACGGGAGAGGATTCAGCACATTCAACACACCCACAGACACATAAATGTCACTCAATGCGTACAAAAACCGCAAAAACACCCAATCACACCAAAAGCCACCATTTTGTGCCTTTCTTGGGACGAACTCATGCATATGAGCTCACAAATATATAAATAAACAAACATTGTATTTGTCAAAGTACAAAAACAATAAAATACTTGTTTATACAATCCAAAAGAACAAAAAGTGCATGCATTTCTCCTCTCTCCCTAAAAAGAGTCAAAGCATGGCAAAAGGGGACCGTCGTGATCACTCCGACTCGGAGTCATCGCCGGAATCATCCTCCTCACCCTCCTCAGAGCTGTCGTCATCCTGGACGCTGCCCACCTCCTCCTCGGAGCCGCTCTGCTCCTGGCCGTCGCCGCCACCCTCCGACACCTCATAGATCTCGCCGTCTGAATCATCATCCTCATACTGCGCCCAAGGCTGGGGCTCGGCATAGTACCCATGCCACTCAGGCACGGTAGTGAAAGGGGGCTGGTAGGGATCATCCTCGCCATCATCACCATCGGGCTGAGGCTGCTGACTGGACCCGTCCGCCTGTGAGCCAGAAGGAGCCAAAGCCGGCCTAGGCCTCTTCTTCGGAGGCACAACGTCACCAGGCTGAGAGCTACACCTCCCCTTCCAGTGCTCCGCGCTCCTTCGAAATCGGCGCGGCATCTTGCGCACCGGTGAGCGCCTTCGCCACCGTCCTGAACGTCTTGGCTGGAACCTGTTCAATGAAAACAGAAGAGTCAGTCAGAAGCAATCAATACAAACAGTAAAGCAGTTAAAAGCTTGAACGAATCAGAAAAGAAAGGATTGCTCACAGAGGTGGTCCCGCGGGGAAGCCGCAGATGAGGATGTGTCTCAGACAGGTCAAAAGAAGAACGGCGGATGACACCCCCAGCCTCATACTCAAAAAATCGGGGAGGCGCCGGTATCTGCATCCCCGCCGCCCTCCTGGCAGCCATCACCTGAGGAGTCACCAATCGGGTGAAGACGAACTGGGCATAGTCCCCACCATCAGAAAGCTCAGCAGCATCAATACCGGTCCGCAGCTCAAGCCTAAGTCGCAAGGCCCGGATATGCCATATCCCCGCAGGAGGATCATGAGGGACGCGGGAGACAGTGCCATGACCATGCTGCCTGCAGACTCTCTCCCCCAAATACAGGGCATCTCCCTCCAGGCCAATCAACAGCCTCCTCGTCCTGGTCACCAAGGCAGCAGCACCAATCAAATCCTCGCCATACAGACCATGCCAGGGGAAACGTCTCAACCCAACAGGGGTATACCTCAAAGCAATCATGATGTCGTGGTAGCAGGCCGTCTTACGGGGCTTCACCCCGTCCACCTTCCGGCTCTCCCTCGCTCCAAAAGTCCAACGGCGAATAGCAGGGAACAGATCTGCCGCAATCCTCTCAGGCACGGTCCAGGCATAACAGCCAAACACCTCATAAGCCCACACCTGAGATCAAAAGACAGAAAGCTTTCAGTGTGCAGCAACAGTAAAAGAATAAAGACAGAAAATTCAAATGCGGTAGTCAAGTTGCGAAAAAGCATAGGACATACCTCCAGCACAGTCTGATAAAAATCCAAAGAGGTCACACTGCCTCTGCTCACCTCATCCAGGCCTCTGTACACTTGGGCCAAACCAGCCTCTCCCCAAGAAAAAGTGGACACCTGGCTCCAATCTCTAAGAGGCTCCAACAGAAGGGTCAATGCCGTCGTAGAGGCATTACAAAACAGGGTGTCAGACAATCCGGCCCAAACAAAGGCTCTAGCCAACTGCTCAGCTGTAACGGTAGCAGCATCCTCAGCAAAAAGACGGCACTGATGAGTCAATGCAGAGTGCAAGTCCGCCAATGGAACCCCATTGCCCTTCAGGCGAAGGGTCAGTCCAGTCAAAGCCCTAATGGCGTCCGTGCTCAGCACACCAGGGTCCTCAGAGAAGATGGGCCTATCTGTAAACTGCAGACCGGTAATGGCAGTAAAGTCATATGGAGTGATGGTCGACTCACCCCAAGAAAGATGAAAAGTGTGGGTAGAGTCCCACCAGAACTGCCTGAAGGCTCACACAAGCTCCACGCTCCTCGGCGTGTCCCCAAAAGCTCCAACAGCAGTGAAGAATGGTCCAAGACCAGCGGCGAAGACCAGTCCCTTGGGACTACCCGGCAAGTCAGAAGAGCCAGGAAGAAGACCCCAGATGGTCGCAATCGCCTCAAGAGACCCCTTGGTCCGCAAAGTCTGCAGGTAAGCACAGCACAGGTATCAAAGAACCATACTTCTCACAATAGGTGCATTCATGTGCATTTTTTTCTAAAAACCACCAAATTCTTTCAAAAAGAACAAAAACAGAAAAAGAAAAAAAATCTTTTCAAAATAATGCATTCCATGCCAAGCATGCAATTCCTTTTTGGGTGCGATTTCCCCCAATTTCAATCTCAAACCCTAGAAATCAAATTTCAAAAAAGGGTTAATCTTTCAAAAATACTTACCCCCTTCGGCTCCGTGGTGGAAGTATGAAAGTCGAGGCCCGGGTAGAGGCCATTCCCCTCCGGAAATCTCTTCCGCTTGTTCCGATCTACAAGCTTCCGTCTCTCGGACAATACTTGTTGAACATTCCTTCTCGATTCGGCTCGCGGAGGCATTGTCAAATCCTTGATTTAAATCAAATTTAAGGGAAGAAATTTCGAAAATTATTCTCCTTTTCTCTCTCTGTTCTCGGCAGCAATGGGTGTTGATTTAGGTCTGTCTTACAACCTGTGGTTTTAATTAAAACTGCCTGGGAACCTCCCCATGTCGTACGACATCCATGGTCCAGAAGGGTGATTTTCCCCTTTTGCCCCTGATTAAATTCTGTCAGCCTATCTTGGCTGCCCATCATCAAAATTCACCAATTCATTTGGGTTCAAATGCCCACCTCTCTTGGTCATCACAGCAAATGGCCCGGAATGGCCATAAACTACCCGGTCCGGAAAACCGTACAGTTTCCAACACAGCAAATGGCCCGGAATGGCCATAAACTACCCGGTCCGGAAAACCGTACAGTTTCCAACACAGCAAATGGCCCGGAATGGCCATAAACTACCCGGTCCGGAAAGACCGTACAGATTTCCCACTCAATACAAATCTTCGGGGTGACTCCCCACCAAAAATAGTCAAATTCGCGGGTGACTCCCAAAGAAAAAAGTCAAATCTTCGCGGGTGACTTCCCAAAGAAAAAACAGTCAAATTCGCGGGTGACTCCCAAAGAAAAAAGTCAAATCTTCGGGGTGACTCCTGTAAGTGCTCCAATTTGAGCTTGTTAGAATTTTCGTTAGAAAATTAACGAAAGTTATAACATTCCTAACAATTCCTAACATTCCTAACATTTCTAACAAAGCAAGGGCAAAGTGGGCATTGTTATTTAAGGATAAACCAAGGAAAGGAATCAAAAAAGCAAAAGAAATTGGAAAAATCCGAATTGGGCAAGTTGAAAAACATAAACTGCTGGATTTTTGAATTTTATTCTTCTGTCAAAGCTGGTGTAATTAATGAACAATGCACGCTAACAATCCCATCCGCGCGGACATCATTGTAATTTCAGAGGGCTATAAATTGAGGCCTTCAGTCTCAGAAATGAAAAGAAGAAATACAATTTGCAACTGCACCTTGGCGAAAATAGTGAGAAAACAGTGAGAATTCTCTAGAATTGTCACCTTTTTCTCAACTATTCAACCAAAATCACACTCACTCAAACACTCTCATATTCAAGCCTCAAACACTCTTATATTCAAGCCAAAAACTCCAAAATACAAAGAAGATAGGTATAACCTCCCTCTTCTTACCCTAAATCTCTCATCCATGCATGCATTTTCAAGCTACAAAATGTAGTTCATTCATCTTCTTGTCTTAGATCCAAGAAGATCACCATGGAAGTTCATCTCCATGGATGATCTTCTACAAGGATCAACATTATTTTCAAAGTGTTCTTACTTACTTGCAAACAAAACCCATTTTCAAAACCCTAAAAATCATTTTCAAACATCAAATCTCATTTTCAAAGGATAAAATTCCCCTTCCCAAGCAAATGAAGTGCTTAGTCCTAATGTACCCCAAGGATGGTTTGATATAGTTGATTCACCACTAAAATGTCAAGTGATCACTAATTAAAACCTAGGGAAATGGGGACAAGCATGGATGCCAAACCCCCTTTAAAATTACATTTTCCTTCTTGAGAAGTTGCTGTCCAGTAGCAATTTTCTAAGACCCTAGTCCATGGTCTAAATTTTTGGACACAGATAAACTTGGAATTTGGTGTTGACTACAAAACAATTTTTGTAGAAAACATCCAGAGATTTCCAGACATATTTTTACTTTATTTTTTGCGTGAGTAAAACTCCCTTTTTCAAATTTTCCTTTAAAGGTCAGATCACCAGTCTCTGGAAGTCCAGATCTCATATCTGAGATTTCCAAAAGGTTTTGGGTCCTCAAATCTTCTCCAAAATGAAAAATTCTTTCAATGAAATCTTATTTGAGGTGTCTGGAACAACTTTCATTCTCTAAGTTTTCTCAGATTATGAAGTTTTGAAGTCCTTAAATCAATTTCAAAGTCAAGTGTCCACTGCCTTTTTCATTCTGGCAGAAGTGGTTTCCAACTTCCAAAAATCTTTTGAGTGCCAAAACTCAACCCAAAAATCACACCAAAAATCATGGGATCTGTCCAAAGTCTAATAAAGAATTCCCAATTTTTACTTCCCTCAGTTTCAACTTATTTTGGCCAAAGTAACACCCACACACACACACACAAATGATTTTTAGCTTGGAAGACTCGTTTTACGAGGCATTCCGGGTGCACACTAACGTCCTTCCCGGCGTGTAACATGACCTCCGAACCCAAATCTCTAATCTCGGGCATTTTTCAAAGTTTTAGCCCTTAAAACAAAAATGGCGTGGCGACTCCGGTCTTTTTCGATTGGTTTTTCAAAGAAACGAAAAATTTCAAAAGTTAAACCTTTTCGAAAAAAAATATCTTGGCGGGCACATCATCACAGTGGCGACTCCGCTGGGGACTAATTTAAGCTTTTTCTAAAAAAAAAAAATGATATTTGGTATATTGGTGGAAACCATTAAACTTTCCGTTATCGCCTCCTAACACGAGTCGGGGATAAATTGTGGTTTAACAATCCCACGTACCGATATCATCGTTTTCAAAAAAAAAAGAAAAAAGCTTTTGAGGGTCAAGCTTCCGTCCCGGCATTAAAAATCATTTGTTGTGTGTGTTTATTTTTGGACATTTTCGTGTTGGCCGCCTCGGAAAAAGTCAAAATTTTGACTGTCGGAATCATGTCCCTAACTGTCGGAATTCTTGTGCTTATGTGCTTATGTGTTCATTAAATTTCAAAAAAAAAAAGAATTTCAAAAAAAAAGGAGTTTCAAAAAAAAAAAGAAAATTTTCAAAAAAAAATCATGCATCATACTTTTTAAGACACATGCGAAAATTTCTATTTTACTCAGAAAAAGAAGATAGACTGCTTGCACACTACGCGCACGTGACCGTACACTGCACACTACGTCCCTAACCCGGGGAAATCCTTGTCGCGGCCCGTTTGGTCTTATTACGCCTCTCGGTGCAAGCACAGGACTACCCAAACATCCCATGGAGCCTCGTGTCGACCATGCACTTGTCCGTGACACACTTTGTCCGAGGACCGATTGGTTTTTAGTTTGGTCTGTGTCATGCCCTGTCTGTGTATAGACCTTTCCTTTCAAGCCTTTGTCGGCATACCGACTCAATATCTTTCGGGGACCCTAATCAGTCGAAGTTCTGCCAGTTTTCCGCCGCAGACTTTGACCAAGATATTGACCGGCGCCTTGACTTCGGCTCTGACTGGCACAAATTATACACTGACTCCCAGCATTGACACTGAGTCATCAAGGATTAATGATTATTCCATGCCTAATTACGGCCTAATTGACGACAAATCAAGATCAATCGTGGACATTTATCAGTCCAAATCATGCCAACTTTTCGTCGAGCCCTCGGACATGATCTTGACTTTGACGTCAGCTTTGTCCGTAATTTACATTGAATGCTCGTTAAGACTCGATTACCCGCCAGACTTTTAGGATCGTTTTTCTTTCGATCGGTGGGACCCGCTTGCCCTATAGGACCCTCGCCCGAGGCTGTCCACCCTGGGAGGTCGAAATACAGGTGGAATACGAGGGGCTTATAGACGTAGTGACGGGACCCACTGATCCAGGATCTAGAGTAGTTTGCGAAAAAGAAGAGCAATCTTTTCCAACCGATTAGGTTAATAAAACATGTTTTAAGTAAACGTGAACAAATAACTGCATCTTGCATGAGCCCAAAGCCCAAACACCTACCCTCCTTCAATCCCTAAATCTCTGAACCCTTGTGTCTTTCCCCCGCAGCTCCTCACAAAGGTTGGTTCCGGACACCGGGTCACTGTTTGATTAGTAGGGAAGAGTCAAGCGCACCGTCAGCTTCGCCGTTTGTTCCGACTCCGGGTTTCAGGATGTCTGCGTCAGCCTGTAATGATGGGGACAACGTTGCTCCATCCTCCAAAATCCCAGACAGACCAGTATTGGATCCAGTTGGTAGAAAAGATGAGACTTCGACATGAGGCTCAAATCGACGATCTTCTAGGGGTTGTCGCAAGTCATGGTTTGACTATCAGTCTCAATTCCGATAGCACTTTTACCGCGAAGAAGGAAGAAGGTTCTCCTCCTCTTCTTAATCATCCCGGATATATCAAGATGCTACCCCAAGATTCCTATGTCTCCACCGCCGGACTCTCGCCCGTCGGCCACAGGCAATCTGGCCCCCAAACAAAGAATCCAAAAGGCCACCATTCCAACAGCAGTCAGGGACGAAAGAGTTCGGCATACCGTCAGTTGTCCCCTCTCAAAGTGATGATCCCACAAATATCAGCCTGGGTGATGAAGATCAGGAAACAGTTGAAGAAATATGGTCAGCCATCAAAGCCCCGGAGGAATGCCAGGAAACGGATGACAAGCCTGGATTGAGGAGGCCACATGCCACTTCGGAACCTTAACAATCTCTCAGGCGGCGGGGCTCCCACGAAGGACAAGCATAATTATGTTCCCCTGGATCTTAATACCTCTCATTATCTGGCAGAGTCCAACCATTCGCTTCCAGATGAGCCCAACGACGAGATCTCCGGACCGGTTCAACTCAAAGTCATTCCCGGACCGCTCAACCTGAGGTCCCAAATCCACCACCAGCCGTAGAACACATTTGGTGGGATATCTGTGACTGTCCCGACTGCCTTGAAAGGGACTATCAAGATTGGATACACGAGGATCGTCCTCCTAAGAAGAAGAAAGTTTCCTCCCAGCAGAAATTGAAAGAGAGGTTCGAGGCTGGTGATACCAGTGTGGGTACGCTCGGGGAGCCATCTGGGGGATTTGATTACTATGTACTCTATTCCAGCCAGTCTTCCCCAAAGCAAACAGGGATAGAAAAGCCGAAAAGCCTTGCCAACGACAGAATTGAGACTTTTGAACACCAGAATACTGTAGATCTGGGTAATTTTACTGCCAATCAGAAATCCATCCCCCCAAGGGATCAACCAAGATTCAGTCTGTCCAGCTCCCGAGTGCATACCGACAAAGAAAGACCAACGCCAGTTTGGCGCTCCCACTCAATCAACATGTTGACTGGAGATGGCAACCGCCACAAAAGGCCTCAGTATAACCCAGGGGCTTCGAGGTTCTACCTCGCAAGAAAAAGGCACGAAGTGACTGGCTTGATGACTCTCTTTCTCCAGACAAGCACCAAATCTATGATCCCCGCCTATATGGTAGCATGATCACCTTCTGCGACGAAGATTTGCCAAGAGATGTTTCCCAGCACAATGAAGCTTTGTACATCACCATTAAGCTCAACACCGTGTCGCTCCCTGGAGTATTGGTGGATAATGGATCGGCCATTAATGTCCTTCCCCTTAGCATGATGCGGGCCCTGCGCATCAATGAAAGGCATATGATCCCATCTACCCGAATTATCAAGGCCTACGACGGCTCGTCTCGTCCCATCCTGGGGACAGTAACTCTGGAACTCTGGTACGAAACCCAAATGGTGCCAGCGAAGTTCCATGTAATGGATATCCCATCCGAGTTCACAGCCCTATTAGGACGTCCTTGGTTGCATCACATGAAAGCTATAGCTTCCACCCTCCACCAATGCGTCAAATTCATTAACCGACAAGGAGACCTTGAAGTCATAAGGGGTGACAGTTTCCTCATAGGGAACGAAGCAGAGACCGTCACTAAGCATGCTCTTAGCCAGACACCGGGGCTACCTCCTCCGAATCGACCAAGGGACTATCGGGGCAAGTCTCATCAGAATCCCCTGTAATCCGGTGATGCCAATTATGTCAACGCACTCAGCGAGCAGACTCCGAAGAGGTTCGATTCATCAAATTCAATTGTCATTTCCAACATTTGGAGCCATACTGGAGGGAAACATTGAACACCGCCATGATACAGGCACACAAACCCCAGGTCCCTAATCACAGCTTTGTCACCATTCTTCAAACCCACTCTCTGAACCTGCCAAGCAAGGAAATTTTCATGATAAAGATCGACAAGCATCGTCATACTCAACTCGAATCTATGAACGTCGTGTGGGACGTCCTCCTTGCTGAACTGCCTGCTAAGCCTTTCCGCTCAAGCATGGGACATGAGATTTTTCCAGCAGCATACCGAGACGCAATACGTCCATACATCTGGATTGAGTGGTCAGATTGTGACGAGATAGAATCCCTCAGAATTGAGGAAGATCCCTACATCCACATGCTCAGTTTTCAGACGCCGGACACAATTGATCCTGGTTCAGAGAAAGAGATGATAGTAGTGACTGAGGAAGGAGAACAGAAACGAGACAGCCCCCGAGTCATGAGGCCTCTGACAGCGATGCCATTAAAGAATCAGGAAACTCTCTCAGGCCCGTTCGTGACCAAAGGAGAAATGATCACCAAGCCTGGATTGGTCCCCCGTCCCTTTGTGTCAATCTAGGTAGAGTCCTCCGAGTCCTTTACGGTCAAGATTAAGTCTCTAGAGTCGTCCGACGGCCTTACGCCTGAAGACTACGAGTCTGTAGCAAACGCTGTACTTCCTTTCGTTCCTAATGAAATGACGAACCTTTCTGAGTATCCCTTGATTGCCACTTTAACTAATGATAAATCAATAATTAAAAAAAAATTTAATAATGATTCATTAGATAAAGAAGCAGACACATTAAATAAACAAAAAAAAAGAGAGAACAATGTATCAAAGAAATCTTTAAGCAGGTCGTCCGGAAAGAGGAAAATCGAGCCCAAGCTGCCGAAGAGATTTTGACAAGTGTGAATCTGGGAACTGCGGAAGAGCCTAAAGAGACGCAGATTGGTAGTTTCTCCGAGAAAACTAGAAAGGATGCCTTACAAAATCCTACAAGGTCCTCAACTCAAGGAAAGTAGCCCTCTTCATCAAAGAGAACATCATATGCCGATACGGGTTACCAGCCGAAATCATCTCAGATAATGGATCCCACTTCGAAGGGGAATGTGAAAGGCTGCTGGCAGAATTCAGAATAACCCGTCACAAGTCATCTCCCTACAGGCCCCAAACCAACGGAGCCGTCGAAGCAGCAAACAAGACTCTGGAAAACATCATCCGGAAAATGGCTGTCCGAGGCAGAGATTGGCCCGAGAAGCTACACCTGGCACTCTGGGGCTACAGAACATCCGTCAGAACGGCAACAGGAGAAACACCGTTTGCCCTCACCTACGGAATGGAAGCCGTACTCCCAATCGAGCTAGAAATCCCCTCACTCCGTGTGTTGTTGGAAAGTCAAATCAACGAGGTCGAATGGCTCCAAAGTCGCCATGATGAATTGGCCCTGCTAGATGAGCGACGATTGAAAGCAATGGAACATATCCGAGCCTACCAAGGGAGAATGGCCAGAGCCTTTGACAAGAAAGTAAAGCATCGGGAGATCCGAGAAGGTGATCTCGTTTTGAAAGAAAAGCCCCCGGTCCGTGTCAACCCCCTCGGCAAATGGGAGCCTGTCTGGGTCGGGCCATATGTTGTCCAGAAGATCTTCTCCGGAGGAGCCATGCAACTTGCAGACCTCGACGAAAATCCTCTTGTACACCCAGTGAATGGTGACAAGCTGCGCAGATACTACGCGTAAAACACTAAGTCAAAAAAAAAAGAGTGCTAAAAGAGTAATACCCAACTAGGTTGAAAACCCGAAAAGGGCGGCCTAGGTAAAAAACAGGGTTGCACCAAAAAAAAAACAACAAAAACAAAAAAAAAACAAAAAAAAAAACACAAAAAAAACAACAACAACAAAATCGACCAGGTTGAACTACGAAGACCTGAGCTCCTCAAAATGAGGGGAACGTAGGCAGCCGGAAATGGTTCGGTCTAAAGCACAAATAAAAGTTATACTCTGACATCAATACAACTGATCAGACCATGAAAGCGTCTCGAAAAACTCTGAAGCAATTCAAATATTCATTACAAGTTAAAAACTTTTTGATGAGTCTAAGCCCGGTTCATTCCTACAACTGGCAACCTGCTAAAAGAAACTAAAATACATAATCAAACTAATGTGTCTGCTACGACAAGAAAGGGATACTCGGAAACCTCAAGGTCACTCCAAGCCACTCGTACTGGCCTCTCCCCTCTTCTTCCCCCTTCGAGTCTTCTTCTTCTAAACAGGAAAAATGTCGGTCTGCCTCCTACCAAGCTCTTGTATAGGAACAGGATCTATCAAACCAGCCTCTGTCAGGGCCTTAGTAGCCCTAGCGTCATCTCTCATCTCCTGTAGCCTAGCTGGTAGCATAGGAGTCCTCCTCTCCTGCCTCTTGACATAAGCTTCATAGTCGGTCACCACATCTCCGCTCCTGTCATGAGGGTTGGCCCTCGCCTCGGCCCTCCTCCTCTCGAGCTGTCGGGTCCTCCGCACCCACAATGGCCTCACGCCGCCTCAAAATAGCCATGCGAGTCTCTCCCAGGACGCCTCTCGTACCAATCCGGTACCAAGTGGTCAAGAACACCGGTCTCGGACGCTGAGGATAACCCGGAGGAAAGACGTCATACCTCCATGCTCGGGAAAGAAAGGAAAAGCAGAAGGATCATCCATAGAAGCGGAAGCCACCACCACAGTGGATATATCATTAAAGTCCTCCAAAGGAACCTCGCTCTAAACCGATTGTCTCGAGAACCAAGGACGGAATATAGAAGGCTGACTCGAGAAAGCCCGGAAGCATGACCACAGCTGAGACCCGTCCCCGAAGCACTCTGCGAGTCTCCACCCGCCAACAAGGCACCGACCATCGATATCTTACGTCGGCGACCAGCCATCCAACGCTCCCATAAACCCCGATCATCAAAATCTCTGACAACCCCCTCTGGCGAATGTCCAAGGCTTGATCATATCGAAGTTTCGGAAGAACCCCGGGCGTTCCATCGGCCCACAGGGTCAAGAGAAACGGGCTGCCCCCGTACATATATCGTCTCCCGGTAGCCAGCCTGTCGAGAGCATGAAAAGTCTCCCCCAGGATCAAAGGTACAACGTCTCTGCCCAAGCGACAGTGAACGACTATATCCAGCAGAGACCGATGACAAATCCCAAAAGAATAGACCATGAACAAGGTCCCGAACATGCAAAGTGCAAAGGCATCCCAATAGGCATCGTCAAGCAAGCCTAAGCCCCTAAATCTATCAGGGAGACCGGAAATATCAAAGTGATCGGGACTACAGATCATACCTTGTGCTTCCTCCGGGGAAAGATGAAGGAGGTTGCACAATCTATCAACGAAAGAGGCCCCTCCGGGCAAAGGAACCGCAATCTCTTCCACCTCCGGACCGCCAAGCAAAGCCCGGAATTCTTCCACAGTCGGGACCATCTCATTATAAGAAAGGCAAAAGACGTGCCTTCTAGTATCCCAAAATGAGGAAGAAGCTCTCAAAAGCTCATAATCCGGAACCAATTCTTTGAGGGACCATAAACACTTCACCTTGTACCTTTCTTCAAAGAATGACCTCCTCTCATGCATAATCTCCCGGGACCAATCCTTGAATTTGTTAAAGAATGACATTTGGGATTCTTGGGACAATTTTGATGGAGTTTTTCTAAGGTTTTCCATGGATTTTCTCTCCTTCTCCCCGAAAATGGCTGTTTGAACTGGTGGTTGAAGAAGGTGTTTGAATTTGAAATAAAGGGAGACCAGATCTGAAGCAAAATTAAAGGACAATGTCAGATGCAGGTCCTGTCCGCGCGGATATGTTTGTCCCCTAAAAAAAAAAATCTTTGCAACAGTCCAAACTGCTGCACCAAAGGAATATTTTGTCCCAGCCAAAGCCTGTCCAAACCAGTTCATACACCAAACATCTACACCCTTACCAAAAAACCAAGGCTCATGCAACATTGCATTCATACTGCATTGCATTCATAAAAAAAAAAAAATAATAATAATCCTAAATTATTACACTCCCAAAAAAAAGCAAAAAAATAATAAAAAAAATGTGCATAAAAATAAACTGTATCTGTCTAGATACAATCTCAGAAATCAATCTCAAAATATCAGTCTCGAAGGATCGCCAGTCAGAGTCCTCGGTGGCTGGGCCCTCCCCCCGGTCCCTCTTGCGGCTCGGGCCCGCCTCCTCTGTAGCCATGAAGATCTCGGGCTCAGAATCATCGTCCTCGTCCCCAGAAGAAGGCTCGTCAGGACCAACCGGCACGCTCTGGTACGGCAAGCCAAGATCCGCAAAGAAATCATATCCGAAGGTGAAGGCGTCGGACTCCTGGACGTGCGAAGAAGATCCACCATGCTGCCAGACATGTCCCTGCCCGTAAGGATCTCCGAGAATGACGTGGTCCGTAGGTAGTACCATGCGGGGATCAAGGAGAGGAGAAAGAGGAGTCTCGGAGGAAGTCTCTGAAGGAATAGGGGAAGCCTACCGCCTGACAGGTGCCGGATGTGGTCGCCTCGCTCTAGCCCGAGGGGCTCCACAAGCCACCATCCTCCTGATGAATCTCTTAGCCCCGATCACCTGCTTCGTCAGCTTCTCCACGACCACCTCTGGAAACTGCACGAAAACAAAAGCGTCAGAAACCGTTGAAGTAAGAAATGATGACAGGAAAGAAAAGAAAAGACATAAGCAAAAAAGAGGTGGGAAAGAGAAGCCATACCTTCATGCCCGGACGAGGCCGGAAAGCTCGTGGAAGCCGCTCAGGCTGAGGGATCTGCACCCTCAATCGGACCCCATCCTGGACATATGAAAAGTCCGTCCGAGGGTACCGCGGGACCCCTAACCCCTCTCTATCAAGAACCTGAGGCGTCCTCAGCCTCCTCAAAACAAATACTGGATATGGCTCAATCGCCACAAATGGTGAGAAGTACTGGCCGCCCCGGTAATCATCCCAGGTCACAGATCTCTCACTAGGGTGCATCATGTCGGCGGGAGGCTCCACCGGTGTCATCAAAGGCGAATTCACGCCATGCTGGCGCGTCACCCTCTCCCCCAGATAATAGACGTCGCAAGTCAAGCCCCTCAAAATCCTCCATTTGCACGGTCCATACCTCTGCGCCCCTCAACTGCGCCACATCGAAACGATCCCAGGGATAAAATATCATCGCCTCATCCGTCTCGGCCCCGTCAAAGGCAAGCGAGCGGAGTCCTCGTATCTCGAGGTTCGTGCGCCCTCTGGAACCCTTCTTCTCCCGGGCAAACTTGGACCAGGAACGCATGGCTGGATACGCCCCGACGTACTCCGCCGTCTGTCGCCACATCGTGACGTGAAAGAACTCCAACGCCCATACCTGCGAAAGGTAAAAATCAAATCAATTAAGTGCGAAAAAAGATACGTGCTTAAAGAAAAGAGGGAAAGCGAAAGGAAAGCTTATACCTCCAGAGGGAACTCGAAGCATGTCAAGGAACTCACAGCCTTTCGGCTGTATCTATCCAGAGCAAAATAGAGCTCTGCCAGCCCTGCCTCTCCCCAAGATATCTCTCCGGCCATCCCCACGTCCTCCAAGGACCTCAGCAAAGCAAAGACAGCCGTCCCCTCGGCATGTCCAAAAAGGGTGCTCGAAAAAGCAAACCATAAAAAGGCCCTAGCGATCTGCTCAGCGCCTATCCTCTCATCCCCAGCCTTGTAGCTCCCGATGATCTCCACAATCTTTCCTCGACCACAGCGTACTTCCATACCCATCCCCTTTTTGGGAATAGGGGAAAATCCTAGCAGGCCTGCAGGATCCCGATCGGGCCGTAGCCGTCTCGCCACTCAATCTTTGCGTCCATTAAAGGACAGACCCGTGATCGCGGCATAGTCAGAAGGCATAACCGTCGCCTCGCCCGGAGAAGTGAAATGTGTGGGTCACGTCCCACCGATCTTTGTGCCAAAGCGAAGACCAGACCCTTGCTCTTGGAAAACTTGACCAACCCCCTCAAGCACTCAATGAACTCGTACAGCCCGGTCTCAATGACAATCTGTCTCGGGCTCATCATCGTTCCCCTGCCCATATCTGGAAGCCGATCCCATAGACCAATCACAGACTCCACTGATCCCCGAGTCTTCATCTTGTTCAGCTGCTGCGTCACAAAGTAATCTCCACCCTGCAATTGAAAAAAAAAAGAAAGAGTCAAAAAAAAAACTTTTGCATTCAAAAATTTTTTTGCATTAAAATAAAAAAAGAGCATGCACATGCATCAGAGACATGAAATTTTGAAGAAAATTCGGCAGCATAACAGCATGCAATGAACCTAGCCCCATTTTTCTTGCACAAAAGAAAGCAGTTTTCAGCAAATCCCAATCAACATTCATTCATACATGAAAAAAAAAATTCATACAAGGAGTCAACGGAAGCAAAAACTCCGTCCCGTTTTCATAAAATAACATGCATACACGCATACATTCATTCAACGGAAGCAAAAACTCCGTCCCATTTTTCATGAAATAGCATACATAAACAATTTTCTCAAATCACTCAAAGGGAACGAAAAATCCGTCCCACTTTTCATAGAAAATCACATTCTCAAAAAAAAAAAGGGCATTCATATCATTCATATCATTCATCATCTCATTGCAAAAAAAAAAACATGCACACATTCATGTCAACATTGTAACAAAAAAAAAAGAAGTCCGTCCCAAATTCGGGAAAATTTTCATAGTCTCATATTTCAAAAAAAAAAAATTTGCAAAGATGCCCATTCTTTTTAAGCAAAATGCATTACCCATTACAACATGCAAAGCATCAAAATCAAAATCCAAAGCCAAGAACATCAATTATTCGAAATAAAAAAAAATCAAAAATCACCAAAAAATCAATTTCAAGCAAGAAATCGACAAAGGGATCGAAAAAGATTCGAAGTATGCAGTCTGCGAAGACTCGGATCGGTGGCTGATGTTGCCACGCATGGGGTAATGCTCCTCACTTGTCGGTGCGAAGAGAATAGTGCCTCCTCATTCGGACAAGCTCCAATCGCCTTTCCGCTACCGGACCACCACTACCAGAAACAGGTCATTTAGCGACGGAATTATCAGCGACGGACAGATTCCGTCGCTAAATAGCGGCGGAATATAGGTTTTAGCGTCGGAATATTTTTGGCGTCAAATTTAGCGACGGAATTTAATTCCGCCGCTAAATTCCGCCGCTAAAACGAATATTCCTCGAATATTCGTTTATTTCCGCCGCTAATTTGGCGGTTGATTTACCGACGGAATATTCCGCCGCTAAATCTTTATCAGCGACGGAAATATTTCGCCGGTGAAAATATATCATTTTTTTATTTTTTTATTTATCAGCGTCGAAAATATTCCGACGGTGAAATTAAAATATTTTTTATT